>OZ025293.1:436276143-436876143 GCA_964019185.1 Maratus speculifer
ATAGCAGCACTACCTGTTGAGCCACATACATAAAAAATTAATCAGATCTAGTTTATATCAACTTCTAACAGAAACTAAAGTTTTGTGAAATTCCGTGCTTTAGGATTTTAGATAGAGCATCCACAATATGTTTTTCACACACAGAGAAACAAACTCACAGACTCACAGACAGACATTTTGTAAAAATATGTTTTTCGAGTTCTTTGACCCCTAAATCGTGTTAATCCGTCGAAAACAAGATTTCGAAAATTTCCACGAATCTAATACTTTCTCCTTGTAAAGTTAGAAGAAAGTAAAAATACATAGCAGTTAATAAACAAAAACATCGTCGTCCTGTGTTATCTAACATAATTTTTTTTCTTAAACTTCTTAGCAGTAGTTTACCTGACATTTTTTGTGTTATCCTGAATAACTATAAACGGTAACAACCGAAAATCAAAATAATATTAGATTTTCATCGAATTTACATCAGCATGTAAAATTTAATTTTGATCGGATATTTGAAAATGAATTAAAGTTCGAAAACCAAATTTTGAACTGAAAAAACATACATACGTATAATCGTTGAAGTTAAGAAAAAACTTATAAAACTAACATATTTTTTGTTAAAAGAAATCATGAAAAGAAAATGTCTCAACTCTTTACAAAATAAAACATATGTTAAAATGTAATTATTTTAGACAATCTTAAACTTAATAAAAGTTAATTCAGTCACAATATGTGTACGATTTTTTTTTCAAGGGCATATACACATGAAATAAATTCTTCGATTACTGTAGTAACTTGGTTTGGATTTTTTGCTTTGAGGCCTTCAGCAGTTATGGCTTTCGCCTTGAATGATATATTACAAATAGTCAATGACAATACAGAGATATTTTATTATTCAATAAATACTTTCAATGTATTACAAAGGGGCAAAAACATCACCCATCTCTTATCCTGGATTCGAACCTGGAACCTTCGATGTAGCAATAGCTGCCGTTACTGATCACGCCACTGGGGCGACAGTAACTTGGTATATGATCCACAAATCATAGCCTAACTCATTTGTTTTCAACGCAGGAAAGTAGTCATGTATTTTTAGTCATGTATTTTAAGTCATGTATTTTTAAAGCTTCATATAGCTGAATCAATTTAAGTGTTGTAAGAATGGGACCTTTTTTGTCTTACTTATTAGTGTAACAGGAAAAAATAACTAAATATAATGATTTAAAAAAAAATAAAAACGGGAGACCATATAAAAATTTAAATTTCGTATTTTTAAAAGAAATGATTTTATTGACTCAAATCAACTCAGTTGAACTTAAAATATTTCTTTACCTCATTCAAATCATTTTTATTTTTGAAACTATATGTCTATGATTAACGGTTTAGGAATTTGCCTTTCATTACCGTTGGATACCTTGTATCTATTGTCTTGTACTATTGTCTCTAGACACACCACTTTTATGCTTATACAAAGTGCAATGGCTATTCAAAAACATGCTTCACTACAATTAAAAAAAAAAGATGGTTTCGAAGAGTGACGAGTTTGATGTATTTTAACTTATTGAAGTGCAATTTGCACAATTGTGTTTTACAGATAGAAATGTATCTCAAAATTTTATCGTCGTGTAATACACATCGCCATATGTGACCGGCCATTTGTGATTTCAGACGTTTTGTTAAATATCTGGGCAAAAACTTGAGGAATTATTCTGAAATTCCAGTGTGTGAACAGAATAGTACAGGTCATACATTTCCGTGAAGATTTTTCTTTTCGCGAAATCCCATAGGGCTAGTCAACAAATTGAAGAAGTACGAAGATAACCCTGTCAAAACTAATGCAGCAAAAGCGTTCAAAATGCATATTATGATTAATTTTCACCTTATAATAAACTGTGTTCATTTTTATGAATATAGAATGTATACTCGTAGAGAATTGAGATTTTTATAAATACAGTCCTAAATTTTGTTGAATGTTTTGCTTATAATTTAAAGTTTTCTTAATATAAAAGAAATTTCTTTTGCGAAAATATGACAAAAAACATTATCCATAGATATATATATAGAGCAACTTTTATAAAAGTCTCAAGATTCTGAAAAATATCGTCAATAGAGTGAGCTAAAAATCCGTTATTCCCAAAAAGAAATAAAAAGATGAGAGGCTGTATCCAAATACTTGTACCCAGTACTTGCAATACTGTATAGTATATGCTCTATTGACACTAGTCAATGGATGTATGGACACAACCCCTCATCTTTTTGCTTTATTTTAGGAACAACGGATTCTTAGCTTATTCTATCGACGATAATTTTCAGCCTATGTTTTTGAGATTTTCACATTTGTTGCTCAATACATTTAGACACTATGCAAATTATATTTTGTTTGCATTCGCGCATGACCAGTCAAATATTATTCGACATGTAAACCTGAAACCTTTGTAAATTTGTTCATTTTCCTTACATTTTTTCTTATTTTTTAATTCTGATTTCAGGATATTTTGTACAATAATGGTTGTCATATTTTCTGAAAGGAACATTTTTTTAATATTAAGAACTTTATTAATTATAAGCAAAAAAATTGGCGAAATTTAAGACTGCTTTTGTAAAAACCTTAATTTTCCTACAAGTGTACATGATATCTACATAAAAATGTAGAGATGCAGGTGCGATTGGAATCTCAAAATTTCTGAAAAGTCCCCCCCCCCCTTTTTTGAGGAGTCTCCAGATCTGCCCTTCTACCAGGACAAACAAAAACTGCTAAAAACAGCAAAATCGTCTAAATATTTTACAATGTTGTATTGAGTTGTCACCCATTAAATATATACGAACTTGTACAGTTTGTAAATATCTCGACAAATCTTGTCCACGATACTTTGTATGATGTTTTGGAATATGCAAAAGTCTTCTGCTCGATAGATGCTGCATTAGTTGATCGTCGACAAAAAACTCCAAAGAAGGAACAATTCTGAAAAGTGTTAGAGAATAAAATTTGCTGAATAGCAGACTTTTAAAAAAGGCTATATTTTGCATTACAATTTCATTATTTTTACTTTTATATTATAGCTAGCGGCCCGCCCTCGCTTTTCTTCGGATAGAGCAAGTCGCCCAGTCCCCTTCTACTACTGATACCGCAAATTGTTACTACCACTTCATCTCATTAAATTCAACTACTAGCCTCCTGACTGCCCAGCCAAAGGGTAATATTGTAATGTTATTTTCTCTGTAATTTATTAAAAATATTTAAAAAAAGATGTTTTTTCCAACCTGATACAAAATATGTTATTGGTATCGGTGTATAATCTTTGATAGCATCAATCCTAACTTAATTTTTCAGAACTGGGTTCTATTTGTGGAATTATACTAATTTAAATATTGCTTATGTTGCAGTGAAACCTGCAGCTTAGTGTGTGAAAAAATCAGCCGGCGGCAGTCAGGAGGCTAGAAACATTACCCTCCTTTTAAATAGTCGGATAAAAAGTAGCCCATATGTTAATCTAAGGTGTCATATACCTCCATACAAAAATTTCATAAAAATCGATCTATCCGTTCTTGAGTTATAAATGGTGTAACTAACACGACTTTGTTTTATGTATATAGATTATAGCAGCTCGTTCCGGCTTCTCACGTGTATTAAAGAAAAATTTCAAGTTATAAATTTTTACACACACACTCATAACCTAATAATTAAAATGCCGTCCCTGACATTGACAGATAGTTCCCGTTCCCCAGTGACGAATACATCACATATTATATTGCAGCCTAGCCGAGCGGAGTGAACGACGACCACACGATTTTTTTCTAATACTTACATTTTTTAATTCATGATAACTTTCGAACAGAAAGTCCGAATCGAATAATTTAATAAAGAATACTGCCCAGTTAAACTGATAGCATTGAGCTCACAGGCTACAAATACTAATTGTACATTAAAGCCTTATATTTTCAAGGGTTAATTCCGTTCGAAAAAAAATTAAGAAGGGGAAACAGCTCTCCCCTTTCCTCTTTTTTTATACTTAATCATTGAACCTCATATACTATCAAAGACATGCTTTATCATATAAAAAATCTATATCCAAAATTCAGAGCAAATGAGATAATTCTTATTAAAAACCCATTTAGCATTTATATAATTTAAAAGGAGTTATCCCCCTCTTTTATACTTAGCCATTAAACTTCCAAAACTATTCAGAGATTTGAACAAAATCTGAAAATTCTGCTTGAAAAACCCATTTATATAAATTAACGGGGAGGGGCATTAGAACCCCTGTTCCCCCTATTTATACTTATTCAATGAACACTAATAACAGTCACGGAATCGCCTCATCAGAATGATCCTAATCTAAATTTTGAACGAAAACTTAATTCTGCATGAAAATCCCATTTATATCAATTAAGGGGAGGGGCATGATCCCCCCGTTCCCCCTCTTATACATATCGAATGAACTCCAAAAACTAATCAGGAAAGCACCTTGTCAGGATATACCTACATATAAAATTTCACGTGGATCGGATATTTTTACCATGAGTTATCGCGTTACGCACGAACGAACATACATACAGAACGGACGGGCACATAAGCTCTCAGGCTATGATAGCCTGTGAGCTAATAAGTCATATAAAGGTATTAAATCAGTCTTGATTATGAAGTAATTTATTTTGATAAGAATTAATATGAAGGTAAAAATAGAGGGCTTTTACAGAGACGGCATTTTAATTATTTTTTTAAATAAAAAAAAAAAACACTTATTGTGACGTAACTATAACAGTTAGACATATGCTGACGCGATATTTTTTGTAGATAATTATATGTTAGCAAAGTCGTAGAACATTATTTTGTTCTATAATCAACAGTATTCGAAGCGCACGCGATGTAAGGATTTTTAAGGTCATTTTTATACACCTTGGGTTACATTGTTGGCATTTTAGTAAGGATCCCTTCATTTTTTTGAAAATATAATATAGCCTATGTTCACCGGAAATAGTGTAGCTTCTTAACAGTGAAAGAATTTTTCAAATCCGTCAAGTAGCTTCGGAGCCTATTCAATTCAAACAGACAAACAATCGAATCTTTCCCCTTTATAATATTAGTATAGATAAATAATGATAAATTTTTGCAATTCCTTGTCTTTGCAAATATACATTTATGTTACATTAAAATAAATGTATCACGCAGGATAAATTTTCAATTTTTAACAACTGTTAAAAGTGTATCTTTTTCCTTAAAAGTAATAAATATTAAAAAATATTTCTTTAAAGTTTCAAACAAGTTGATCAATAATGTTAAAGTTACTAATCTTTAAAACTTTTCTGACTTTAATTTCTACTTATTTTTGATAAAAACTGTTTTTCGAACTTAAAATGCTAATTTGTCAAATATTTTATGCATGCATAGCAGTAAGACATATATAACATAAACCAGTACTAGTATTTTTTGATAATGTAAATTTATTAATTGTTTTATTAACTGATTAAATGCGTAGAAAAGAAAGCTTTTTTATTGTTTTACTTAATAATATTAGACTAAAATCGGCTGCCTAGTATCGTATAGTACCAAAAACAAGCCCGGAGGCATATGAAAAGAAAATTGCGCACGGGGCAAAGTTTCAATTTAGCGTCCTCTCCCCCAACTTTTTCTTGTAATGGCCAAAAAATGACGTTTATAGTATAAATGTAGCCCCCCCCCCTCTTTCGGACAGCGCTGAATATGTCCCCTCCAAATGTACCCTCGCAGCGCCGCGTGAAAAGAAGGGGGAGGCAAAGGGGGCGGTTGCCCCGGCTGCGTAAATTTATGGGGCGCCAAATTTATACTACAAACGTCATTTTTAGTCTGTCACAAGAAAAAGTTTAGGGAATGGGATGCCAAACTGAAACTGCCCCGAGCGCAGTTTTCTCTTCGCACACCACTGCCTCCCCCCCGTTTCATATATTTTGCAGGTTGTATAAGGCAATTTTTAATTTTCAAATGTAGCCCCTTGTCCTTTTAAAGGTACCTATCAATTTCACAAAAGTTCCAATTATAAGCATCCTTTAAAATTATCAAAATTACCTTTCTACTAAAGGAGAAATTACTGTAATTTGTATCAAATCTATTTTCTTTTGTATGAACTTGAAAAAAATATATATATACAAATGAAATGTATAATTTTATTCTTTGAAAGTTAGCTAAAACTTAAAAATAACATTAATTAATAAAAATTAAGAGTTTGAAATCGTCATTTTTTTTTCAAGAGTAATACTGTTAAAATTTACCAATAATCGTTGAAAAAATTAAATCCAATGTTTCTAAAGGAGGGTTTTATTTCAACGCATTACTATACTCCAATCACGACAAAATACGCAAGGAAAGGAAGTGATTTCCTTACATTTGCTACACTGCATCGGTGTTAACCAATCAAAGTTTTAAAAGGGCGGGTATTTCAAATTCTTGGCGCAGGCGGTCCGCATATAATTAAAACGCATTTTTCGTTCCATATTCGATCAAAATCTTTCCGAATTTTGCTCAGCCTAATTGCAATAGAAATATGGAAAGCATATCATTGGAAAGCTTAAACCCTAATATTCCGTGAAGCGTTTTTAATTTTTTCTGAATTTTGCTGAAATGGATTTTATAAGACTAAAACGGACACAACACCTCGAATTTCAGATATTCCAAAATTGAAAGTGTCCTCAGAATTAAACTACAACGAAAATCAGAAAAGTACAAACTAGCCCGGTAATAGAATGTCCTCAGCTATCCTGTGAAAAAAAAATCATTTAAAAATATTGAAAATTAAGCGAGATATTAGAAAAGATTGCGCCCATAGACTTACCATTAGCGTTCGGCTTTTACCGCGTGACTAGTGTGTGCTCTTAATAGGAAGTTGTTTGCTTCTGCTATCTTTATGTGCGTGGAGGGAAAAAAAATCGCTGACGCAAAGATTTGTGTTTTATCCTTGATGTTTATAAATGAATGGCTTTAGTAATTTTAAAAGTTTGCAGTATGACTTACATTAGATGAAATTTATTTATTAGAGATAAATAACTCATTAAAATTGTTTTTCCAATAGTAAGAATAATACATATGTAGTCATTTCTTGTATTTTATATTTTCTTTTTCGTACATGAGTATACTTTTATAAAACTTTAACTCACATTTATAGAATACTATAGGGTAGATCTAGTAATGTACACACCTGAATGTTTTTGGTTTATAAAAAAACTAATAAAAATTTAGCTTTTATTTATTTTTTTTTTTTTCGTAACTCGCCCTTGCATATTTTATAATTTAGCACTTTTGTTGACACTCTTAATTAAACCAATCAGGAAGCACAAAATAATGTTAAAACTGTTGTTAGCTTTCGTTTTTTCAAAAACTAAAACAAAATCACTTCACCTTTTTTCATTCACGTATAAAAACATTTCATATTTATTTACTTAGAAGGTGTCACAAATAAAAAAATAAATTAAAGAGTTGACATGTTTCGGTTCATTAATAAGAACCGTATTCATAACATATAAAATCAGTAGAAAATTAAATGACACATGGTGTCATTTAATTTTCTACTGATTTTATATGTTATGAATACGGTTCTTATTAATGAACCGAAACATGTCAACTCTTTAATTTATTTTTTATTTGTGACACCTTCTAAGTAAATAAATATGAAATGTTTTTATACGTGAGCACAAAATAATGTTTTTAAGTTTCACTGTTTTTCATTGAAAATCGTGTTTTCATTGAAAATAATACTAAGAGCTGGCTTCATTTAATAAATTTATGTACTCCTTATTTTATTGCAAAATTTGCAATTTTTTGTTTTTGTAGTTGAAGAAAGCTTTGAATTTTATGTATTTAATGTCGTTTATAAAATTTCATTAATTTTTAAGGTTTTGAGAGGAGTGTCCATTACTGGAATACTTAAGTAGTGATTTTCCAGTAACGTACACCTCATATAGGCACTGTTAAAAAAGCAATTACGGTAATGTTTATATCGCATAAAATATTTTCATTTAATTAAAAACTTAAGTAATCAATTTTAATTTTTAAATTGCACTTACCAAAATGTAATGACACCAAAATTTTTATAAATAGTTGTTTTTAAGTTATATTAATGTGATTTATAAAATTTCAATATCTTCTTCATTTTATTATTATTTATTAAAAATGAATCTAACGATGTTTTGCCTATTTTATAATCTGGCAATCAAACCGCTCATGAAGCCGAAAAAAATGTTTAAGGGCACAGTCAAAGAAGGGCTTATAGGACTTAATCGTTCACCATTTAAATAAAAACACTTAAGTTACAGAAGTCGTCAAAAACACATTTTCTCTTAAATATTTGTTTATTTTTACTTTTTCAATTTTGTTTGCAGATATTTTTTAAATAACACTTTCATTTTTGGTACTGGTTTTGAGAGTAAAAGAAACTTTATAAAAATATCTGCGACCGAAATCGAAAAAGTAAAAAAAGATGCGATATAGAGACGAACTTCAGCTATTCAATGTAAAATAAATAAATAAATAAAATGTCAAAATGCAAACGAGATATTAGAAAAATCTCTCCCCATAGGATTAGCATTAGCTCGTGAGTGTCTTTGCCAGCAGGTACTACATGCACGTCTACTCTATATACGGGAATAAAAAATTGAAATTAAATATGACTTACCATGTCATTTTATAAATACGACTTGTATATTAATACAAGTCGTCATAATATATTTTTCAGAAATAAGATTTTAATTACACATTAAAAAAAAAAAAAAAAAAAAAAAAAACATAGATAACGTGCATTATGGATTTATTTAAATAATATGTAAAACTTAATGGGTATATCTGAAAAAAAATGTATGTTTAATATTTTAAAACTGTTTAATAACTTGCGCTTATGGGCATTTTAAAACTATCATATATTTATGGGACTACCAATGAAAGCAAACACAAGGAGAAAGATTGGAATAAAATAGTTTATTTCTGTCAATAATCTAATTCATGTGTAACTTTAATTACGTTTTCCTTTAAAGAGTTCAATTAATGTTACATACTTTGAATTAAATAAATATTGTCAATAAAGTATTTTATTCCAATCTTTACCACGTTTGTATTTATTTTCATTGTATGTTCTAAAAGACACGATTCTTTTAAAATGCCCATAATAGCAATAAAAAAGGGAATTCATTGAAAAAAAAAAAGAGCATTCACTCCTATGAAAAAGTGACTACTCACTCCTACTAGGAGTGAAAAAACGCACTCCTTTAGCAAAAGTGAATAGTCACTCCTCAGAAATAGTGATTATTGACCCCTGTGTAGAGTGAATATTCACTTCCTAGGAGTGAGTATTCACTCTTTCAAAGAGTCAATGATTCCACTTTTGCCCAAAGTGAATAGTCACTCTAAAGAGGTTCGGCATATTTTGAGTCTGCGATAGAGTGAGTATTCACTATTCTGGAGTGACTATTCACTCCTTTTTATTTAGAGTGTATGGAAGAAATTTATAAAGATATCTCGGTTGCATTTTAATATTTTTAAATGATTTTTTCTGCATTGGAAAAATGAGGTCGGTCTGTATGGTACTTTTTTGATTTTGTTTACAGATATTTTTTAAGAACACGCTTTCATTTTCAGAACCGGTTTGAAAAACGAAAGCACCCTCATAAAAAATATCTGCCACCAAAATCTAAAAAGCAAAAAACGGCCTGCATTAAGATAAATCTCCGCTATCCAATGCAGAAAAAAATCATTTAAAAATATTGAAATGCAACCGAAAGATCTCCATAAGTTTCTGCCATAGGATTAACATTAGCGAATAGGTCTTTTCATTTAACTAAAGTAGCCCCTAAAAAAAAGAAAGCCTGATTTTCCAACTTTTTAGTGGTCGCAGACGTTCCAACCCCCTTAAAAATCAGCTTGAGAAGGAACTGAATTTCTATTGATCGAATATAAGAAGATATGCTTTATCTGATTCTCAAGTCTTTGCAAGTAACATAAAGAAGCCCTGAGATATAACTCACATGCTTTCTTCCAGTTTAAAGTCTTTTTCCAGAATGACTAGAAAACCGAGCTCTTGTCTTTCGACTGTACTTTAAAAGAAGATTCAATATAAAATTTATTTAATTCGTCTGTTAATAAAAGTAGATTGTAATTTTCAAACAAAATACTTATTCAGTCACATTTAAGTTACTATCAAATTAGCCAACTTTTCAGCCAATATTAGCCCCAACTTATTCCTGTTCAAAGGGAGAAAAAGATCACAATAGACGCTTTCGTCACACATGCCATTTTGCTTGGATACTGACTCCAAACAAACGGTTGCTATGCTTCCTTTCTTATAAAATATAAGTCGTAGAAAATGGTATCATTGCATATAAAACATTAAACATGTGTTTGTTTTATATAGCTGAAAAATGTTGCTGTAATATGCAAATAAAATAAAAAATATTGCATAGCAACCGTTTGTTCGGAGTCAGTATCCAAGGCAAACGTCATAACTGACGTCACAATTGAAAGCGTCTATTGTCATGACTAAAGTCGGAGGAAAATCAGTACTAATATACCAGGCGTTAATATCGCCTATTCGTATCAATCGCTTATTTCTGATTGGTTGAAATGTTGAAAGTTGAAGAAAAAAATTACGGCTACCTCAGACTTTTTTAGAGCTGTGGATAAATAGTTGGGGGCATTATTGTTTACTAGCACACTGAATGTTGAGACAATGTTTGAGCGAAAAGTTGGAGGTAATCATGTGTTGGCTCAAAAAGTTGGTGAATCTCACGAACTTTGCGCGAGACAAACTTTTCAGCCGATTTTAATCCCAACTTTTTCCTGTTCAAAGAGAGAAAAAGGTTACAATTGTCTTGGAAAAAGTTGGAGGAAAAGCAGGAAAACCAGTCCTGCTAGTAGAAGCCGTTAATATTTATCGCCTGTACGTATTAATCGCTTTATTCTGACTCGTCGAAATGTTCGATGTTGGATGAAATGTTTGGGCCAGCCCAGACTTTTTTGGGACTGTGGAAAAAAGTCGGGGGACATTGCTGTTTGCTATCACACTGGGTTTTGGGAGGATATTGTTGGAGGAAATCAAGAATTGGATCAAAAGTCTCTCGAAATGTTAATAAATCTGATAGCAGCTTTAGAAAGCACAGTGAAACAATCGAAGCGAAATATTTTTAATGCGTTTATTTTCTCAACCATTTACCGAGGTGTAACTTTCCTCAAATAAAAAATGGTTTCACGAAAATTTTGAAGCTACAAAATACTTCTCAGTTACAGATAAGATCAAAACTCATTTATTGGCATTATTCTTATAAAAATTGTGAGATTTCCATAACAGTATTTTGTGTTAATAAATCGAATTAGTCCTGTCAATATTTTAAACAGCTTTAACTACTGATTTACTAAATCAAAATTTTATCAAAAAATCAAATTACTTATATATAAGTTATTTTGGACTTCTTCAGACGTCAACGAAGCTAATTATTCAGGTAATTTTATGCTTTATTATTCGGGATATAATGTGTTAAAAGAATCAGAATTTCGACTAACAGATTTCTACCAGTAGTTGGCAATTGCATTTTTAAAGAGATTTTCAGAGATATGAAAATGACGAAATGTCATCATGGGATAATTACTAGATATTTCTATGTAAGGATATAATTTAAGAAAAACAATTAATCTTGATTTTTTTTTAATTTTATTAACATGTTTCTACTGACATCGATTCAGTATTATTCTCAGGTTGTGACACAATTTTTTTCGGTCTCGGGCTTCGATAAAAGACCCGAACTCATGCCTAATGCATGTGACTCAACAATACAGATGATACTGAATTGGATTTTTGAAGCACCATCGAAGAAAAAATCGAGAAACAAAAACATTTTCGAAAAGAAAAGTGTTGTTGGGTTCTTTTTATCAAACTTCTGCTACAGATCATTACTTTAATTAATTGCAACTTCTGCTCAGCAAATTGACTTAGTTATTATGGATCAATAAATATTCTTCGGCTTTATTAAAGAATACAATGAGATTTGGGTCAAATTTCCAATCACATGAATCTTGTTGTTGATTTAATTAATTAAATTAGGTGCTTATATAAAAAAATGAATTAATTAAATTAAGATTACACCAGTTAACATTAAGAAATCACTAAAATAAATAAACTAAAAGATAAATTAAAACGATAAAAAGGATAAACACAAATATTATTTAAGATTCTTTAAAATTTAATGAATATAAGTAAATAAGAAAAAACACAACAAAATTCTCAATCTGACCCAGTCTCAAGTACTAAACCTTGATCTGCAGTAGAACCCAACATTTATCAACGTTGATTCCTGAGATATTAGACTCATACTAATAATCTAAAAATACAAGATTCAATCTAACATTACAAAAGAGAAAAGAAAGACCCTGAAATCCTTCTTATTTTCAAGAAGGCAAAGAAAGATATAATTTTGAAAAAATTAAAACACTAGAAATAATAAAAATAAACACCCCAGAAATCAACAATGATATTTTGGCCAATTTCGTATAGTGATTAGTATTACAAAAATATAGTCTTGAAAATTAGTTTATGTAGAGATAGATATAATCCTTATAAAATTACTTTAGATTTATGAGTAAGAAATCAAATGAAATATTTACTTTTCTTACAAACATTTAGAAGAATCTCTACAATTTCAAAAATTATCACATAATTATACTAAACCAATCCTGTAATTAGAAATTTAAAACTTTAAATAAAAAACTATTTTATTCAAGACTAAATGAAACTAGGATTTAACTTTGAGTTAAATTATCACTTAAAAACTTAATTTCACCTCAACATTTTAATAGTGAAAAGAAAACTAATAAGAAGGTTTATATTCATCATCTCTATCAAGTCTAACATGAATTTCTAAATAAAACAACATGAAGTATACATTTTCTTCCTCCTTTTTTTTTTTTTTTTTTTTTTTTTAAATTCTACTAAACAGAATGAGAGTATAAGACATGTTGAAATGGTATGTATTAATAACGACTTGTTTTCACATAAAAGAAAATCCCTTTTATTTAATTAAATAATACTCACTCTCACTTCGATGAAAATACAATGTATGTTGAAGTGAGATTTACTAACAACTATTTCTTTTCCATATTAGATCGACAGTAATTAAATTGAATACACTTAGTGATGGACAAGAGCATTTGTAAATGAATATCATTCTTAGGGATGTATAACATCCGATAATAGGTACACTTATTTACAAAAACATAACAACTTATTGTGCACTATACTCAATTACTTAACAACACATTAAGAGTAGCTTACCTCCGAGCTCTAAGTAGTATATATTTCAGTGTCACAATAATTCTAGATAGTCTTGGGAATAGTCGATACTACAGCTAACCAGTTCTTTAAAATCACTATTCTGATCTCTTTTCAAAAATAGCGACACTGGCTTGGCACATAAGACTAGTTCCAAGCATACAGGTGAGTAATGATTCCTATATACACTCTATAGTTTTTCTGGAGTACCCGCGTCTACCAGTCGATAACAAGATTTCGGCTGCATAGCACAAATACCACTTGCCTCGACTTCTTATTCCTCCGAGAGGGCACGGGGCTGAAATCAATTCGCTGAGACTTGAGTCATCCTTCCAAACTTATAATACGTGATTTTTTCTTCGACCATATCCCATCTATACAACGCAATTGCTATTTTCACCTCAGAGTTGCAGTCTTTCTTTGGGCATTAACTAACAGTTATAGTTTGGGACTTAACTTCATGTCAGGAAAAGGCAGGACAGCGACGTATTACGAACTAACAGGTTTCTCTTCACCCGACTCCTTCTATTATAATGGGCTAGGGGGCCACATTCTCCAATCTTTGAGCTCTGCTTATTTCGCTCCGTCGACTTTCACGTCTTCTCAAGTTCTGTTTTTTCTGCCGAAAACTCCCCTCACCCCGATAGAAATCAAAATGGGGGAGGGAGTGAAGGACGGGACTATTTCTTTTCACCTCCTCTTCGTTAGACTGCTAGCAGGGAACTACTTCATCTCCAAACCGAATTACACGCTCCTCTGCAATCAAAAAAGGGGCACCAAATACCAGGAAGACTACTGCTTCCCCCTTTCTTTCCCGCTACTAGGGTCCATCTCACTGGTCAATGCAACAGTCACCCATTCTCATGACCAAATATGGTCATCGCTTGCGTCCCCTCCTCTCAATCACGTGGTCAGATAGCAGGGACAGCTGTTTCTAAATTTTGCACCTGCTTGCACACCAGTGCCCGCCGATAACCGTGAATTGGCACTTTTATCTCAGATCGGTCATAAAATAACTTTAAGGGTCTGGGAAATATCTACTCCGCCTCAAATGACAGTCAACGTTTGTCATGGGTTATAAAATTTTAGGGTACTATTCATTCACGTACGCAAGCAATAAACTATGCGTGTGGGCCAATTTTTACAAGGCTGAATATATGCCCTTTACAAGCAAGCCAGAAGCTACTCTTCTTCGAAAAAATCAACAAAGGACCACTTTACTCAAATAGTACAATTATTCCAGGACAGTAAAAGCATTCGTACGAACGGGTGTTATTTACGCTAGATAAGGGAATGGGAAGCTTTCACTTTCTTTCACACCAATGCCTATACACTCGTGAGAACGATCATAAAATAGATAGAAAAAAGGAAATGTCCAGGGTTTTCGCTACTAAGAAAAAAAAAATAATTTTAAATATGAGATACATAAAGCATTATAAAAAACCGTATTAAAAATATCTTAACAAGAGTTCTTTTTAAATTTGGAATATTAAAATAATTTATACAAAAAAAATATTACTAAAAAAAAACATAACAAGAGCTCCCCCTCGTTGAAAAAAAAAATAAACGTTATTAGTTTTGAACAAAAACAAGAATTTTATTTTTTTTAGCTAAATGACCACATAAGGTCAGTTAAAGAAAGTCCTAAAAAAAATTTAAAATTAAATCCAAAATGAAAGAAAAGATTAAATGAAAAAACAATGCAGTACCCCGGTTGAATAGTAGAATAAAGATAATCGCCTAGAACAGATCAAGTACATACCCATTTGGCTATACGTGAAGTGGGGTCATGAATTTTTAACATAAAAGTAAGGGGGGCATGGTCTGTAAAAATGGTAAAATGGGTGTTAGCTAGGTAGCACTTAAAATGGCTAGTTGCCCAAACTAGGGCGAGAAGTTCTCTCTCAGTGGCAGAATATCTCGTTTCTGCACCTTTGAGTCGCCTACTAGCAAACGCCACTGGATGAATTTTATTCTCTTCTTCCAACTGTGACAGAACTGCACCCAACGCTTCTCCACTCGCATCTGTATATAGATAAAATTCTTTAGTAAAATCAGGCAATACTAGGCACGGTTTAGATATTAAAGCCTTTTTTAAATCTTCAAATTCCTCCTGGGCTTCTTTTGTCCAGGCAAAATGTCCAGTTTCCTTAGTCAAATCGATTAAATTTAATGCCCTTTTTGTGAAATCAGGTATGAAACGCCTATAGAATGATAGGGTTCCAATAAAAGACCTGACACCTTTACGATTAGTAGGTGGTTGCAATTTTTCTATTATCTCAATATTTTTATTAACCGGGGATACTTGCCCGCTATTAATTTCAAAGCCAAGATACTGTATTTTATTTGAAAGAAAGTTACATTTACTGGGCTTAAGTTTCAGTTTATGTTGTCTTAGTCTATCAAATACTAATTTAAGTTTTTCAAAATGGGATTCTACATCAGAAGAAGCAATGACAATATCATCTATATACACTAAAATTCCTAGAATTCCTAAATCTCCAAAAATGGCATTCATTAGCCTCTGAAAACTATTGCCTGAATTGGACAACCCAAAACAATTTCTATTCCACTCAAAAAGACCTTTATGCGTGATAATAGCAGTTTTATGCCTGTCTTCGGGTCTTATGACCTGTTGAAAAAAGCCACTAGTTAAATCTAGTGTTGAAAAAAATTTAGCTCCACTTAACGCATCAACAGAGTCAGTAATGTTTGGGATAGGATATGCATCTTTGACAAGATTCTTGTTAAGTTTACGAAAATCAACAGCTAACCTATAAGAACCATCTGCTTTTTCTACAAGAATAACTGGTGAAGCAAATTCAGACATAGACGGGGAAATAATTTCAGCTTGCAGTAAAATATTAAGTTGATCTTCCATTTCCTGGCGTAATTTATATGGGACTCTATAAGCTTTGGATTTTACAGGTTTATCAGAGGTTAAATTTACAACATGGGGTATGGTATTACAGCCTGGTAAGTCTAGGACAGAAGCTGCAAACACATCTTTATTTTGGTCTAAAAATTCTTGCATTTTAGATTTTAAGGGGGGGTCTAGATGGCTTAAATCAATATCAGAGCTCCAAATGAGATCAGCGTGATCAAAGTCAGCTATTGGAGTGGTTAAATTTACATTACAAGTTATATTATTATTATTATTTAAGGGTATATTAGATTTATCTACACATTTCTGAATTTTAGCAACATAAGTATTTTTTCCTAGCTTAACAGTTTTATTCGAAAAATTAGCAAGCGAAACAAAAAGGCCATGTTCTGGAGTACAAATGGCTCGAGAAATAAGAAGCCCTTGGCTTAAATTCTTCGCTAAAGGTTCTAATATTAGTACATCATTATCTTTTATAAAATTATTTCTATTACATTTAACTTCAGCTAGTAATTTTGACTGGGGGGGAACAGAAATCCTCTCGCATAAAATAGCTAAGGAAGTACTTTCACTATTCCTGTTATTATTATTATCAACAATGCCTAACTCATTTGTCTGATTTGTTCTATTTACTAACTCATTTTCATTATCCTCAGATATGTAAAAATTTTCATGAACATAGATTGAATTTTCCTGTACAATTTGACTCGCTGATTGCTGGCTAAGGTCTAAAGGCACATTATTCTCATTAATTTCACACTCATTAGTACTTGAGTTACTCCCTGGTATACTTTGCAAACAAAAAACCTGAGCAATTTCACTTTCTGACTCTTTCGCATTAAATGTTATGCTTGAGTTTACCCTTTCCTCCATAATGGGATACATATTACCCTGAACCGTCTCATTTCCACTACCCAGATTCCCAAATTTTTCTTGTACACATTCCTTACTCTTTTTGTTTACACTTTTCCTAGGAGTACTCTTATTACTACACTTACTTCTCTGTTCACTATCAGAACTTTGCCTGCCTTTAGATTGCACATTACAAGTATTTACATAATTATTCTCTAAACCTATACTATTTACAACATTTTTAGCTCACAGGCTATCATAGCCTGAGAGCTTATGTGCCCGCCCGTTCTGTATGTATGTGCGTATGTGCGTAACGCGATAACTCATGATAAAAATATCCGATCCTCTTAAAATTTTGTATGTAGGTATATCCTGACAAGGCGCTTCCCTGATTAGTTTTTGAAGTTCATTCGATATGTATAAGAGGGGGAACGGGGGGCGCATGCCCCCCGTTAGTTGATATAAATGGGATTTTCATGCAGAATTAAGTTTTCAAAATTTGGATTAGGATCATTCTGATGAGGCGATTCCATGACTGTTATTAGGTGTTCATTGAATAAGTATAAATAGGGGGAACAGGGGTTCTAATCCCCCCCCCGTTAGTTGATATAAATGGGATTTTCATGCAGAATTAAGTTTTCGATCAAAATTTAGATTAGGATCATTCTGATGAGGCGATTCCGTGACTGTTATTAGGTGTTCATTGAATAAGTATAAATAGGGGGAACAGGGGTTCTAATGCCCCCCCCGTTAGTTGATATAAATGGGATTTTCATGCAGAATTAAGTTTTCGTTCAAAATTTAGATTAGGATCATTCTGATGAGGCGATTCCGTGGCTGTTATTAGGTGTTCATTGAATAAGTATAAATAGGAGGAACAGGGGTTCTAATGCCCCCCCCCCCGTTAGTTGATATAAATGGGATTTTCATGCAGAATTAAGTTTTCGTTCAAAATTTAGATTAGGATCATTCTGATGAGGCGATTCCGTGACTGCTATTAGGTGTTCATTGAATAAGTATAAATAGGGGCAACAGGGGTTCTAATGCCTCCCCCCCCCTCTTAATTTATATAAATAGGTTTTTCAAGCAGAATTTTCAGATTTCGTTCAAATCTCTGAATAGTTTTGGAAGTTTAATGGTTAAGTATAAAAGAAGGGGATAACTCCTTTTAAATTATATAAATGCTAAATGGGTTTTTATTAAGAATTATCTAATTTGCTCTGAATTTTGGATATAGATTTTTTATATGATAAAGCATGTCTTTGATAGTATAGGAGGTTCAATGATTAAGTATAAAAAAAGAGGAAAGGGGAGAGCTGTTTCCCCTTCTTAATTTTTTTTTCGAACGGAATTAACCCTTGAAAATATAAGGCTTTAATGTACAATTAGTATTTGTAGCCTGTGAGCTCAATGCCATCAGTTTAACTGGGCAGTATTCTTTATTTATTTTCTCTAGAATTTTTCACAGGTGAAACATTTGACATATGACTCTCTACTATTTGCTTACACTGCGTTTCAGTAGGAACATCTAAGACCACATTGTTATTTTTACAATTAATTACAGCCTGATATTTACTTAAAAAGGGCATCCCCAAAATTACACTAAACTCATCGGCCAACTTACCGTGGACAATAAAAAACTCAGACTGACATAATAAATTATTAAATTTAAAATTTAAGGAAATTTTATGGTTTAAAAGCACTCTCTCGCCAGTCACCGTTAAAATAGGGGTATTGCACTCTACAATTTCATAAGAATCTACATCATTAAGTATTGTATTACTTAAAATATTTATAGCAGATCCTGTATCACACAGCGCATTAAAAAACACATTATTTACATTTATGAAGACAGTAGGTAAATGATAAGACTGGGGTGAAAACATACTAAAAATAATTGGGAGGTCTAGAGGCCTTGATGGAGACGATTCGACCAAATCGATACCAGCCCTTACCTGTTTAAAGAATTGTTTTGATTATTCCCTTCACTAATTGAGCTTTGAACATTCTCGCTTTCTATATTTACACCATTATTATTATTTCTATCTCCTCTACCTCTGTAATTATTATATCCTCCCCTGCGATTTTGGTGGGACTGAGAATAACTACCCCTACCTCTTCCTCTAAAATTCTGAAAGTTCCCTCTATTAGCATTTTGGTTTTGTGGGCAAAATCTGGCTATGTGCCCTGTTTGGGAACACACGTAACAGATTAATTCTCTATACTGAGGCCTCTCAGTAGTGTGAAAGTCTCTTTGCTGATTGCTACCCTCTAAAAATCTCTCTAATTTACTAGTAAGAGCTTCTACCTGCTCCCGCAGTTTACTAACCTCCTGCTCTGACTGATTAGGGTGACTTGGCTGGATAGCAGCACATGCAACACTTTGCTGGGCAATTTGGGGGAAAAAAGGGTTGATATTCTCTACCTGCATGTTATAGAAAGGATTAACACTCTTTAATGCTTTTTCCTCAAGGAGGGCAAATTCTAAAATTTCAACAGGTGTCTTAGGGCACCTAGTTATAACTCCTCTTCTTATCTCAGGAACTAAATTACTTAATAACATAGAATGCAGTAGAGCTTCCCTGCTTTTATCAGCAACATTCTGTTCTACACCTTCGACTACTAATGCTTTAAGGGACAAATCATATGCTCTGTCATAAAATTCCTGAACAGGCATATGGGGATTTTGTTTAAAATTCAAAAATTGGGTCAAAGCAATATCAGGGGCTAGCTCTTGCGTATATCTCTCTTTAAGTACTTTAATTATTTCTACAGTTTCCTTAGTGCGGTGCAATTTATATATCCTAGCAGCATTCCCACTAAATCTACTTAGTAGGGCAAATTTTTTCTCATCCTCTGACCAATTAAAGAACTCGGACAACTGCTCATACTTTTCCAAAAATTCAGTAAATGAGCAAGAGTTGCCTTCGCCACTAAAAGGGGGAATAAGACTGACATTTTCGATTAAAGCACTCTTTTTCTGAATAAGAGCGAGCTCCTTGAAATGCTGGTTTTCTGTCATTTTTAGGCAAAACTTCACACCGAATTAAAAATAAAATAATAGAAAATAAAGTAATTTAACTGCTACTTAATTCTCAGATGCCCAAGAAAGAGAGAAAAAAAAATAAATAAAAAATACATAAATACATAACTTATATTGGCATATAATTTACTCAGTAAGCCCAAACACTCATTTAAATGTAAATATAACAGTAAAAATTTCAAATTAAATAGTTTTTGAAAACCCGGTAAAATTGCCTAACTAAAAAAAAAGCATTTGAAATTATTAAGCTATGTACACCCCTATTGCTTATGCATAACATACACTAAAATAATCAAACATAATACACAATAAAATCACAAAACACATATATTTTCATTTCGTTTCACTCTTAATATAGTAAATATATATCAAAATTCAGGCTATTGTTGTAATAAATAGGCTCTACTTCATAGTACTATTTTTATACTTATTGTGCCACAATAATCAGGCTTTTCACACACGGCACCATTTATGTGTTGGGTTCTTTTTATCAAACTTCTGCTACAGATCATTACTTTAATTAATTGCAACTTCTGCTCAGCAAATTGACTTAGTTATTATGGATCAATAAATATTCTTCGGCTTTATTAAAGAATACAATGAGATTTGGGTCAAATTTCCAATCACATGAATCTTGTTGTTGATTTAATTAATTAAATTAGGTGCTTATATAAAAAAATGAATTAATTAAATTAAGATTACACCAGTTAACATTAAGAAATCACTAAAATAAATAAACTAAAAGATAAATTAAAACGATAAAAAGGATAAACACAAATATTATTTAAGATTCTTTAAAATTTAATGAATATAAGTAAATAAGAAAAAACACAACAAAATTCTCAATCTGACCCAGTCTCAAGTACTAAACCTTGATCTGCAGTAGAACCCAACATTTATCAACGTTGATTCCTGAGATATTAGACTCATACTAATAATCTAAAAATACAAGATTCAATCTAACATTACAAAAGAGAAAAGAAAGACCCTGAAATCCTTCTTATTTTCAAGAAGGCAAAGAAAGATATAATTTTGAAAAAATTAAAACACTAGAAATAATAAAAATAAACACCCCAGAAATCAACAATGATATTTTGGCCAATTTCGTATAGTGATTAGTATTACAAAAATATAGTCTTGAAAATTAGTTTATGTAGAGATAGATATAATCCTTATAAAATTACTTTAGATTTATGAGTAAGAAATCAAATGAAATATTTACTTTTCTTACAAACATTTAGAAGAATCTCTACAATTTCAAAAATTATCACATAATTATACTAAACCAATCCTGTAATTAGAAATTTAAAACTTTAAATAAAAAACTATTTTATTCAAGACTAAATGAAACTAGGATTTAACTTTGAGTTAAATTATCACTTAAAACTTAATTTCATCTCAACATTTTAATAGTGAAAAGAAAACTAATAAGAAGGTTTATATTCATCATCTCTAGTCAAGTCTAACATGAATTTCTAAATAAAACAACATGAAGTATACATTTTCTTCCTCCTTTTTTTTTTTTTTTTTAAATTCTACTAAACAGAATGAGAGTATAAGACATGTTGAAATGGTATGTATTAATAACGACTTGTTTTCACATAAAAGAAAATCCCTTTTATTTAATTAAATAATACTCACTCTCACTTCGATGAAAATACAATGTATGTTGAAGTGAGATTTACTAACAACTATTTCTTTTCCATATTAGATCGACAGTAATTAAATTGAATACACTTAGTGATGGACAAGAGCATTTGTAAATGAATATCATTCTTAGGGATGTATAACATCCGATAATAGGTACACTTATTTACAAAAACATAACAACTTATTGTGCACTATACTCAATTACTTAACAACACATTAAGAGTAGCTTACCTCCGAGCTCTAAGTAGTATATATTTCAGTGTCACAATAATTCTAGATAGTCTTGGGAATAGTCGATACTACAGCTAACCAGTTCTTTAAAATCACTATTCTGATCTCTTTTCAAAAATAGCGACACTGGCTTGACACATAAGACTAGTTCCAAGCATACAGGTGAGTAATGATTCCTATATACACTCTATAGTTTTTCTGGAGTACCCGCGTCTACCAGTCGATAACAAGATTTCGGCTGCATAGCACAAATACCACTTGCCTCGACTTCTTATTCCTCCGAGAGGGCACGGGGCTGAAATCAATTCGCTGAGACTTGAGTCATCCTTCCAAACTTATAATACGTGATTTTTTCTTCGACCATATCCCATCTATACAACGCAATTGCTATTTTCACCTCAGAGTTGCAGTCTTTCTTTGGGCATTAACTAACAGTTATAGTTTGGGACTTAACTTCATGTCAGGAAAAGGCAGGACAGCGACGTATTACGAACTAACAGGTTTCTCTTCACCCGACTCCTTCTATTATAATGGGCTAGGGGGCCACATTCTCCAATCTTTGAGCTCTGCTTATTTCGCTCCGTCGACTTTCACGTCTTCTCAAGTTCTGTTTTTTCTGCCGAAAACTCCCCTCACCCCGATAGAAATCAAAATGGGGGAGGGAGTGAAGGACGGGACTATTTCTTTTCACCTCCTCTTCGTTAGACTGCTAGCAGGGAACTACTTCATCTCCAAACCGAATTACACGCTCCTCTGCAATCAAAAAAGGGGCACCAAATACCAGGAAGACTACTGCTTCCCCCTTTCTTTCCCGCTACTAGGGTCCATCTCACTGGTCAATGCAACAGTCACCCATTCTCATGACCAAATATGGTCATCGCTTGCGTCCCCTCCTCTCAATCACGTGGTCAGATAGCAGGGACAGCTGTTTCTAAATTTTGCACCTGCTTGCACACCAGTGCCCGCCGATAACCGTGAATTGGCACTTTTATCTCAGATCGGTCATAAAATAACTTTAAGGGTCTGGGAAATATCTACTCCGCCTCAAATGACAGTCAACGTTTGTCATGGGTTATAAAATTTTAGGGTACTATTCATTCACGTACGCAAGCAATAAACTATGCGTGTGGGCCAATTTTTACAAGGCTGAATATATGCCCTTTACAAGCAAGCCAGAAGCTACTCTTCTTCGAAAAAATCAACAAAGGACCACTTTACTCAAATAGTACAATTATTCCAGGACAGTAAAAGCATTCGTACGAACGGGTGTTATTTACGCTAGATAAGGGAATGGGAAGCTTTCACTTTCTTTCACACCAATGCCTATACACTCGTGAGAACGATCATAAAATAGATAGAAAAAAGGAAATGTCCAGGGTTTTCGCTACTAAGAAAAAAAAAAAAATAATTTTAAATATGAGATACATAAAGCATTATAAAAAACCGTATTAAAAATATCTTAACAAGAGTTCTTTTTAAATTTGGAATATTAAAATAATTTATACAAAAAAAATATTACTAAAAAAAAACATAACAGTGTGTTTACCTCTGAATCTTAGAAGTTCTCATTCGAATTCTAAAAAAAACGGGCATTTTTTAAGTGGCATACATAATAATGGATTCTAATTATGTTAGTTTGTAAAAAAAAAAAAAAAAAAAAAGATAAATAAAAGCTGTGTTCATCTATTCAAATAAAAGTGGTTTGTATACGGGCAGAACAACGGATTCATGATCGGATTGTGCATCGAGATTGTCTCAATGACATAGCCTCTATATATCCGTGTACGTTAACCCTTTGAGGGGCAAAGTAATTCAATTGCTAAAGTGCTGAAATTGAAAATGACACCGGAATTTCAAAAAGAATTTATTAGTAAGTAAGAAAAAGCAAGCTATATTTTACACATATAATAAACCAAACCTTTTTTTTACCATAATTCTGGTCCCAATGTTGCCTTTGGTAATTAGAATTAAGGGTTAATGACGAAAAGTCCTCGGGTCGTAATTACTGAACTTAGACGAGGATCCCGTCATCGGACTGAGGACCAGAATGAGGAGGTCTGTGCAACCTCTTTCGAGGACCTGATAACCCTATTCCACGGAAAGACCACGAACCCAACAACAACACGCATTCTACATTACACCAAAAACAGAATTATTCTAGAAAACTAAGGCTATATTTACTTCAATTTCCGAATTGAAGATTGTATTCGGGTTCTTTTCAGGACCTAGACAAGTAGGTCCTTCTGTAATAGGATTGTGTTGTGTCTATTGGTTTTTGTTTATGACAGCCAATTGTCAATACGAAGGCTATAGGCCCTAAAGAGGGGGGGGGGGTCGCCTAACACGGGAAAGGGAACCTAACACGTATTTACGCATGGAAATCCAATGTTCCAAGAAAACCACGGAAAACGCCAAACGATTAGGGCGACGGGCGCATTTGGGTTCGAACCCAGCGCCAGCACCTCTCGTCTACCAGTTTCGACGGCAGAACCTCTCGGACACTGTTGGGGCGATTATACTATTGGAAACCGTACGGTTGTCGATTGTATCTGACAGATGCGGACGATTTGATGTATAGTCCTCCCACGATAAGTTGACCGATGATTAGCACAAATTGAGTTGAATTTAATCATTCATTAATATGACAATCACTACAAGCAACTAGTACAACCTAGTGTGTCATTATATAATGCCCTTCCTGTACTTTTTGCATTCGTTAGTAACTTTCTTTTCATGTAGCATAGTGAACTTTTTCAAGGTCACCGTCCAAATTATCGTACGAGGACTATAATTATTTTCTAACAATAATGTGGAATTGTTTCTCGGGAACTTTTTTTTGATACTGTCGAATGAATAGGGCGAATATGCGGTACTACTTGAATACCATCAGTTATCTAACATTATTTCTGTAATAATTGTTATCCTGCAATAATTGTTTCAACGGCATTAAGGGAATTTCCTAAAAAAAGTTCCTTAAGAAGTGTATTTACCTTGAAATTTCTAATCTAAAACATGGAAAAGTTGAGCGAAAGCTAACTGACAAGTTTTCTTTTTTTCTCCTCTAAAAAAACTCCGTATTCAAACCTGTTCCAATGTAACTCATCTCTGAAAAGACGATATTATTAAAGGATGTTTTCATTCCTAGCCAGATCGTTGCTCATTGTAGTTGGACTTATGCCAATTTTGGAAAGGTCACGCGTTTCATATTTGGCTGAAGATTACTTTAATGGCGACAAATCAGTTGGTAATGAACTTCAATTTGACACGGTTTCAAGATCATTTGCTTTCTTCTTTTTTTTCGATACATATCTCAAGTCTGCTTTCTCCAAATTGCACTTTTAAACAATGTTACAAAATGACAAGTGAAAAGTCAGACATCATTTATGACAGTTCATAACCCAGATTTTATTGTTGTCTTATATATAGGCAGGACCGTAGCTAGAAGTGATCTATAGGGGGGGGGGGGGGGGTCAAGAGATTGTAAGTGGGACTCATAATTTTTTCTGTCTCTGATGCAGAAATATAAATTAGTGCATATTCACATTGTAGGTACTCTGTTTCTTATTAAATTGTTGTAATAACTTCATTTTATGTTAAGAAAAGTATATAATGATGAAAACTTTGAGTATATAACTGGTGCAAAATGTTAGCTTCATATGTACAAATAGGAGGATGGAGTATTGAAACAATTTAGTAACTCTGCAAAACTGTGGAAGGGTTTCAAAACTAAATTAGATTTTTGAACAGTATTTCATTCGAATTTTCGGAACAGAAATTTATTTAGTGACCTTGGAGTCTTTTCCAAAGGGGGGGGGGGGGGGCTGGGCCGCCCAAACGCCCCCTTAGCTACGGGCCTGATAGGACAGCTCAGACGAATCGAATTTTCAGAAGTCATGTTGTATTTTTTAATTTCTGTTTCGCTATTAAAATAGACTTTAAATTGATTAGATCCACATGTAATTAAAAACATGAATACGTGAAATAATTCATTCTTTTACTTCTAAAATAGTTATAAAAAGATTAAGCAGTTTTAAAACATTAAAACCTATATACAGATATTAAATTTAAAAACATGCGCCGAGCGTTTTCGACCAAACCTTGGTCATCATCAAGGGGGGGGGGAGGGGTAACGAGAAGAAATCCTTCACTTGTAATCCTATTTCAGTAAATTCACTTTTACTAATTAAATTGGTTTTTAGATTTTTGAAGTCAACTCATTTTGAGGTACATCCGTAATTACATAAATAAGTAGCAGCTATAGTCGCTTCTGATTCCTCCATCTGTCCACATATAACAGCGCAAAAACTACCGAACCGAATAATTTGAAATTTAATATATGAATAATTATTGCATATATTATCGAGTCATTTAAATTTTTATGAAATTCGAATGAAAGCTTAAAAAGGTATAAATTAAAATTTTCTTTATTCTATTAAATCCCATCACAATTAATTCAATGATACCTCATGATGACGATCTATTGAACATGAAGCTATATCATTTCCCATATTGCTGAATTGCTGTTGTATCCGTATTCCATTGATTAGTGTCTACACAGTATTGCACGTACTACTATATTTGGATACAGCTCCTCATCTTTTTGCTTCATTTTGGGAATAACGGATTTTGGTCTTCTTCTATCGACGATAACTTTCAGAATTTTCAATCTATGATTTTGAAACTTTAATAAAAACTGCTCTATATATTTAGCTAACACAATATGCAAATGAATTTTTAATAGAGTTGACGCATGCGTAGCGAAATTTATTTAGTAAACCTGCTCATTTTTTATACAATTATTAATATTTTTTATTTTTGATTACAGGGTATTACGTACAATGTCGTTTCTCATATTTTCTGAAAAAAACATTGTTTTTTATTAAGAACTCTGCAAATTATAAGCAAAAAACTTGGCAAATTTTGGGACAGTTGTTATAAAAACCTCAATTTCTCTACGAGTATACGTGCTATTCGCATAAAAATGAACACAGTTTATTACCATAAGCCCCTTAATCATAATCTGCAGTTTGAACGTTTATACTATATTAGTTTTGACAGGGTTATTCAAAAGATATTCGTTCTTTTTCAATTTGTTGACGGTTCCCTATTGTATTTTGGAAAAAAATATTCTCGAAAATATATGACCTGTACTATTTTGTTTATACATCTGGAGTTTCAGAGCCATTCCTCATGTATATTTCTAGATATTTAACAAAACATTTGAAAGATTTTTTTTTTTTTTTTCAGTGACTGTAGATCGTCCTCAGCTATCCTATGCAAAAAAAAAAAAAAAAAATCGTGTAAAAATATTACAATTTGAGCGAGATATTTGAAAAGAACACCCCCACAGATTTACATTATCATCCGGGTCTTTTTCTGTGCCTAGTGTGGGGCCTTGAGGATAAGATATATGATTGAAAATCTATGTTTTTTGTATCGATTCATTTTTTGTAAATACACTGAGAAAAAAATATGATTCTGGCATATAGAATCTAAATTGTGGCTCTATAAAAAATAGTTCCATGTCATCCTTATAAATTCTAGCTCCCTTTACTCGAGAGTTTTAGAATCTCTTATTAGAATTAAAGAGTTTTTTCCTATATTCTCGTTTTCAAATTTATTTAAAAATCTCTGCAAATAGATGCGAACACAGGAGGTTTGATTTAGTAACTATAATTCTAGTTTATGAAACCATTCTTGAAATCAAGCAATAATTTCTTGTTACTGAAGCAATTCAATATCGTTTCGTCACTTAGAAAACAAGAGACTGGAAATGCTAGGTTATTTCGTTTATTTAGCTTAGTTGTTTACCCTATTCGCATAATTCGGTCATCTATAGTTCTAGTTTAGGTATTCAGAAAGTGACTAACTATTCATTCTAGGTGAAGGCGGTATATCTTTTTTCTCAGTGTAGCAAGCAATCACTGTCTCGTTCATTTTTTACGACGAGGGTCCTTTACAAAATGGAATATTTTATCATAAGTTTTTAACTCATACAATTTGAGTCAGTGGCGTAGCTAGCGGGGGCGGAGGGGGCAGTCACCCTCTAAGGGGTGACACCCAATCTTTATTTCCAAATATATACACATAATATTATAAGGCTTAGGGGAAAAAAATGAAATTTCTATCGCACGACACATCAGAGTTAATTTCGTTTCTTTGAAAATATGAAATTTTATACAGAATAGGGTGTCTAAAAAAGATATATACCAGGAAACAAAAATCAACCTATCCAATGAGTGGATAGTGAAAAGCAAACTTCAAAAAAAATATGGTACTTCTAGGTTATCCCGTCGACCAATTTCGCCAAATTATACAAATCGCCAAACTAATAGCCAAATTATGCATGATGACATAGTTTTTATTTTAAATAACGAAGAAAAAACAAATAATTAGTAGAATATTAATAAAAATATTAATAAAAAGTCGAAATAAAAATCAATGACATTTTAAACACGTGAATCGCATTTAATATCATTGAATGTGTCATTCACGATCATCCATTATTGGCATTTAATCTTATAGTTTGGCGATAATTTTTTGGTCGACGGGATAACCTAGAAGTACCAAAAATATATATTTTTCTTTTTTACATATAGACATCGCATTGATTTATGCGGACTATGGAATAAATAATAAATCACTCCTGCTTTTTTTTTGTTTTGTTTTTTTTTTTGTTCTTTTTTTAAGCAGGTGGACGAAAGGTAAATAAGGAATGATATGGTCATTTGTTGTAATAATGCAGAATTGTGATAGAAAAAATATAACGGATTGGAGGGGGGGGGGGTTGTGACATCATGCTGATAGAGGTGCCACCATTTACATCCATTCCGGGTGTCACCCATCCTAGCTACGCCACTGAATTGAATGGAACACCTCGAGTTTGAAGCTTCTAATCAATTTAAGTAATTTTTTTTCTAAGTTACATGGCTTTTAGTAAAATGTGTATTGTAACATATAAAATGTTAAACTTTAAGCGATTTATAGAAACTTTAAATGTGCGAATCTAAAATAGCACCTCATTCTGCCAAGTAGTTCAGTCGCAAAAATACTTCGATTAAAAAATGCAAAATCTTTTAACTAAAAATTATTGGAAACAATAATAAGAAATTTTGAGCTCTTTACGCAAAGAGATTAATTTCATTTTGGATTTACCTCCATAGTTGATTATAAGAAAAAAAACTACAATGATGTTGGTGTTATATATGGGTGATTCTACGATAAGAGGTAATTTGTAGGGCAATCCGTTTAAAACAGATTTTTTATTCTATATGTTGTCATTTTTTGCAATGATTCGCATCATCTTAATATACTTTATTAAATAACATCACAATTGAATGCCTAATTAAAACACATTTTTCTGAAATTTCTTACAAAATCTAAAAAAGTTTCTCCCCTGGCATGTCCCCTTGCCGGTTTCAATTTAACTTTCAAACAATACATATATTTTTTTCCGTCAAATGCTTAGCTAAAGTATGTTTAATTGGAATTTAAGTAATTACACTTACGTATTATAAAATAAAAAATAAAATAATTTTGTTAATTTCAAATAATTTTTAAAATTAACTTTTGTCCCGCTTTTTTTGTGTATCTACCCTGTCAAATTTCGTTCCGCTGAAACAAATATAAATTCAAGGATGGCTATATCGGAAGTAGCGCTTAAGAGCACACGCTAGTCACAAGCCAAGACAATTCAAGATGGCGACTCGATTTTTCAGCGGATTCGAAGGATGGGCTAAAATTACTTTGATTGACATGCAATCATCCAATTAGAAAATAGAATGCTCTTAACCAATTATCTGCGACGATTTTTCTTTTCAAAGGTGTGCAGTTCTAGCCGATTTCATGTTTAAAGGATTTTTTTTCAACTGATTTCCCATTACTTTGGGTAAATATAATGATGTCGAGTTTCAAAAGAATTCCAATTTGTTTACGATTAGCGTTCCAAAATTAAAACGGTTTGATTTTCAGAAAATAAACGAATGATTAATTTAGATAGATTACTATAAAATAAAAACTATTTTATTTACTTAACGCAATTACAAAAAAAATAAAAATAAAAAATTAATATTGAATGAGGGGAGGGGGTGAATATCAGGTACAAATAGTTTAAGGTATCCGCCTACGTTTGAAACAGCAATTTCGATGAAAATTCGGAATTTTTTTTTATTTGATTTTATTATAGAATGGGCATTTTTTTTTCTAAATCTGTTTTTATTTTTCCTGTACGCCTATCAGAAATGAAATTAGAACTCTTTAAAAAAAGCAGACGACGTTGAAACGAACGTTATATGAAAACTTTAAATGCATTTTCTGAAAAATTAAATTTTCATCGGAAAAGGTGAACGACTATTGCTCTAACTCAAAATTTTATTATCTTATAACCATGAAATTTTTTGTGTAGCTTTTTGAGAATGTCTAGAGTGTAATGAACTAAAGAATTAGCTCTACGTGACTTATTTGTCGATATATAGCTATTTTAATGAAAAATTACACGTAAAATTATCGAAATTTTCTATGTAGTTGTATATAATCAGCTGTATCTCTTTTAGATTTCAGTATATTGACTAGTTTTTAGTTCATTACACTCAATAGTGTCTAATATGCTTATGATGAAAAAAAAATTGGGTTATATGCATTATTTTTTTTTTTTAGAGCCGGAGCCGTTTTTATAAAAAAAAATGCTAAAAAATGACCAAAAGTCTTCAAAATTTGAAAAAGTTGCATTGATATTGTATATTTTTTTATAATTTTCTTTATTCTGTGTTACATTACACTGAAAAATACCAAAAAATGTGTCTAAATTAGAGTTTTTTTAAAAAAATGTCCGAACGTAGTCGGATACCTTAAATAACCATTTTTTCCTTTTTCTTTTTTTTTTTTTTTTTTTTTGGTAAGGGAAAGGGATTTTTTTAAAAGATACTATACTTTTCAAGATACTTATATAAGATAAATAGCACTGAAGGTTAAAATAAATACTTCATAAAATTATGAGAAAAATATTTAGTTTAATTTAAGTATTTAAACATTGTTTATTTTTTGCGGAGAGGCAAGTAGCAAGGGAGAACAGGAAACAAGACCGGATCTTGAGAGTCCTCAAAAGGGGGGGGGGGGGCGGTTTTAGAAATTTGGAAACTCCAGTCTGATGCACGGGTCAGAACTATTTTTTTTTTTTTTTTTTTTTTTTTTTTTTTTTTTTTATTATTATTTAACGCAGGTCGTGTATTGTCTAATTTTTGCCGTGGTTCGGGTTTCCGTCCGGTTGGCTTCCATTTTTATGATCCTAGTCGGGTTAATTTCTACTTGGGTCGTGTTTATGTCCTGTTCACTTCTACTCTTTGGTGCGGTTCGAGTTAATTTCTGATTTTTTGCTTTTGGGTCGGGTTTGGATCCGGTCGATTACTACATTTTGTTATTGGTACGGTTGACTTTAATATTTTAGCTGTGCTTATCGCGCATTTGGGGCAGTTTGACATACAATTGTGATTTGGGGCAGTTTAGGATTTGATTTTTATTTTTGCGAGAAGGGTTTGGATTGACCGGAATTGATTGGGGCGAGTCCTTTGATAAAACTTTCGTTCTTTTTCGCAATTTTTGGACGAAATGAGCGTCTGTTTCACGATCCTTTGTAGAAATTCGTGTTTTCTCCGCAATCATTTCACAAAATTCGATATCCGGTTCGCTTCTATTTTTTGCTGCTGGTCGAGTTAATTTTATTTTTTGTTGTGGGTCCGGTTAATTTCTACTGTTTACTGCGGGTCAAGTTAATTTCTGATTTTTTGCTTCGGGTTGGGTCTGAGTCCGGTTAACAACTATATTTTGCTATTAGTCGTGTTGACTTTTACTTTTTAGCTGCGCTTAGCGCATCGGACAGATTGTCATACATTTCGGATTTGAGTCAGTTACAGATTCGGTTTTTACTCTTGCGAGAATGCTTGACCCAGTTTTGATCGTTATCCTCTGACGAAATTTGCTTTTTTCCGTGAAAATGATCGTTCGAAGAAATTCAGATCAAAGACATGTCGAACGTTTAGGCTCACGGGACGCGGTCGGGCCAATAAAGTTTTTCATACAATCTAGATCAGTGACGGACCGGATATTTAGCTTTTATTCCGGGGCGAGTTACGACCTGGAAATTTTGTCCAACGCAAATTTCTAGAAAAAAAGAAATCGAGACCAGGCTCGGTCTGGAAGAAAAAGAAGCCTGTCCCCACCTGAATCTCCAAAAAAAGCAAGTTGAGGACACGACCCGATTCAAAATGAGAGAAAACCTCATCCATTTCAAGTCTCGTGGAATTACACTGGCGCGACCCGTGCCAGCCCGTGACGGACTCGAGTTTTGTCCCACGTTATTTCTCGTGAGGATGCATAATGTTACTTTGTAAACCCTTTTATTAGCCCAAGGGGGTGGGGGATTTCGCCCCCTCTCCCCGCACATTAGAACCGCCACCGCATACGAGCTGTGTCGATTACAGATCGAGCGTTTAGCCTTTATACTGGACGGAGCCTGGGCTTGAAAATTTTGGCCCGTGTATACCTCTAGTATAGGAAGAAAGTCTACGCCAGATCTGACCTGGAGAAAACAGTGAGGCTCGATCCAGCTCTGCAGAAAAAAATAAGACCCGACCGATCCGATTCTGGAAGTGTGAAGACCTGACTCAGTCCCAGGATAATAAATTAAAGTTGGCGCGACCCAACCCGGGTCGCGCCGGTCTCGAGTTTTAGTTGAGTAACTTTTTTTTGTGCGGGCATCTGATGTCGTACCGCAGTTCCTTTATTAGATTTAAAGTAGGGGCGATCGGCCCATCGACCCCCCCCCCCCCCCCCCATGTCGTAGATCCGCCATTGACAGGAAATAGAAATTTTGAAGAAAGGAGAAATAGGTGTCAATCCCAGCCTAGTCGTTTATAGACATAATACACAATTTATTATTGTTAGTAGTAACAAATGTGACAGAAAAAGTGTTGCAAATTTTAAAAACTTTGTGTGATATTAGGTCAATAGGGCAAAATATTTTGTCAAAATTTCAAGTGGAAGAAAATTTAGATTTTTAATGATTTTTACAAGCATTATATAAATACCGCAAGAAGCTCTAACAATTTTTAATTTTGAGTGCTGACATAGCAGTAAAGTCGATAGGAAAGGGGGGCTGGGGGTCTGAAAACTATTTTTTAAATGATAGTCAGTTAAGAATGGTTTTTGTATTGATCCGATATATTGTATTGATTCATTTTTTATGGATTTGCTCAACCCAGCCGAAAACTCGGGTAATTTAGGTATTTAAGTTTAGTGGTTCAGTTCTGAGCTAATAGGAAGGAAATAATTGCGAAAAGTTTTGAAGATTTACTTGTACATTAATGGATATTGACAATATTTTTCGTAAATATCTCTCTAAAGATATTTTACTTTTAGAAATGCACAAACACAAAACGCAAAAAACGTAAACATGTGTTTTCTGTAGAATTTAATGCATATCTATTGCTTTATTTTTAACACTTTCCTACTTAGCTAAAAAGATTTAGTTAATATTATAGTAAACAGAGAGTTAAAACTAGCACAAACATATTTAAAGACTGAATTATCTGTGCAGAAGGAGGATTTCAGGTTTTAATTATTTTTTTCTTAAAATACGGAGAGAAAATAAGAAAGAATTTAATTTTGTAAGTTGAGAAAGGGGGGAGGGTAGAGGGAAAAACGGATTTTTTTTTTTTGGGGGGGGGGGGTAGTAGCAGAGTTTTATAGATGACAGCTTATTTACCTACTTGAACATTTATTAATATGACAAAAAATGTAAATTAAAGTGTTTTAGAGATTTTTTATTTTGTGTACCTCGAAAGAACGAAGGGAAGGGGAGGTATACAACTATATTGTATTGGTTGTTTACGATCAATTATTTATTTTAAGAATAAAATATACATAAACCTGTGAATGGGGGGATGCAGGGATGATGGGGGGGATGCAGGGAGTTTATTAGATGACTTACCTTATTTACATGACTAAATATTAACAAATAGTATTAAAAAGTGATAAACAGAAAGACGAAATTTTGTATGCTTGGGAAGAAGAGATGGGGAGAAAATGTCAATTTTGGTAAGTGAGGGGTAAAATTATATGATTGTTTATTTATTATTACAATAAAAGTTTTAGAAAAATCAAGGACTTTTAAGGTTTAAAATTTGTGAGCTGAGGGAAAAAAAGAAATAAGCACATTATTTATTTATTTTCGTGTGTGGAGGGGGGGAGATGTTTACTAGATGATTTATTATTTATTTGCCTTTCAAAATATTTATAAATCGGTGTAAAAAAATAATAAAAGTCGGAAAGATTTAAAGAACTAAATTTTTTGCACTTAATGGAAGAGAATGATAAATCCTAATTTCAATCGTGGGGGGGGGGGGGGAGAATTTTTGTGATTGATTGTTTATTTTTATAATAAAGTGACATATGCTACAGATATGAGTATTGTGGGGATAGACTACAAAACGGCGAAGTGATATTTTCGGAAGGTACAATTTAGAAGATTTTGACAGGTTCAAAAGGCGAAGCGAAATTTTGATATAAAGGGAGGCCAAGGGCGGATCTTGAGAGTCCTGAAGGTAGGGGGGGATTTTAGAAATTTGGATACTCCAGTCTGATGCACGGGTTGGAGCTCATTTTTTTTTATGTCGGACTTGTTTCGTCTTCTTTTTTGCTGTAGGTCGGGTTTGGGTCCGGTTGGCTTCCATTTTTTGCTCCTGTCTGTGTTAATTTCTACTTGGGTTGATTGGGTCCGGTTGACTTCTATTCTTTGCTGCTGTTCGCGTTAATTTCTGATTTTTTGTTTATTGGTCGGATTTGGGTCTGTTCGACTACTACATTTTATTGTTTATCTGGTTGACTTTTACTTTTTATCAGTGCTTAGCGCATTTGGGACAGTTTAGGATTTGGTTTTTACTTCATCGAGGAGGGTTCGAGTTGACCCGAATTGATTGAGGTGAGTCCTTTGAAATTTTCGTTGTTTTTCGCAATTTTTGTACAAAATGTGCGTATGTTTCACGACATGATCCTTTGAAGAAATTCGTGTTTTCTCCGCGATCATTTTACAAAATGTGTTGTCCGGTTCTCTTCTATTTTTTTGCTGCTGGTCGGGTTAATTTTTTACTTTTTGTTGTGGGTTGCGTTTGGATCCGGTTAGCTTCTACTGTTTGCTACAAACACGTGGTGTTACGCACGGCAAACACGTGACTGGTTTAAAATTCTGCATCGATATACAGAGTGATATAGGCTCATACAAGATTGCCCTCACCTCCGAGAAATACCAGAACGAGAGTGAAACAAAGAAAAAAGGAAGAAAAGAGAAATCAGAGGAAAAAGAAAAGTTCGTATTATTCATAAAAGTTTTCATATATGTAATTGTTGGAGATTTCTGAGGAGGAAAAAATGAGTTTATTTATTTAAGAGGGGGATGCAGGGAATTTATTAGATGGCTTACCTTACATGACTAAAGATTGACAAATACGTCTAAAAACAAAATAAAGATATTTAAAGACTAAGTTTTATGTGCTTGGTAAGGAGAAATAGAGGGAAAACATCAATTTTGTGGGGTTAAGAGTAAAACTAATTATTTATTATTAGAGTAAAATTTTAGAAAAATCAATGAATTTAAAGGTTTAAAATTTGTGAGCTGGAGGGGGGGGGGGAAACAAACAGATTTATTAATTATTTTTTTTGGTGTGTGTCGGGGGGATGGAGAAGCTTATTAGATGACTTACTTTTATTTGCCTTTCAAAATATTAACAAATAGGCTTAAAAAATAATAAGATGTGAGGAAGTTTCAATGAATAAATTTTAGACATTTACTAATAGGATGAGAGGGGAAAATCTCATTTTCAGTTAGTGGGGAGGAGTTTTTGTGATCTATTTTTTATTGTTACAACAAAGTGGCTATATTCTGTAAACATGGATACAGTGAGACAGACAGCAAAATGGCGAAGTGATACTTCTGGAAACGGTAATATTGAAAGCTGTGATGAGAACAATAGGCGTTAACGAAATTTTGATATAAGAGGGGGGGGGGGAGGGTGATATAGATTATTTTTTCTAAATCAGAATTTCAGAGAGCTCGTATTTTCATCTTCAATTTATAAATAATAAAAAACTTAAATATTTTTAAGGACTTTTTTTCAAATTCTGCGTAAAACTAAGTTTTTTTAAGAAGCAAAAATTACTTTTGAAAGATTAAACACTTTTTAAAAAATTGAAGAAACATAAGAAACGTGTAGGATCACTGAAAATTATTCCGATACATTATGGTCTATGTAGATAAATCATTTGCGGTGTTTTAAGGAACGTCATACTAATTTAAAAGTAATGAAATTCATATACATTACTGATGTACTCTGGAAGACAATTATAAAAAAAATATGATATGTATAGCACTTACAGTATACACACAGAGGATCTCCATATTAATCCATTATATTATGGTCTAAAAATCTTTCGCGGTGTATTGTTGTAATAATGTTACTCTTTTACAAATAATGAAATTTATACGAACTTCTGAAATGGACTTAACAATTCTTGCTGTATAATATTTGGTGAAAAGCATTTACCATTCAATTACAGAGTTATACAAAAGAATTCCGTTGTAAAAAGCTCTTCGGAGAAAAACTGTTCCTAGCGTATTTAAATTATGTTCACTACTTTGAACATGAAATGCAGTGAAATGCTGTTTCGTGTATACTCTCTGTTAAAAAGAATTTCCATAAAAACATTCCATTTGTATACATAATCAAATTAAACCTGTGAAATTGGTCATCTGTTCCCCATCGATCCCGCTTTCTTTATCACTTACAGAGTCTCTTTTTTTTCACTATTCGTTTTTTTTTCAAAGGAAGACACCGCACACTCAGTCTAGCTTTATTAATGTTACAGTGTTTTACGGTTAAGTTTTCTTTCAAAATTAATTATCCATTGCAGTACAATGTAATAATTCCTACGAACCATCTATCGACATATAAAAAGCTAAAGTGTGATTCAATATCAAGATTTTAATATGATGAATACCAGAAGCGATGGTGCGACCCCCCCCCCCCCATTTGAGCCCAATGAAGGGTCTGCAAAATGGTATGAGATGTCTACAGGATAAATGAAACGTGTTTAAGATTGAGAACGGTGCGACCTGATCGGACTCGACGAAGCTGTCGCAGCCCGGGTAGGGCCGTGCCAGTTTTAACTCATGAGACTAGGACTTGGTTAGATCTAGAGATCTGCACCAGCCCGTATAAGACTGGCAAAAAAATTTAACAGATCTGCCGGCTTGTTATAAAGATTTCGGCAAAAACATTAAAATGAGAACTGTTTTCAATGAATATAGGTTTAACGACCATAAGTATAAATGTGCGTCACAAGTAGATACTAGTTTGACAACATCAATACATAAATGTAACTTGTACAGCGTAGAGATCGGCATCGGACATTTGCTTTGTGTCTAAACGGGTTTAATAATTTTTTGGCAAACTGGAGACGTTCCAAGATCAGGTTTGTACTGTTTTTCTACATATAGTTGGGATAAGTCAGAACTAGACTTAAAGATGTATTCGAAAAAACGCTTTTCCACCTTCAACTGCTCGAAATTTTCAGATACAATTTCAGGCACATTTTTAAAAGTAGAAACATGAAACTTGCTGAGGGGATTCTTAAAGGGGCGTATGAGGTGCCGTGTGATGTCTTTTTACGCTCAAATCATTAGAATTTGAGTTATAAACAATTACCTTATTACTATGACCCTTTTTTACGTTCCCAGATCTCCCGCTAGGGAAAAATCGGTTCAAAATGCCATTTTTTGATTGCTTTTTTTGCAACATTTTCTGCATTTATCAAAGAATCGACAATCACGGCACCTTGCGTACTTTCCAAACAAGAGATTTTGAAAGTTTGGTGTATTTGAGAGCAATAATGAATTCAAAAATAAATCGGAAAATAAGCAGTCTGAATCGAAATACACCCTTAATTGTTCGTAAGACGTGTAGGGCAGACAATATATATGTGAAAGGAATAAAGAATTTCTGTTAACGTACTTTTTGGAAATATAGTCCTTGGTGTTTCTTAAATTCATTTCTCAACAACACGAAAGTTTGACACATTTTCTGACTAATTTTTAACTGTAAAGGCACAAAATTGACAAGCCTGACTATTGAAGGGATTTGCAATCGAATAGCATATTCCGTTTTTGGTTAATAAGATATTTGTATATACTTGTTGAGGTATAAGAGATTCTTGTCATGCGGTTTCAGATTTTTCTCCTTTCGCATGTTGTCGTTTCCGGAAATTCGATTCAAAACACTAATTTTCACAATATTTTCATAAATATTGTGAAAATTAGCGTTTTGTATAGCGTGCTGTGCGTTGTGTATCAGAGTGTTGCGCATTGTATTTGCTCGTATCAAAAAATGGACAACGCCATTCCAGTACATTGTTTCTGAATAAAAACACCTGTTAATCTCATGTGTTTCCGAAAAGAAATGAAATCAGAAAAGCATAAAAAATAGCTCCTCTAAATTTGAAAAAATATTTGATAAAATGATAAAGAAGAATTTTCATAAATCTACTTTTTATTACACAGCTTCAAAAGTTATGATAATTTTAACTTTTTTTTCTTTTATTCTAATCCATATTAATTTTCTAAGACCTAAGTAATCATTAATGTTCTTATTGTGCATTATCTGTAAAATTTTGTGTAAAATCATCCAATAAATATGAATGTATTAATCTTAAAAAAACTTAATTGTATGATAAATATCTGATTTTTTTTTCTCGAAATAATAGAAATTGAGTCGGGTCAGATCGGGCCTGGATTGATTTCACTGATTTCTGTACGGGCCGGGCCGGGCCAGGCCTAGAAATGTAAAAGTGTAAACGTGCGGGCCGGGCTAGGACCGAATTTCTGAATTTTATACCGGGGCGGGCCAAAATAACATTCATTCGGTCCGGGCCGGGAGGAGACTGGATATTCTGGAGTCAGGTCTTCACTCTTTCGGAAACCGTTCCGAGTTCGGATCTTACTTTTTTCTGCAAAACTTGACCACACTTTATTTTTTCTTCCACTTCAGGCCTGGCGTGGACTTCGTTCTTCTAGAGGTCTGCCCGAACCTAAATTTTCATGCTCAGGCTCCAAAAGCAATTTAATTTTAACCCAACCCAAGCTCGCTAGATAAATTAAAAAAAAAAAAAAAAAAAAAAAAAAAAAAAATCTGACCCAGTACTGAATAACCTGATACAAAACAGATCAACAAATCCAAAATGAAACAAAGTCAATCTGTATATGAAGGGAATTGTGAAAAAGTATCCCATTTAATTATATCAATAATTTTTATTTTTGCTCAAGTAGAAAAATGAACATAGATATAATGTACTCTTAAATATTCAAACATATAGTTTTTCATATGAAAAATTGTCTTATCTTTTGAAAAATCCAGTCATCAACCAGTTTATACCAGATTCGAATTTGTCAAAAGCTAAAAGAAAAAATGTCCCGAATCCAAAACGTTTAAAGTCAACCCGACTCATAATGTATCAATCCGAACCCAAAAATTACAAATTATGTCAAATCTAGCCCTTACCCGAACATCTGAAACTGAAATGAAAGAAAACGAATTCATGCATTTTAATAGAATTATAAAATATAATTTACATCTTTAACTTGAATACTAAAATTTGTATAGAAGAAAATCTAGTATATGCTCTCTAGTGCAAAACCTATTTCTAAGTCAGACTACTCAAATCGGATCCGTAGCAAAGAAGTAGAAATCTACCGTCTTACTGTAAAAAAGTGAAAACAAGTTTAATTTGGATTTTGCCATTGCAGAATTCAGTTTCGCCTCCGATTATTCGCCTCCGACTTCATTTTTTTGTGTTTATCAATATAATAGCGTGAACGGCTTGAAATACCCAATTGATTAGCAATTTTTCTCTGAGACATTGGAATTGCGGAATAATAAAGAGATACAATTTGACGTGCTACTTCTTCATTGACTAGATACATCGAAAACGGATTTTTTCTTTAGTTTAAACGCTTTTTTTATAGACTCTGAGAAAAAGGAAATGCATTTTAACAATACAATTGTATGAATGTCTCGTTTTAACGGCCAGATTACGAAACTAGTCGTTGGGGGCCACCGTAATACTTACCCATCATGGATATGCATTATATAATATGTGAAAATAAAATATGTGAAAACTATTTATAAAATGCATTGCAATTCCAAAACAAAATTTAAACGTATATTTAAATATTTTTAATATACACAGTAATGCTCCATTAATGAATTGCTGATGAACCCATTTCGACAATTTATGTAAAATACCGAACTACACAAGTAGTACCAGATTGCGTAAAGGAAACATCCTTATAACTCCAAAAACAATAATCACATTAATTAACAGTTTACTGCATCAGATTAAGCGTCTCATTTCCAATTAAAACATATCTTTGAATTGAAATTTGAGGAAAATACAGGGTCATGAGAAATCGAAGAATGTAGAAAACAGGATTACAAATATCTCGGCAACTATTAATCCGACCGACTTCGTTCTTGTTGCAAAATTTGTGTTATCTTATAGCCTTTTACGTCTTTTTCTTAAAATAAAAAAAAAATCGAAAATTTTTATATACATTTCATGAGAACGAAATTTTTGAGAGTCCGAAAAAAAAGTTCCGTATAATCGAGGTTACTGATATTAAATAGGCTTCGTCCTATTCATTCTTACTAAGTACATACAAAATTTTAAGTCTCTATCTCCATTTGTTCGTGAGATAGAGCATTTACAGGCAAACAAACGGATGGCAATTTTTTTTTCTAAAAATTTGTTTTTTGGAATCTCCAGTATCTGAAACGTGTAAATCCGTCAAATTTTTTTTTCGATTTTCAAAACGATTGCAAGACTTACCCTACACTACGTATGATAGGTAAGTAAAAGTTTGACACGACACTTTTTAGCTTGTCTGAAAGAAAAAGCATCGGAGGCTAATAACCCTACTCGCAGCTTAAAATAAAAATCCCTTAATCAAACTTTCTAATCAACTCGAATCCCCACCTTGTTCTTTGCGCAGCATATCCTAAAATAACTTTGCGCCATAAAGCCCCATTCAACCAACCAATCAATGAACCCGAGTGCGACTCTCAGAAGTGAAATTTTATCCGGAACAGAACCGAATTTGAAAAAAATGTAAATCAAACTGACCCAAACTCTACCCACAGGAAAAAGTTCAAGCCGATTCAAACACGACTCACAGCAAAATTCCCGAACCTCCAAATTTTTATATCGATTATTTTGACCCGAAAACAACGCGCAGATAAAAAGTAGATTTCCACTCGATCCGCAAGAAAAATTTAAAAATCAACTCCACCAATAGAAAAAAAGTAGAAGTCAATTTGACCGAAACCAAACCAGCGTCAATAAAATAGTAATCAACCCCCCCCCCCCCCATCCACACACACACAAAAAAAAGAAGTGAACTAAACTCAAAACTGACCAGCAGCAACAAAGAAAGAGAACCGGACCCAAACCCAACCCGCAGCAACAAAGTAGAATATAACACGACTCGCAGCAAAAAAAGTAGGATTTAACCCGAACAACGAGAAAAATGAAGTAAATCGGACCGAAACCCAATCCGCAACGTAAAAAAATTAGCCCCGAGTCTACCCACAATGAAAAAATTTGTCCCGACCCGAATCGCAAGTCCGATTGAAATCTCCAAATTTCTGAAATGCCCCCCCCCCCTTTTTTTGAGGAATTTCCAGATCTAACCTTGTACCAGGACAAACAAAAATTGCTAAAGACAGCGAAATCGTCTAAAAATTTTACAATGTTGTATTGAATTGTCACTCATTAAATATGTATACGAGCTTGTAGAGTTTGTAAATATCTCGACAAATCTTGTCCACGATACATTGTATGTTTTAAAAAATGTAAAAACCTTCTGCTCGACAGATGCTGCATTTGTTAAACGTCGACAAAAAACTCCAAAGAAGAAACAATTCTGAAAAGTTATTATAAAATAAAATTTGCTGAATAGCACACTTTATAAAAATGCTATATTTTGCCTTACAGTTTTATTATTTTTACTTTTATATTATGATAAATAATGAAAAATTTTCGCAATTCCCTGTCTTTGCAAATATACCTTTATGTTATATTAAAATAAAATGTATCACGCAGGATAAATTTTCTATTTTTAACAACTGTTAAAAGTGTATCGTTTTCCTCAAAAGTATTAAATATTAAAAAATATTTCTTTAAAGATTCAAACAAGTTGATCAACAATTTTAAAGTTACTAATCTTTAAAATTTTCTAACTTTAATTTCTGCTTATTTTTGATGAAAACTGTTTTTCGAACTTAAAATGCTTATTTTTTTATTGTTTTACTTAATAATACTGCACTGAAATCGGGCTGCCTAGTGTCGTATAGTACCAAAAACAAGCATAGGGGCGTTTGAAGAGAAAATTGCGCCCGGCGCACAGTTTCAATTTGGCGCCCCCTCCCCCAACTTTTTCTTGTAACAGCCCAAGAATGATGTTGATAGTATAAATGTGGTGCCACCCCCCTCTCTTCCGATGGCGCGGTGTTGAATAAACCTCCTCCAAATGTACCTCCACAGTGCCGTGCGAAAAAGAGGGGTACGAAGGGGGTGGTTGCCCGGGTGCGGAAATTTAGGGGGCGCCAAATTTTTATTACCAACGTCATTTTTAGTCTGTCACAAGAAAAAGTTCAGGGAATGGGGCGCCAAACTGAACTTTACTCCTGGCGCAGTTTTCTCTTTGCACACCCCTGCCCCCCTGTCTCATATATTTTGCAAGCGGTATAAGGAAATTTATAAATTCCAAATATAGCCCCGTGTCTTTTTAATACTACCTATGTATTTCACAAAAGTTCCAATTATAAACATCCTTTAAAATTATTAGAATTTCCTTTCTGCTAGAAAGGAGCTTACAGTAATTTGTATCAAATCTACTTTTTTGTATGCACTTGAAAAAAAAAATATATATATACAAATGAAGTGTATAATTTCCTTCTTTGGAAGTTAGTTATAACTTAAAAATAGCTTTAATTTTATAAAAACAAAAAAATTAGAAGTCATTGATTTTTTTTAAGACTATTTTAGTTAAAATTTATCAATAATTGTAGAAAAAATAAATCCAAAGTTTGAAATAAGGGGATGTTATTTTAACACGTTAAGCTAAACCAATAACAGAAAGGAAATACAAGGAAAGGAAAAAAGTTACTTTCATTTGCTAAAATGGATTGGTGTTAACCAATCAAATTTTCAATAAAGGGCAAGAGAGGCGGAGACTGGCTGAGGCGGAGCGCATATAATTAAAACGCGTTTTCTGATGCATTTTTGAACAAAATCTTTCCAAATTTTGCTCAGAATAATTGCAGTAGAAATATGGGAAACATATCATTGGAAAGCTTAAACACTAATATTACGTGAAGCGTTTTTGATTTTTTCTGAATTTTGCTGAAATAGATTTTATAAGACTAAAAAGGACACAACACCTCGAATTTCACTGAATCCAAAATTTAGAGGGTCCTCAGAATTAAACTACAACGAAAATCAGAAAAGTACAAACTAGCCCGGTAATAGAATGTCCTCAGCTATCCTGTGAAAAAAAAATCATTTAAAAATATTGAAAATTAAGCGAGATATTCGAAAAGATTGCGCCCATAGACTTTACATTAGCGGTCGGCTTTTACCGCGTGACTAGTGTGTGCTCTTAAGAGCCCACAATAGTCACAGAAAAAGTACACAAAAAGACCCGGATGATCATGTAAAGTCTATGGGAGCGTTCTTTTCTAATATCTCGCTCAAATTTTAATATTTTGACATGATTTTTTTGCACAAGATAGCTGAGGGCAATCCACAACCGGGCTAGTTTTTACTTTTTCTATTTTGGTTATATATTTTTTATAGTACGATAGTTTCTGTTTCAGAACCGGTTTAAACCGGTTTCGAAAGTTAAAGTATTTTTTTAAAGAAAATCTGAAACAAAAATCGAAAAAGTAAAAACTAGCCCGGTTGTGGATTGCCCTCAGCTATCTTGTGCAAAAAAATCATGCAAAAATATTAAAATTTGAGCGAGATATTCGAAAAGAACGCTCCCATAGACTTTACATGGCCATCCGGGTCTTTTTGTGTACTTTTTCTGTGACTATTGTGTGCTCTTAAGGACATCTATTGGCTTGAAGAGCAATACTAAACGCGCAAGCCATTTAAGCGTCGCCGTTTTTAGTTGTTGCGACTTGACCGTGCGGTGTAGTGGTTTCGCACGGTGATCGTGTATCTCCCATGGTAAGTCATAAAACTTATAATATTCATTTAATTCAATTGCATTTACTGCCCTAATGAAACAATGCGGGAATAATTAAAGTGAAATACACAATTAACCCAAATATTAATTCAGTCAGTTAAAAAATTTGAATTTACATGAAAATGTCTCTCCCCTGCCGTATTTCCCCTGGCAAGATAACTGCCAGGGAAGCGAGTCATTGACCAGAAAAAGTTATAAAATATGTGTAAAGTGACTTGCCCTTATATGAAAAAATAAAAAAAAACGGGACAAAAATCATAATTTAAAGGTTTTTGATCAAACTCAAGCTTTTCTTTTTGGCCGAATTCTCTATGTTTTTGAACCTCTTATAGTAGAATCACCCATATATGACGGCTGATTCTTTGCACGATTGATACAGGCCTGCGGGGAAGTGCCCTCCTTGGGGGGTCTTTCTAAGGGAACCTAACCCGTATTTAAGCAAGGTTTACCAAGGTTAGAAGAAAACCATGGAAAACTCCGAACGAGTAGGCCGACAGGCGTGATTGGGATCGAAACCAGCACATCCCGTCTACCTGCTTCGAGAGGGAAACCTCTCAGCCACTGGTGGAGTAAAACTACAATGGAATAACTTCTTTATGTCAATTTGTCGTCATTTTTTAAAGATAAATTCATTCTTGGAGTTTAAATACGTGAAAATAAGTTTGAATTTCTTCAAAAGTACAAGTAAATCACAATATTTTTTCAACACGTACTCAAGTAAAATATTTTTTTTTAATGAGTTTTAATGACAAAATGACATCAATTAAAAATATAATACCCTGTTTTCTTCTTTATCCAGCGAAAAGATGTCATTGGATGAACTCATTCAAAACAATTTAAAGCTTACGAATTAAAATAAAAACTTACAAAAATATTTTTTTTTTCTCTCTAAACCATTCCGCTTTAAGCGCCTTTGTGAAAAGTTTTAATCTCCATCTAATAAGAAATAATTACTTGAAAATCCGTGTTCCTTCTTTAAATTCATTTCTTGTAAATAAGCGGTCATAATTGTCTGCTTAAATGCGGAGAGTTCAAATTTATTTGTTTTTCTTTAATCGTTTTCCTCATTAATTGTAAAACTGAAAAAAGTTACAAAGGCTTGATTATTTTTATTTCAATGGTATTTATGTCAGTGTCCCGGTCGACAGATATTTTTGTTTTTTCTAAAAGAAACTGATTTCTGCTGTTATTATTTCTTCAAGTTCTCATGAGAAATGTTATTTTCACGAACTATTCATATAAAAGATAATTACAAATTTTATTTTAATGAGAAAATGAGGTCAAAAAGTCTAATAATACCTATTTTCCTATTTTCTCCTTTTTATCAACAGAAATGCAGTTACATAGTTTTGACCATTACAGAAATGTCATTAAGACCCGGATGATAATGTAAAGTCTATGTAGGCATTTTTTTTTCAAATATTTCGCCTAAATTTTAATATTTTTTTATGATTTTTTTGCACAAGATAGCTGAGGATGATCCACAACCGGCCTAGTTTTTACTTTTTCAGTTTTGGTTTCAGATTTTTTTTTAATTACTTTAACTTTCGAAACCGGTTTAAACCGGTTCTGAAATTGAAACTATCCTAATATAAAAAATATATAAGCAAAATCGAAAAAGTAAAAACTAGGTCCTTTGTGGATCGTCCTCAGCTATCTTGTGCAAAATAATCATGTAAAAATATTAAAATTTGAGCGAGATATTTGAAAAGAACGCTCCCATAGATTTTACATTATCATCCGGGTCTTTTCTGTGCCTTAAAAAGGAAACGTTTGTCCAAGGGAAATGTGTCTTGCGTAGAGGCCTACAAATTTACTGGATATCAGAATAAAGTGAACTGTTGAATATTTAAATATTTATGCAATCGAATGCTAAATATTTAAATATTTTAACACTTTACAACAAAGTTGAAAAGGGTTTATGTATTCGGTTGATCTGGCCGTCTGTCCACGCTCTAACTTCCGTAATTATACTAGGATTTTCATGAAATTGATAAAGATTATTTAGGATCACCAAAGTATGTTTGGTATTATATATGAAGTATTTGGAATGAATAGTTCATCGACAGGGTCACTCAAAAGAATTCCATTACATGATGATGTATGGAAAAAAATCGTTTGCAGATTGTTTAAATGAGATGACGCTATTTCAAATGTATTGAAACTCATTTAAATAGCTGAAATTTATTATAAAATGATTACCATAGAATAGGACATTGATCCCATTGGTCGTTCATTTACATTTACAGGGACGCACCAAAAAATCGATTAGAACTATTGTCTTTGAGCCATAATTCTTGAAAGTGTGTTTTAAAAATCGGTATACAGTTTAAAATTTAAATAATGTTTTGCATGTTATTCGTTGTTTCTAAATTCTATACCTCATTTACAGGGCTGCGCAAAAGAGTTCACGTGCCATTCTCCTTACGAGCGGAAATGGCTGAGAGGGAATTTTCGACTGAACTATGTCTTAAGTGAACTAAATTTTGGCATACAGGAAGTTATTAGGATGAGCGAAGCGAATCCTCTACTAGGCCACTTAAATTACATTTTGTCGTACACTTTACAAAAAAACTATTCAATATTTTGACTTCAAATTAAACACAAAAATAAATTATGATCTGTAGATTTGCACAATATAATTTTTTTTACAGTAAAACGTTAAAAAAATATTATTTTAATTAATTTATTTTACATGCATTTCCAATACAGACGCATTTTAGCAAATAAATAAAAAATGAAACGCGTAAATTTTCAGAAAAAAAATATAAATCATGGAGTAAGTAATTATAGATAGAATCATGATTAATTTAATAAATAAAACATGCTTTCATTATTCCGCAAAATCGTTTGCACAGATGACACTTAAACATTTAAAAAAAATTGTATTAAGGATTTTTTTTTTTTTTTTTTTTTTTTTTTTTTTTTTTTTTTTTTAGTAAAGTGGCAACAAAAGAATTGTAAACAAATAAAATTAATTGTTAAATTTGTTATATAAATGAAAAATTAAAAGAACTGCGTGAAGTTGTTGCCTCGATTCAAGCTCTTTATAAATGTACTAAAGCAAAGTTGGCCGATTCAGAAACGACAAATGGACTTTAACCATTTCTTACTTTACCATTTGGATCTAAAATAATGTTACGTTCTTATTTGTGGACCGAAAAAGATTTAGTAAACGGGACTTTAGACTTTGTTGCACGTATTAAAGAAAATCACAAGCCACCAGACCAGATATCGCGACTACTCATGGATAAATTTGAATACTACAGTAATCTAACTTATAAGAATTGGTGCGTACCAATTCTCCCAATAATTAAATTCTGGAAAATTGGAAGCATAAATTGATTAAGGAAAGAATTTCTTCTGCAGTTAGCTTTTGCTGTTACAATTCATAAATCCCAAGGTTTAACATTAGATGAAGCAGTTGTAGATATTGAGGATATATAGACACCAGTTGGCTTACAAACGTACGTAACGTTGTCGAGAGTGAAAATTTTTCAAAATTAAGCATTCAACAGAAATTTTCCTTACGAAAAATTCTACAATATCAAAAGCTCTCATACGCTTAAATGTATAAAAACGAAGAAATTAGAATAAAAAGTTTTACAGTTAAAAATTCATAGCATCAACGAGAGCAGATTTCAAATGATTTTCCAGAAAATAAGATTTTGAAGAAGTAACATTCTTCAAGCTCTCTTCAAATATATTATTCTAAAATAGCTAACAAAGATTATTTGATGTTAATTAGAAAGATTGGAAACATGCATATTTCAAACAACTTTAAAAAACACCAGTGGCTACTGGAAATAGTAAAAACATATTTAAAAGAGCTTTTAGTTGAAAATGTAAAAATATTTTGTAAAAGTTTTCTTCGAAAATATTTTATTATGCCAGTCTTATATCATAAATAAAAAATTAAAATGTGCCAAGACATAAAATAACGTTTTTGTTTAATAAAGATGCAAAAATTATATTAAAAAATATTGTTATTTTCAAATATCTGTTTTGTAAAATAATGCTTCGCGAATCCAAACAAAGCATGGCTTTTGCTAGTTAGATACAAATCTATGCATCCTATACAGGACTGCTCAAAGAATTTTCCGTTTGTAGATGAAACTGGGTTTTCAAATGTGTTAAACCTTTCCATAGGGTTGAATTAGACAAAATTCTTCAATTTATTAAACGGAGCAGATCCTGAATATGTTGGAAAGTGTTTCACAATCTATGTTTTTTTATTTCTTATTTTATAGAATAAATAGTTTAGCATGATGTGTCATAAGGAATAATCTAATATGAGCTCATCATCCATTCGTTATGTAACGCAAATCTCGTGTCTTCTTTTATCCTTTTCTGTTTTGTGACGTCACATTATCTGCAACGATTCATTGAATGCTAATTCTATGCTAAAAATGTTACGAACGATCCATTACAATAAACAGAGATGTTACATGCTTTGAACTACTTCAAGCTGTAGAAATGCAAAGAAAAAAAGAATGAAAAATCACGCATCAGGCATAGATTACGATTCACTTTCCAACACATACTGTCTTAAAAATTCATACTTCATTAAGGTGACAGTAGATGTCTCAATAAACCATTTGGAAAACGAATCCCGAATTGATGCCATGATCCTCCATAGGTGGAAAAATATCGAAATCTTTTTGATGCAGTCCTGTATAATAGCTAGAGGTTTGTATATGTACTACATAGCATGTTAAAAGTGAGTTCCATTAAACGCATAGCGCACTTGTAATTTCCCATTCAGCAGTTTTTATCCATAAACAGCATTATAATTGAGATCTTTTGTATAGCCCTGTATACTCCCTATACAATTTAGACACACAAAGTAGTAATGTACAAATAAATAAATAAATAAATAAATAAATAAATAGTTCTATTTAAAAACGTGTACCAAAACTGAAAAAGCACTTCCAGCCTTTATTGTTTATGAACAGTACCGTAGACAAATTCTTGTAGATTCCCTGTAGATGAATGATGTATTTTAGGCACACTTTTTTCTTTAGTTATCGCCTTATAAACCTTTTAATAAAAATTTTATTTTACTTAAGAAAGGTGTTATAATAATTAAAGAATAATAGTTTTTAATTATTTTTTAATTATTATAACACCTTTCTTAAGTAAAATAAAATTTTTATTAAAATGTTTATATAAAAGGTGAATCTTTTAAAATCTGGTGGTTTAAAAAATCTATTGGATTTAATAAACTTTTTACCGCCTTATTGTATGAGCTTATAGTATGAGCCTTATAGTATGAGCTATATAAATTTCAATATGTTTCAAGTATTACATAATTAGATCATATCATTAAAATACACCACAAAGAATTTTTCCCCATATGCCGTAATTGTAGGAATTCTTTTGACTTTCCCTGTCAACGAAGAATCAATGCTAAATATTTCTTTTTCAATCCGGAACATGTTATAGTAAACCCCAATAACATCTATCCATTTCCGAACAATCTGACTAAATTGTCGGGAGTTAAAGTACGGACAGGTGAAAAACTGAATTCATAAATACTTTTCAACTATGTTACTACCGGAATAAAAATGCATATTTTGTAATGAAATTTATTCTACTGGCAAATAACACACCTATCAAATGTTTTTATGTTGCGATTTCTCAGCACCTAATAGCTCTGTCACACTTTGCCGACCTCCGCCCAGAGTTCTCGCTTTCGCTCCCATTGCGCCAAATTGCGACTCTAAATTCTCCATTTGGCGAATAAACAAACGATTAGATTCGTCAAATTGCTGGTGCTCAATTTTTGCCTTTTCATTTTCTTTTTCGTTTTTCATACATATGCATATATACATATTTTTAATTTATGCATATTTTTAATATATTTATAGCGGATAGTTAAAATTAGATTAATAACAATCGTTGTCGTAGTTATAAAAACTTATGTTATTTTAAATCATACTGAAAAAAAAGGTACATTAAAGGATTTTTTTTTTTTTTTTTTTTTGTGCTACACAGAGAGTTTAATACTTTTTTCATTTGGCGAATGTTTTTTATTTTTAATTAGCCAAATTACTAACGTTGGTCAATTGTCAGCGAGAACACTGCCTCCGCCCTCTTCAAATGTGTCGTCATTAATACGGAAATGAATACAAAATACAGTAGAATCTCGATTATCCGAAGTAATTAGGACCCATCCTACTTCGGATAATCGAGAATTCACCAATAATCATCTAATTTAATATATAGTATCGTCATTGAACTGCCATTATGACTTGTTTTAACTGTTAAATACTAAATTAAAATTATAAACGAAAATAAATTTATTTTTGAAACAAAAACTTACAATGGTTTACAATGGTTTTTTTTTTCCTGGTTCCTTGTGAAAAGGAATTCTAAAAAAGAGAATTCTAAAATATTTATCTGCACTCATAGTTTGGAAAGGACGGCTTGCATACAAAACGAATGTGGAACCCTTAAAAATGCATGTTTAAGAGAAAATTTTGGATGATAGTAGAAAATGAAAAAAAAAGTGCAGACGAAACCGACTTCGGTTAATCGAGGTTCGGATAATCGAGGTTCTACTGTAGATTCTAACAAAATATATTTTGAAAATATTCTTTCATACTCTAAATTAGATTCAAATTAAGCATTCCAGGGAAGGCTTGGTTTGAGTCTAATACAAGCAATACTTACCGTTACACATATATATATTATAGGGATCGATAAAATTTTTTTTCACTCATTTCTTTCCTCATCAAAACAATTCGAATCTCATCAAATCTACTTGAAATGTATTCATCGTAGTTTTTATTTATCCGAAAAAAAACTAATGCATTAAAAATGTAATTTTTAGAAATAACTCTTAATATATTTATTTTTTAAGGTTAGAGGCGAAATACAGTGCTCAGCAAACGTTTAGATACTGGTGTTATTTAACCTTTAAACAAAAAATACGAACTCTTGAGTTTTACAAATGGCAATACTTATTTTTAAACATCTTTTAAAGATTTTAGGATGAAAATAATGACTACAATATAAGATAATATTTAATTTAACTGAAAAAAAAGTAAAATTTGCATATTGCAAAAGTTTAGACACTTTTTTGATTTTTTTGCCAACTGTTCACAGTAAAATGCATATTTCAAAGTTATGATGTCACATGTCTGAAGTATTTAAGTATACCTCGATATAGCATCAGTTAGTGAAGATGCCGCGAGCTAGAAATATTCAGTTAGATGAGATGATTGAAGTAGGGAAGCTGAAATGGAAAGGGAAGACTTTTGCAAAAATTTCAGCTGCATTGAATCGTTCAGATAGGTCTTGTCTATGAAGTATAGTCTAAGGGCGACTCCTTCAAAAGAAAACATAAATCTGGAAGTTCTTGTGTGATCAGAAAATGAGATGAGAAAAGGATCCATGAACTGGCATTTACACAAATGATGATTGTTATTCACATTAAAAGTAAGTCAGGACTTTCTGTGTTGACGGATATGATTCGTAGATGAATTAAAGAAAGATGTGAATCAATTTACATGAAAATGATAAAACAACCAGCATTGAAATCTCACTACAAATTGTCGAGAATGCAATGGACTTGCAAACATTTGTCATATGGACCCAAATGTTGCACTATGATATTCAGTAACGAAAAACAGTGGAATTAGGATGGCCCAAATGGGTGGGCATACTATTGGCACGACTTGCGTAAAGAACCTGGGACTTTCTTAAGTCGACAACAAGGAGCTGACTTTTTAATGATTTGGTCCTCACTTTGCTTTAATGTTCGAGTATCGCTGGAGATATTGAATGGTTGCCAAGCAACACAAGAATACATACATATGTTGGAGAACAATTTTTTGTCATTTGGGGAACTTTCAGCTGGTCAAAAGTATGGATTTTAGCAAGATAATGCATAGATTTATGTTGCACACTAAACAAAAACTTCGTTTAACTCTGAAAATACTACTGATCTCAACTGGCCTGCGTGTAGCCCTGATCTGGACCCAATCGAAAACTTTTGTGACATCATATCGCGTAAGGTTTATGCAAATTTTCGCTATACTTTTCTGTTAATGAGCTTCGAGCTGTTGTTTAACGTGTTTGGTACAAAATAGACCCCCAAGTGATGCAGCATTTAGTTTCTTCGATGGAAAGTCACATTCTTGCATTAATTGCAGACAACGTGCATGCCGCTCGATTTTAATGTGTAGTTATTTTTGTGTAAATATACAGATTGTCTATACTTTTGCCACAAGGTAAATTTCATTTTTTTGTCATTATATACTATGAAAAAGGTAAAATTTAAAATTTATTGTTTGTGAATAAAGGATGAGTAACAAGTAATATATGACAGATGAATTACAAAAATTCGTTACATATTTCTGAATATAGGAGCGTAATCAATCATTGTCTAAACTTTTGCTGAGCACTGTACCTGCACATATATCTAGACATGTTTAACATGATATAGATTTAAATGAGACGAAGGGGGGGGGGGTCTTAGAAACAAATAATTGGTTATACAAAGCGTTCCGCGTACAACAAAGATCTTGTACAAAGTTTAAACTTGGCATTGCGCCAAGCGCGTTTTAAAAAGAGGTCACAAAGTTAACACGCAGCCTGAGTGGGTGCTACTGTAATCTCGATAATTTTAAATTAATATATCGGCTAATTACCGTTTTTTTTTCGAAAATCGTGAAAAATAATCACTGAATGATTTCGTATAGATAGGTATCTCGAGTGTCCCTCAGCTCCCTTGCTGAGCGCTCGTAAAGTACAGATTGTGGGTAACGGGAAAATACAATTTTCTCTAAAACTATGTCATCTACGATAATCGCTATAGTTTCCTGAAAGGTTTAAATAAATTAACACAGTTTTATTTTTTTATGTAAGTTTAATATCAGTTGATTTGGTAATAGGAGGGGGGAGGGTATATTTTCGACGATATCTATCAAAATATAATAGCTAAAATTGAAACAAATATATTTTTCACTCCTTTGTTTCACCAGATTTTTCGAATGAACAACTTATTTTCAAGTAAATTAATGAACCCCCTAAATTTGTCCTTAAAATATTTCTGAATAGATAATAATCTATAAATATGTGGGGCAATAGCCTTTATAATTTTGGCAAGTTTAAATTTCCAGGCTCCATCACTGTCGAAAGAAACGGCTGTGGCTGACGGACAGACAGCATACGACAAATCCAATGGTTCCGTTTTTAAGTATTGAACCTTTATAAATGCACCGCTATATAGTTAGCGTAATATAAAACTCCATTTATAAATCTAGTAAACCTATCTAATAAAATTTTCAGCAAAACTAATTAAAACAAAATTACCTAGTTCGTCTTGGATACAAAAAACGCGTGACTGACACATTTTTTTCATCGACCCTAATGTAACTATTCTTCTCTAAAATTCAAAACTGTCCAAATGAATGAAATCCCCCCCCCCTTTTCAGTACAAAATACTGTATGTATTCGAAGTTCTTGACATGAAAAACACGTACTCCGGTATAGGTATGGGTTGAAAGTAGATGTATTGGATAGCATGTACTTGAACGTGAGAAACGAAATTGACTTTGAACGGAGAAAAAAAAAAAAAAAACAAGAATACAGGGTCATGTTTCGAACAGAGATAGTAAATCGCCCTATACGTCTCTAATCATTGTAAAAAACTGTAGGTTTCAAAACAATCATTACAGTATATATTACTTAGGACAAGAAATCGATCAAAAATTCGGTTTCGTTTTCGTTTTGCCGAAAATGCTGTCGAAATTTCGACAGAACCGAAACTATTCGGTATTCCAAAAGCTTCGTTTTTTTTTTTTTTTTTTTTTTTTTTTTTTTTTTTTTTTTTGAAAAATCTCAGCATTATTTCGCGTCGGCCGAACCGTACGGAGTTTTCGTGGTTTTCTTCTAACCTTGCGTAAATACGGGTTAGGTTCCTTTAGAAAGACCCCCAGGGAGGTACTATCCCAGGGCCTATATCCCTCATGCAGATAATCGGTCGTCATAAATAACATATACACACTCAGCATTATTTACTGATTTAAGTTGTATCGGCTCAAATGAGTCATTCTTGATTTATTGCCATGAACGTATGAACTACAGTGTTTATAATGATCAGTGATGACTGACTCAAAACATGAGTGCAAATTTTAAAGCAAGTAATGCCTACAGGACCAAAACTTTTAAAGCGTTTTTCAAGTGCTCGTTAAAGAGGCAGATTCAAGCGTATAATGGAAAAATTAAGTTTGAAACTGCAGAAGGGGGTGTTCCAAATATCTTTTTGAGAAAGTTCTACAGTAACAGATGAACAAATACAAAAATCATTATAAAAGATAAATTGAGGTATGTATACATAAAACATTTTTTATTAGATGAAATATGTATAGTTAGAAAAAATTGTATAGTCATGAATTAATTAGGTTTTATTTTATATAAAAATAAAAAAAATATGGTGAGGAGCACTAGAGATCTAAATTGGACCACATGTACAATTAAATAATGACTAGCTGCACCCGTCGAAATTCAACGGAAAAGAATATATATTAGATAAGATATATGAGGACCCCAGAAGCCAAGGGGTATAAGTGACAAAAATGAAAAAATTCAGTTAAGTGCACAGGGTATCTGGAAATATGTTTTTTTCATTTCAGGTAAAGAAATATAGGTCATTTTCTGATTATTTGGGGAGTTATAGAGATAAACCACTTTTTTCGAAAAACAAACGATATTGATTAATTATACATTTAAAGAAAATTGTACTCTATTTTTTTAACAGTTATTGAAATGAGAGTTCAAAGATTAGAATGCAACAAGCAGATGTTTCCCATTTCAATTTAGTCAATTGTTATTGATGTTCCAATTTAACATCAATTATCTTTAAACTCAATTTACTCCATATCGACATTTTGTCACTTGTACCCCTTGGCTTCTGGGCTCCTCATATATTAGTCTTATATATACAATAAGATAATGAGCTAAACAAACAATTGCCACCTCTTAGAATAGGGATAACATAACTGTTCATGATGAAGATACACAAACTTCAGAAAATAACAAAAAATAAGGAAAACAACTCATGAATTATTATGTTAAACTTAACTTCAGCTACAAATCTTTTTCAATGCGGTTTCTAAACTTTAAACATTAATTAAATGCCAAATTATTTAGGAATGTTAATATAATACCTCAGAAGACGAATTTAAAAATATCTGCATAGTTTATTTTTTCTCCGTTTAAATATCGCTTGGTACAGTAATTATAATATCAATTAAACATTTTAATTATAATAGAAACAGGGAGGTACTAAACTGCATAACCAAACCACTACACATTTACAGCACTTGCAATAAATTGATTTTATTTATTGGTTTGTAGCCTCCATGAACTTGTCAAAATTAATTTTATTCTTATGGTAACGAAAAGAAAAACGATATCTTTGTTATTAAAAAGAATAAAATTTTTGTGTTTGTTGCTGATATGCAGAAAACATTTTATTTATTTTTATTTTAAATAATAACTTAATACAACGAAATGATTTTAATTAATTTTTGATATTTTGTAAAATAGAACTATCGTAATACCGGCATATCACAGGTTTTTTTTTTTTCCCCCCTAATATGACATCATTTACATCATCAGGAAAACTCAACTTTTGCGAAATAAAAGCGTGATTTATGCAGTAATTTAAAAATTCTTTAGTTTCATAAAATATTTATTATAATTAAATAGAAATGGCGCAATTTATAGAAATATTTTCATTTGTGCACACCACGGATCTTTAAATAAATAGAAGTTCATTTTATTTAGATGCAGGAATATAAGTCAGTGAATATGACGTCATCATTGACACAACTATAACAATGTATATTATATTCATGGAACAAATTTATCTGGTTTCTGAATGACGACATTTTCTCCATCGACAAAATTTCGCTTTAGATATTATATTTTATTAAAGTTTATTTTATTTTATTTACATAATACTTAATAATATTACTCAGTAAATAATCTGTGTATTATACCGCGATTGGTGAGTAATTATGTGCAATCATTTTATTAGGATTAAATTTTACGAAAACCATTATTTTTTTTTTTCTTTAAAATGCGATTGCACATTCACCGATGAGATCTCGCTCCTGATTGGTGGAAAGTAATAAAGCAAAATAAATGTTTATTATTGTGAGAAAAGCTTAACCTGTTGCCACTGTTTTGAAGAAATGTCACGAAAAAGCTTTTAAAATAAAAAATAAAATATAAAAATGGAAATAAATGAAAAATTAGTCAGAATGGACACATCTACACATAAACAGCTTTCATTTAAAAAAATAATCATCAAAATAGGGCCAGTAGAATGCTCAGGGCTGATGACTAAAAACACAGCCAGGTCTTTTAAATATACAAGGTAGAACCCGTCGAACTTCGACGAAAGAAAATGTTTAAAAAGGAACTGTTTCATTGATTTATAATAAAACTACAAAATTAGTTACAGTAAAAAATGCATTTTATATTGGTAAGTCTAACTCTTAAACAAACGATATTTAACGTCAAATAAACAAAATACTATTTCTATAAAATTCAGTTGTATAAATTGTTACAATTAAACTTTAATCGTACATGTAAGCAGTAAAAAATAATAAAGATCTGTTATTATAATAAAATTATCAATTTAGGTTCTTATGCTAGAATTCCAAATTGAAAAAAAAGCAAAATTTATTCAACTTTGATTCAATCATAGAATTTTTTCCCCGTGAAACCTAAACCCGGCATCATTTTCATCATATCAAAATTTACAAATGCAAATTTCGTATCTGTATTCACCTTTTCAGAAAAAATTGGCATTTTAATTTGATCATTTTGATTCAAAACTTGAAATCCCAATGCTATTAGCTGAAACAGATATTAAACTTTTGATATTCTTTTACGTGTAAATAAATTAAAATTCACCGAGTTTTATGGCAGAAGACATTTAAATTTCGATTTTTTCCCTTTTAATGAGAAAATGGCAACATAAAGATACAGTGATCAATTTTTTTGCCTTCAATTGCCATTGAAAGCTGTATCTTATAAGATACAGCTTTCAAACAAATTTCATTTAAAAGTACATTTTTTTCCCTACACGATGGTGTAAAAATTGAAAATGTGCCATATTTAGAAGTTTGAAAATTTGTAATAGCAAAAATTGCAATACCGGAATTTCATTTAAAATTTGAAAATGTTGCCATATGCAAAATTACGTATGCGTTACGCACAGATACGTTTGGCCTTTATAATATAGATAGATTATGCATACTTATGTATGCATTAGTTACTTAATTTTTTTGTCATTTTCGTTTTCGGCCAAAAATAGGAAGATTGCTCAAATTCAGTTTCAGTTTCGGTTTCAATGCTAAAACATGTTTCAACCAATCATTGCTTAGGACAGAATACTTTATATCAGAATATGTGTACAACACATCCAAAGAATTTTTTTGGGCTAGAATTCACTGAATTTAATAAATAACCCATTCCTTGCCGCGATAACTTTTTATTAAAATTTTCGATTTGAATTTATATTTTATGATAGACCGGGAGGGGGCAGCACAGTCAATCAGCTCATCGAGTTCACAGCTGAAATTCACAATTAGTTAAAACTCGATTCACATATTAAAACGCAGTCGGTCTACCAAGTCATATCTTGGCAGAAAACACCTGAAACTCGATTTGGCGGTTAAGGCGCAACACTAGGTACAGAGAAAGACCCGGATGATAATGTAAAATCTATGGGGGCGTTCTTTTCTAATATTTCGCTCAAATTTTAAATTTTTTACATGACTTTTTTGCATAGGATAGCTGAGGACGATCCACAACCGGCCTAGTTTTTACTTTTTTAGTTTTGGTTTCAGTTTTTTTTTAATTACTTTATCTTTAAAAACCAGTTTAAACCGGTTCTGAAATTGAAACTACAGTAATATAAAAAATATATAAGCAAAACTTCAAAAGTAAAAACTAGGCCGGTTGTGGATCGTCCTCAGCTATCTTGTGCAAAAAAAAACACGTAAAAATATTAAAATTTGAGCGAGATATTTGAAAAGAACGCTCCCATAGACTTTCCTTTCCATTATCATCCGGATCTTTTTCTGGGCCTAGTGTGGGGCTTTAACTTCTAGATTTACCATTGTGTTTTTCTGGTTCCATGTTTTCATATCTCTGGGTAGGGTAGGGGGTAAACCTACAAGTCAACCGCTGAAATCGGGATCTCAGGTATTTTCCACCAAGATATAACTTGGCAGACCGACTGCGTTTTAATATACGAATCAAGTTTTAATTTTTTCTGGAATTTCAGCCGTGAACTCGATTCGATGATTGCCTGTGCTGCCACCTCCCAGTCTACACTGTTAAAATTTTTGCTCTAATTTGAAGCAAATAATGGTGCTTAGTAGCACCATCATTTGGAGCTTCCTGTTTCAACCTCGTTCCAACAATTGGAACTATGCTTGAACAGGAACTCCAAATATTGGTTCAAGATTTCACCATCTTACAGTGGCACCAAAATTTGGTTCAAACTAGGACAAGATTTTTAACAGTGTATCATAAATAGGTATAATTTTGACACGATTGTAAAAAAAAATTAGCTTTTTTCATTTAAGAATTATAAAACCACGCATAATCGCACCAGTTACCAAATAGACAGGGTGCCTCAAAAAAATTTTAACTGTTTCATTTTCTACCTGTTTGAGACACTTAGGTCAAGATGTATTCAAAATAAGACAGTCATTAAGAACATGTTGGTGAAATAAATTAATCTGGCCAATTTTTTTTTTTCAAAATATTACACTTTTTAAATATTTATATGACCCCAGGGTTTTGTTAGTTATATTTGACAAAACATTTTTCCTCATTTATTCTAGTTATATTTGGACTATTCTTCTGCTGTGACAAGGACAGCAGTAAAAAATCCATTTTTCCATTCCTTTTTTTAAATATTTATATGACCCCAGGGTTTTGTTAGTTATATTTGACAAAACATTTTTCCTCATTTATTCTAGTTATATTTGGACTATTCTTCTGCTGCGACAAGGACAGCAGTAAAAAATCCATTTTTCTGCAACCCAAATTCACCAATACACGATATTTTGAATTTTATTAAATTTCGGATCTTTCTAAACAGTTTCTAAACGACCTTTTAGTATGGCAACAACCCTATTTGACACTATACTTGAATTTATCGGATCAAAGCAGCCCCAAAAAGTCAAGGTTTGCAAACGACAAACTTTCATTTATTTCTTTCCCAAAAGTCACCCGGTTAGAATAAATAGACCTAAACATTTTCTAAGCATTTATATATATATATATATATATATATATATATATATATATATATATACATACATATATAAAAGCACATTTTCATTTACAATTTTTTACTTCTTAATAGGTGTAGGGCCAACAGAGTGAAAAAATGTCCAAGCCTGGAATCGAACCAGAGTCATTGATTCTACATGCCAATGCTTTACCACTAAGCTATCTGGACGATGCTAGCAATTTTTACTTTTATCTGTTGGCAAGGCTGCAGCTGCAACACACGATGGAACAATGTTCGTGAGCCGCCAACTTTGGAGCAAACACGAAACGAAAGGGAAATCTTAGCTTAGTGGCAAAGCACCAGCCCATATAGTCAAAACCTCCTGCAATTGTTATAGGTGATTCTAGGGGATGTTGGTATAGTCAATGACCCTCTTTCGATTCCAACCTTGGACACTTTTTCACTCGGTTGTATGAGCTTGGATCTGCCTTTTAAGCAATTATAATTTGAAAATTACTGAATTCAAGGCATGTGAAAATTTCCAAAATTATATATATATTTAATCACTTTCATCGATGCTAGATTTCGTGTTTGCCTCAGGGTTGGTGTCTCACCAACTTTATTCCATCGTGCTCTGCGACTATAGCCTTGCCAACAGATAAAAGCAAAAAGCGCTCATCGTCCAGATAGTTTAGTGCCAAAGCATTGTTGCCCATAGTCAATGACTCCGGTTCAATTCTAGGCTTGGACAGCTAGGATCCTTTTGTTGGATTTATGCCTTTTAAGCAATTATAACTTGAAAATTACTAAATTCAAGGTGTGTGAAATTTCCAAAATTATAGAGGTAGATTTATTAACATATTTCCAATTATGAAATTACATAATAAATTAAGATTAAACAAAATTATTAATAAGGACCTACATGTAACACGAAAGAGCATCGTCCAAAACAGGACTATGGGGTATTTGAATTCATTCCTATCATTTGTTTTCAAGATATAGCAAATTTTACTTTTCGATGGCTAAGAGGACTCTCTATTGTTATCGTTGACATTCACAGAAAAAATAAACCGAAAGAAAATTGATATAGAATGTTTATTATTCTTATAATGTGAATTTATTTATATTTAGAATTTCTCTGTCATTTTTCTGTTGTTCCCGATACATTTCCGTGTAAGATCTAATTTATTCAAAATTTATGGATACAGCACTTCATTTATTAAATTTATAAAGATTTTTTTAAAATACCTGAACTATAACATTTCCTGGCTGCTTTAAATGAGGACACTCAAATATAGTGTTAAAAATGGGTGTTACAACTGGAAAAAATGAAAGTGGGTTTAGAGCTTCGTTCAGAGTTTTATGATGCATGATTCGTTCAGAAGAGTAACCTATATTTTAAATTGAAGCCCCTGTCCCTGCCGGCGAAGACATTCCCGAGCTGATGCTAATCTATGGGGAGGGATTTTTCTAATATCTCGTTTGCATTTCAACATTTTTATTTATTTGTTTTATTTATTTATTTATTTTATTTATTTTATTTTTATTTATTTATTTATTGCATTGAATAGCTGAGGTTCGTCTTTACCGCACGTCGTTAATCGCACCTTTTTTACTTTTTCGATTTTGGTTGCAGATATTTTTTAGAATGACGCTTTCATTTTCGGAACCGGTTTTCAAAGTGAAAGTAATTATAAAAAATATCTGCGACCAAAATCGAAAAAGCAAAAAGGTGAGTTGTAGAGAGGGATTTTGGTTATCCAATGCACGAAAAGTATTTAAAAATGTCGAAATGCAAACGAGATACTAGAAAAATCCCTCCCCATAGGATTAGCATTAGCTCGTGAATGCCAGGGACAAGAACCTTAAGTTGCTATCAGATTCACCAACATTTCGTAAGACTTTTGAGCCAACACTTGATTTCCTTCAACTTTTCGCGAAATGTCGTCCCAAAACCCAGTGTGATAGCAAACAGAAATGTTCCCCCAACATTTTTCCGCTATTCCAAAAAAGTCTCTCCTAGTCAAGACTTTTCATCCAACATCGAACATTTCAACGAATCAGAGATAAGCGATTGATACGAGTAGGTGATAAATATTAACGCCTGGTACTAGTAAAAACTGGTTTTCCGGCTTTTCCTCCAACTTTTTCAAAGACAATTGTAACCTTTTTTTCTTTTTGAACGGGAAAATGCTGGGGTTAAAATCGGCTGAAAAGTTTGTCTCGCCTAAAGTCCGTGAAAACAGCTTTACGAAGTGAAGTATATATCTAAAATAAAAGAATCGTCAGCAGTGCAAAGAGAATTGAGCATTTTTTTATTATTAATCCACAAATGAAGTCATAATAAGAATTCCATAGACAAATACAATCATTACTGCATGTAAATAGTGATAAAAGACAAAATAATACTCAATGAAAAAAACATGTACTAGTAATAGTCGTCAACCCTGAAAGGGATAAATACTGATGACAACATTTCGTGGCTTTCCTCTTTAAAAGTACAATTTTTTATTTATGCCTAAACACTTCAAAAATCTGAATTATTATCCTTTAAGGGTGTATGCGAAAGAAACCCTTTTTCACCTTCAACAGCTCGACATTTTCTGATTCAATTTCAGACGCATTTTTAAAAGTAGAAACATGAAACTTGCTGAGAGTATTTTTTAACTGATGTATAAGGTGCCGTGTGATGTCATTTTACGCTCAATTCATTAGAATGTGATTTATAAACAATTATCTTCTCAGTATGACCCATTTTTTTCGTTCACAAATCTCCCGCTTCGGAAAAATCGGTCCAAAATGCCGTTTTTGATTGATTTTTTTGCAATATATTCTGCATTTATCAAAGAATCGACAATCACGGCACCTTGTGTAATTTCTAAATAAGACAATTTGCCAGTTTGAAGCATATGAGAGCAAAAATGTATTTAAAAATAAATCGGAAAATATGCAGTTTGAATCGAATTACACCCTTAAATATATCATGGCACAACTAGGGCAGAAAGACAGGAGTTCTTCTGTAAGAGGACTTCAAAGAGAAAGAGGGGATAGACAAGAGCTATTCCAAGGCTTCTTTATATTATAACCAATTAACGCTCCAAGACTTCAGAATCAGATAGAATATTTCTCTTTATAGCCAATCATAACAAAATTATTTCTTTCGAACCGATGTTTAGAGGATTGAAACTTAAACTCCAGTCTTGTATCGTAAATGGCACCTGTAAATTTTTCTCCCCTTTAAGTTACGTTCGTAAGCACATACAATCGTCATCTGGTCCGTCCGTGTGTCTGTCCGCATATAACAGCGCAAAAACTACCCAACCAATTGAAATTTAACATATAGAATCGTTGCAGTATTTTGGAAAGTCATTTCATATTGTATGAAAATCGAATCAAAGCATAAAGAGATATTAATAAAAGTTTTCTTCATTCTATTAAATCCTGTCCTACATCATGAATTCATTGATGAGTCATGATTCTAGGTTGCCATGGGGGTGACGTCCTATTTAAGATGGAATACTTTTATTTCCTTATGACTGAATTTAATCTATAGAATCGTACTAAATTTTGTATTCATGAATTTTTTCATAAGGATGCAAGAGATGTGAATATTTATGAAACTAGTTACAGTACGAAGGCACCTCATTTGCCATGCTTGATGTACAATTTTCGATTTGGTGGGATTTGTGAATAGCTAAATTTTTCACTCCAAGCCCAAACCGGTTGAGAAACTCTTTTAGAGCATTCTCGATGAGACAGAAAAAATCATGATTATGAAACATAGTCAGAATAATGTAACAAAACTGCACCGTTTAATTAGTTAAAACGTTATGCCTTATTCAATCCTATGGAAACGCATAAAACATTTGAAAACACAATTTCAACTGCCCCCATCTGCAATCGGAAAATTATCCGAAAATTTTCAGCATCCCTGTATATGATATATAGATTTGTATTTTTTTAAATTGAGTTCACTTAAGAAATACAGTTGAAAATTCTCCTTCAAAAATTACTCTAATAAGAAGAATGATACGTGAATATTTTTCTGAAACCTTGTATACGAGATAAAGAATTTATATATAACGAGTAAGATGCAAAACTTTGATTTAAATTTAACAACACCGAATTTTAAAACTCACATTCCAGTCATTCTCACTCAAAGACAGTACTGTAACCGATTTCTTTTGTATGTCCTTGTATAAATGCTATGAATGCCCCGTTCTAACTTAATCGGAGTGAAATTTAATGATTTATATCAGTTTAGGTTAAAGCATGGCAAAACCGAATGCATAAACACTTTTCAACTTTGTTGGAAAGTGTTAAAAAAAACACATTGCCATGTTTGAATGAAAATTAAAATATGGCTGATTAAGTTTATAATTTGAAATACCCGATAAAGTGAAAAAACTTCAGTGATTCGTTACCCTCATAGCATGCATGTTCACAGTGACGTCACAATGACGTCACTGTGAGTCACTTTGGTCACATAACATCTGTGGCCAAAATGCCACCACTCAGTGACGTCACATTGTGACTAAGACGCGACTTTCTTAAAAAATTTAAGGAAATTACAAATATTCTTGAAAACATATTATTTACTTTAAAAAACACGTTTCTGGCAATTTAAATAGCGTCGCTTTTGTCACAGTTTTGTCACAATGTTTATGTCAAAGTAGTCACAAATGACACACTTTTCACAAATTGGTCACTCTATGATGTCACAAAGTGGTCACAATGTGACGTCACAAAAAAGCTTCAAAACGGCCATAAGAGCCCACAATAGTCACAGAAAAATTACTCAAAAAGACCCGGATGACCATGTAAAGTCTATGGGAGCGTTCTTTTCTAATATCTCGCTCAAATTTTAATATTTTTGCATGATTTTTTTGCACAAGATAGCTGAGGGCAATCCACAACCGGGCTAGTTTTTACTTTTTCGATTTTGGTTATATATCTTTTATATTACGATAGTTTCAGTTTCAGAACCGGTTTAAACCGGTTTCGAAAGTTAAAGTAATTTTTTAAAGAAAATCTGAAACAAAAATTGAAAAAGTAAAAACTAGCCCGGTTGTGGATTGCCCTCAGCTATCTTGTGCAAAAAAAATCATGCAAAAATATTAAAATTTGAGCGAGATATTAGAAAAGAACGCTCCCATAGACTTTACATGGTCATCCGGGTCTTTTTGAGTAATTTTTCTGTGACTATTGTGGGCTTTTAACGACTTCACATTTTAGTCACTGTGACTTCACATCGACGTCACATCGACAATCGATGGTCACAAAGTCACAATGTGACTTCACAACGACGTTGCAGTGACGTCACCATGTCTTACGGGTATCGACCCCTGTTTTAAAAAACGAGGTCGTTTAAGAAAATTAACCCTTTCGGGTCTGGTGTACTACTAATAGTACATATCTTTTAATGAAGTATTATTTAGTTTTAGGAAATAATTTTGCTACTACTTACATGTAGTAATGTTAGTATATGTCTATATATTTACTGTATGATTTCATTTATGTTTAGGCATTTAGTAATAATAATAATAATTATTATTTGCTTAATTCTCTTGGCGCCGCTTGCGATTCTTTTATTTTATACATATATTTCACTCTTTAAATTTGAAATAAAAGTTACTTTCGTAAAAAAATCGTGTGTAAAAAAGCACAAAAAGTATTAGAATGTTGTAATATAAATTAAATTTTATTGTAATACAACTTTTTCTAAACATTTCCAAAAATTCTTCCTTAGCCTGTTGTCACATAAATATTAATTCAATGCTACGCAAAACAACACCATTTGTTATCTTTGAGACAGTGAAATATTAGTTAAACATTAATTAATCTATTTGGATAGCTAGTGGTAATGTTATTAAAGTAAAAGTATTTTTTTTTCTAAAAATTGAAAAAAAATTCGGGTTAAATTTTTCTCAACGGAATCGCAAAATCTCGAATAATAGCTAAATTATCTAAAGAAGCGTACGTGATTCCGATGCGAAAATGAAATGGAAAAACAAATTTTTTTTTTTTTCCCGATCAATGTACTATGCTCACGTGGCAAACGCGACATTAATATTCTTTCCGTCAAACTATACCCACTACTCAAATCCAACTATTTCATCTTAGAAGAATTCGTTTGCGAAAATTTTGAACAGTTTTATGGGAGCTTTTCGACTTTCAAAAATACATTTTCGTCCTTTTTATTTAGGTGCGTTCGTAATTACGCAAATACGTCATTCAGTCCGTCCGTCTGTCCGCATATAACTGAGCAAAATCTACCCAATTTCATTTGAAATTTAAACTGGATAATTGTTGGATCATTTTGTCGAGTCATTTCAAATTTTATGAAAATCGGAGGCATCATTTAATGACAGGGACAATCTAAAATATTCCGTTACATGACGGCCAATGGGAAAATAGAGTTTCAAGTGCATATTTAATGGTGTTGCACTCTTTCGAACATAATAAAATTGATATGGATCTATGAAGTATATACTAAAATATATATTCTGTACAATCTGTGGTGCAAAGAATATTTGTTAGAGCATGGACAAACGGACAGATGGGTAGAGAAACCGAATGCACTAACACTTCTAAACTTTGTTGGAAAGTATTAGAAAAAAAACACATTACCTTGTTTGAATGAAAATTAAACTGTGGCTGATTAAGTTTATAATCTGAAAAAGCCGAGAAAGTGAAAAAACTTTAATCATTCATTATCGACCCCTTTCTAAAAAAACAGGTCGTTTAAGAATATTAAATTTTTCTCAACGGAATCGAAAGCGAACGCAAATTCTCCAGTAATGGCTAAATTATCTAAAGAAAGCGTACGTGATTCCGATGCGAAAATGAAATGGAAAAACAGAAAAATCTTTTTTCCCGATCAATGTACTATGCTCACGTGGCAAACGCGACATTAATATTCTTTCCGTCAAACTATACCTACTACTCAACTCCAACCGCTTCATCTTAGAAAAATTCGTTTTCGAAAAGTTTGAACAGTTTTATGAGAGCTTTTCGACTACAAAAAATACATTTTTATTCTTTCTATTTAGGTGCGTTCGTAATTATGTAAATACGTAGCACCTATAGTCGTCGTTTAGTCCGTCCGTCTGTTCGCATATATACATTCTGTATAATCTGTGGAGCAAAGAATATTTTTTATTAATATACAAGGCCACAAAAAATATTCTATTACATAATGGTTTAGAGTGAAACATTGTGTTGGGTATGTAGGTGTAGATGTATTGATGTCGGCCAATTATCTACACTATGGGATATAGGCCCTATGGGCTGGGATGCCCTCCGTGGGGGTCTTTCTAAGGGAACCTAACCCGTATTTACGCAAGGTTAAAAAAAACCACGGAAAACTGCGAACGGTTAGGCCGACGGTCGCGATTGGGTTCGAACCCAGCACCTACAGTCTACCAGTTTGGAGGTCAGAACCTCGCGGCCACTGGTGGGGCCATTGTGTGGGGTGCGTTTTAATTATATTAAACTATTTCACAGTTTATGAAACTGATATAAATTGCTGAGGCTTACTACAAATTAATTCCTTTATAATAGAAAGCATTTAGCATTTATACGAAAGATTGCGGATACTGTATACTACTACACCAAGATCTGAATACAGTAGACTCCCTCAAATCCGCATCTCTCTAAATTCCACACATATTTTATGGATGTAAATAATGAAACTTTCAGTTTGGATAGTGGGACAAAATTAGATTTTTTTAGTTTTGTATCAATCCCATATATTTTTTTAATTTTTGCAATTTTCTTAATAGTACTTCTATTCATGTTTTTTTTTTTTTTTTATGAAGGAAGAATAATATTTTTTGGAAAAAATTCAAGATATTTCTGATATCACTGGTAATCACAATCTTCGTACAAATATATTTATGCATTAATCAAGATTTTTTGGTTATTAAGCCTTTCTAAACTTGGAAAAAAAAATCCTTATTTTATGATTTTGATGTGACTTAGTAATGTACTTTTATGAGGCAAATATTATTGAATAATTTTGGAAAAATACATTTAATCTTTATAATGAATATTTAATCATACACTAAGTGATTATTAACTTGACTTTTGCTATTAATACTTTAATCATTTTAAAAATTATCTAAATTTTTATTATTTTAATTTATTATTTATTTTAATATTTTATTATGTTGTAAGCATTCATTACAGTTTCGATTGCACTATTAATTGCACTCAAATGACTGTTTAAAAAAAGTAAACAAAGCAATGACCAGAAATCCGCACAACCTCTGGTCCCAAGCTGTGCGGATTTGAGGGAGTCTACTGTATTTTAAAACTTTTTATAGTACAAACGCTTGCTACACTGGACGTGTAATTTCCAACTTCTTTTCTATCGCCTAGTCCTTAATCGGTTATTTCTTTTTTTCTTTTTTAATTCGTCTATATTTTCTAAAAGAAGCAAATTGAGATCGTTGTCTGTAACTTAACTTCATGTCCTCATTTAAGTTTGTAACTTTAACGACTTCTAGATCCGAAAATGATGGAACCGGTTTCATTAAATCAATGTGTTCTCCTAGAACAAAACTACGCAAGTGTTACATTTACTGTCTTTTCTAGTCATTCAAAAATATATATACATTAACTTTCCTCAAATGAACCCCTTGAGTAAGGGAATTTGGGTACAATGTGCCTTAACACAAAAATGTGTGTTTTGTAGTCTAACTATACTTATATTACCCCTCTCTAGCTTAATTTAGGTACCTAAAATACAGGGTTGGCAAGTTTTTGACAATGTGCGGTCTTATCCGTCATGTCAAAAACCTCTTGTCAGAAACCTCAAATACTACACTGATATGAAAAATTTCACATTAAATATCTATCACACTTATACAACATTAGATGTAATAATAAAAACTCACTATTACTGTATTGAAAAAATGTTATTTCCGGAAGAAAAACAAATCTGTCTTAAATCCAAAAATTTGGTCTGCCTCCAAAATTGCTCAGCAAGCAATGCTTCTGCTATCAAGCCTTGCTAGATCAGCATCAATTGAGAGAGTATTTCCTAACTTTGGCTTCATACACTCTAAACTCAGAAACCGTTTGGGTGTAAATAGATGTGCTAAATTGGTTGCGGGATAAAATTGATCCAGATTATTAATTGTATAAAATCATTTTCTTCTGTTTGAATAGTCTAAAAAAATGTTTTATTGGAATTAAAATAATTTAATTTTTTTGTAATTATTAAATTACAGTAATTAATGCTAAATAAAAAATTACTTAAATCATTAAGACTTATTCAATGTTTCCCTCTTGTTCTTAAAATGTTTTAAGGCACATTACATGTTTTTGACGGTTTAAATCAGTATTTGACGGTTTAAACCAGTTTTTGACGCTTGCCATGTCAAAAACCAGTTTCTGACATCAGACACCCAACCCTGCTAAAAAACAAAGAAATCATTTTAGACTTTTATTAATCCTTTCGCGATGAGCGTCTTTTACAGGATTTTCAATCTTTTATCTCTGTTTTTTTTTTAAATAGAAATTTTTACCTAACTGAGTCGGGAAAATGTCCTGATTAAATAAGGCAAAGTTTACAATAAAAAATAACTGGTGGTAATAATAAAAAATTCTAATAACCTTTTGCGGCACATATACGTGATGCTCATCCCCAAGAGGTTAATGAAAATACAATAGCTCTAAATCTACGAGGGAAAGTCTGAAAATAAGTTTCCCCTAGCGACTGTGGACAGAAGCATGTATGAAAGACAAAACACAGAGCCGTCCTTAGGAATGTGCGACAAGTGCGGCCGCACAGGGTCTAGGGCCTAGAGAGGCCTCGCACCTGGACACAAAATATTTTTTTAATAAAAAGAAAAAGGATTACACCTTCTTCTTGCCATATAAAAAAATCTTTAATATAAATGTATGATTTTAGTTGAGAAAAGATAGTGGTCTTGACATAAAATTTAGCCTAATTCGAAGAGAGACTTTCACCATCAATTTGACACCTTTACTTTTGAAATCAGTTCAGTAGTTCCAGAAAATACCCCTAGAAACACAAGTACAAATGCTACTCCGTTATAATAGCTAGGAGATCAAACCCTGGCTCCCCGGGTCACAATATACAGATGAAAAGCATTCTTTTTTTATTGATAGTATAGTATTAGATTATGTTAAGAGTCTGAAAGAAAAGGGCCTTGCATAATCCTGGCACCGGGCCTCGCTTTAAATCGCCCTTCATAAGGACGACCCTGACAAAACATATAAGGAAACATTAAAGATAAGACGTAACTTTACTTTTCTACATAAGTGTCAAGTGAGTTGAGACATTTGCCATACCATTTTATAAGTTTCTAAAAGAACTCCAGGAAAAAAATCAGGGGTTTGTATACGAAACAAACATTGTGTAATTTCGGCATTGCTTCCATAACTATAGTCAAGCATTGCTTTCGTCAATAGTGGCACCCAGATCTCGATCTGTCCAACCTTTGATGATGCCCCTCACTGAATCTATCTCCACACCTTTTGTTTCGACATCACATACTTCCACGGAGAGACATCAACAAGTGTTGGACAGACCGAGACCTGGACGGGCGTGCACGACTACTGTAGACTAAAGCAATGCTTGACTACAGTTTTGGAAGCAATGCCAAAATCACACAACGCTACTTTCGTATGCAGAGCCCCTATTTTTTCCTGGAAGGTTTTTTGAAGCTTATAAAAGGGTAAGGTAAAGTTCTCAACTCACTCGGCACTTATGTAGAAAAGTAAAGTTACGTTTTATCTTTAATGTTTCATTGTCTTTCATACACACCTCTGTCCATAGTCGCCTTATTTTCAAGACTCTCCTCCTCGCAGAATACATTGATTGGTGACCCAAACACTTCTACTCGATACACTGTTGCCTTTTATGATATTTTCTACAGTTATTTGACGATTATCCCCGCCCTTTTTCTTCCATACGTGAGTGGCATATCTGAAAATGTTAAATGTTTGATTCTAAATTGATTTTTATACCCAAAGAATTCGACATTTTAAAAATTACAATCATTACATCAAAGCATTGCCATATGTTGTTAAACTTAAAAAACATTATTGTAATTCAAACAGTTGGAAGCTGTAGAGTATATATTTTTGTAAGAATAAGTTTTTCCAATCGATGCTTTAAAAGAAACACCAGTTAAACTTCTTTTTTTAATAGAGAATAACCACGGACCACGGTTATCCGAAACCATCTTACACTGAAACAATGAGAAACGTGATACAAAAACAAGTTATAAATTAAATACTTGTAAAAAAATTAAAAAGTTAGATTTTATAAAATTAAGATGCAATTTATACTTATTAAAATGCAATTAATGACGTGTTAGTGCGTTAATAGATTCCACCAGTGCATTCCCCCTTCTATCTGTATAGTCAATAAATGTAAGTAAAATAATTGAAGTAGATGTAGAGGTAATTTAGCCCCAGAAACCACAAGACTTCGACTAACAATGCATGTGCATAGTTTCAATAACTGGGCGAAGTTCAAATGCCCATCCCAGGAAAATATTTGCAAGCTAAGTGCAATATGGAAAAGTGTGAAAGCTCGAAGATTTTGCGAGAGAGATGCCCTTGATCTGCGGTGCAGAGCAGATGGGTTTCCTGCACGCCCGAGTTTTCATCGGAACGAGATTCCGTTTTAGAACTGTGTAAAAGGGATCGATTGATACCCATATTAACTTTAATCAGTTATGTTTGTGTTCATTTTATACTTTACTTAGCCTAGAATTGTATATGTACCAGTTATATAATCAAGAGCTTATTTTTAATTAAATATTCATTCAGTGAAATATTGGAACTGTGATTTATTTCAAACACCCATTTTTCGTCCGCCCCACTTCTACAAATTTTGGGGGCTCGGCCGGGATGAACCAGTGGACTTCTGCTCGGTGATAAAGTTGGATGTTCCCTGCTACTCCAGTGATTGCTGGAATCGTCGCTGTTTTTACGAAGAAAGCTGAGCTGCTTCGACTGTCCGAGAGCTGTGTGTGTTTGAGCTGTCCGGAAGAAAACAGTGCTGTTGCGGTGCCACAAGAAACAACTCGTAGTGCATTTTTTTTACGAGTTGCGCGAGTGATTATTTATGCAACGAATTTAGGATTTTTTGTGCAACGAATTTAGGATTTTTTGTGCAACGAATTTGTGGGTTTTTTCTGCAACGAATGCTGGTAGTGTGTTTTTTTTACCAGCTAAGTGCTATTTTTTACCAACCGATTAATTGTGCGTACTGGGTGCATGTTTTATTGTTCAAGAACCCTCGCTGTGATTTTTTTTTGCGAGGCGATTTTTGCGCGAGTGAAATATTTTCGAAGCCAGTGATACAGGGCTGAAATGTCCTAGTATTTTAGTATTTTCAAGCCCGGTGCATTTTTTTAGGGCTTATATTTTTTAACATATACAGATATGTATTGAGATATTGATCAATCTATATCGAGTGTTTTCATAATTATCATATCTATATTGTTTGAAGTTATTAATATATTTTGTGTATTGTTTTTTCATGTGTGAAGAATCCATGACGAAGTAAGTGGTTTCACAATTAAGTATAGCATCTTGCTTTAAACATTAAAGAATTTTGTTTTCCAGTGAGTTTATGAATAGAAAATAATTTTGCTTATATATGTAATATTTTTATAAGATATTTTAGTATATTTGATAGAGTTTTTGTAGGAATAATGGCATATTTGGTAAGGGCAAAGAAAATAGACTTATTGTCAGTGTTAAATGAATTGGGGCTGAGTGCTGAGGAAAGCGCGACAAAAGTTCAGTTAGCCGACATAATAACCAAATCGGACGGTTATAATGAAGACCTAGTCAAAAACTTATTAGACGGTCTCGTTAGCGAACGGTTAGAACAAGAAAAAAATAAAGAAAACGAAGAAAACGAAAAAAAAGCATATGAATTAAAAAAATTGGAGTTAGAACTTAGCGCAAAAAACGAATCCGAAATGATGCTTAATGCCGGAGTGAAAACTCCTGATGTTTTAAAATTAATCGCGAGATATGATACCAATGAAGAAATAAGTATATATCTCACTTTGTTCGAAAGACAAATAAAAAGATTAGGGGTAGAAAAGGAGAATTGGGTGACTTATTTGCTAGGTCTGTTACCATTAGAAATAGTTAACATAATAGGTCGCGAAAATGAGGAACTCTCGAATGATTATGATTATGTTAAACAGTTATTATTGAAAAGATTCAAGCTTAGTGCGGAACAATTTCGACAGAAATTTTTTGCCCGTAGAAAAGAAAGTTCGGCCTCGTATCGCGATTATTCATTTGAACTTACGAATTTTTTAGAACAATGGTTGACAGGTCTGAACATTTCGTCTTTTGAAGATTTAAAAAACCTTCTAGTTATTGACCAGATAAGGAAAAAATTACCATTGGAAGTAAGGGAGCATTTTATTGATGACTTGCCTAAGTTTACAAAGGTCTCAGATTTTATAAGTAAACTTGATGATTATGAGGCGGCCCGTAATATTGTTAGGAAGAATTCGGAAGTAAAAAATAGCAATAGTAAACGTTTTTCTCAGAACATAGAGAACAAAAGTTTTGACCGGAAGAACAATTATTCCCAAAACAACAAGAACGGGGTAAGGAATAATTATAACCCTTTTAAAACTAAATGTTTTTATTGCAATGAATTTGTCTCTCATAAATCGAATCAGTGTCCTCGCAGAATGGATGGAAATAAAAGTAATCACTACGGTTTAAATAATACGAAAGCGGTGAACGCCATGAGTAACAAATTTTGTCCGTCGGATAAAATTGTTAAAAGTATTGAAATTAAAGGGAAACGCGTAAATTGTTTTGTTGATAGTGGGTCAGATGTGACAATGATAAACAATGAACTTTATAGAATTTTGGGAAGTCCTAATTTAAGTAAGAATGATGTGAAATTGACAGGTATTAGTGGTGATGGAGTAATTCCTTCAGGTTTTTTCAATACTAATATAAAAATTGATGATGTTAGTGTAAATTGCGATGTGTACGTTTTGCAGGATTTAAAATATGAAATGCTTCTCGGAAATAACTGTTTGAATAAATTAAATTTCGAAATATCAAACAATGGCTTAAAAGTGACGGGTAAGCGGAACGATGAAAAAAGTTACAATGTAAACGTTGTTACAAAGATACCCTTAGAAATTCCAGAGATAGGCGCGGTCAAAGATGTTAAAAACATTCTCACGGTTAAATCTGACTTGCGGTTAGATGTTGAAGAGGTTCCCAAGCCTAACCCAGACTTGCGGTTGAATTCTTCAAACACACCCATGACTGAAAATTCTTTAGCTGATTCTCATGAACCCGAATCTGTTTGCTTAGCAGAACTAGCTAATGCGGTTAATGTAAATGAAATCGATATGACGCATATTGTTGACTGCGGTTTAAGGGAAGAATTAATTAATTTGATTACGAATTATAAGCCTGAGGAAACGAAAAGTGTTGACTTGAAAGTTAAGATAGTGTTAAGCGATGATATACCAGTAGTACAAAGGCCGAGGCGATTAGCGATTGCTGAACAAGAATTTGTTGATACACAAATAGGAGATTGGCTTGATAAGGGTATTATAAGGGAAAGTTGTTCAAATTATGCTGCACCAATTGTTTTAGCGAAAAAGAGAAATGGGGACTACCGATTATGCGTAGATTATAGAAAACTTAACAAAAAGATAATTAGAGATAATTATCCCCTTCCAGTAATAGATGATATTTTAGATGAGATTGGACAGAGTAAGGTGTTCAGTACATTAGATTTGAAAAATGGGTTTTTTCACGTAGAGGTTGATGAGGATAGTAAAAAGTTTACTTCGTTTGTTACGAATAATCAACAATTCGAGTACAATGTAATGCCATTCGGTTTAAATGTCGCTCCACAATTTTTCCAACGTTACATATATGCATGCCTTAAAGAATTAATAAGAGATAAAACGATTTCCGTGTACTTAGACGATATAATCGTTCCTGCGCAGACTGAAGAAGAGGCGCTTTCTAAATTGAAACGTGTGTTTCAGGTAGCATCAGAGTATGGCCTCGAGTTTAATTTTCCTAAATGTCAGTTTTTGAAGAGAAAAATCGAATTCTTAGGATACGTAATTGAGAATGGAACAATTCGACCTTCCGAAACACATGTTATAGCTGTTACAAAATTTCCTGAACCAAAAGATAAAAAGCAACTCCAGAGTTTTTTGGGACTTACCGGATATTTCAGGAAGTATATCGCTGATTATGCTAGAATTGCTAGACCTTTGAGTGATCTTTTAAAAATGGAAAATGAATTTAATTTCGGACCAAGTCAAAAAGAAGCTTTCCAAATTCTAAAAAATAAACTGTCTAGTAAGCCAGTATTACACATATTTAGAAAGGGGGCGGAAACGGAATTACATACGGATGCTAGTAGTTTAGGTTTCGGAGCAATCTTGTTACAAAAAGATGATTACGGAAATTTACATCCAGTTCATTTCATGAGCAAGAAAACAACGCCCGCTCAAGCGAAATATAGTAGTTATGAGCTCGAAGCACTTGCTGTCATCGAAGCATTAAAGAAATTTCGAACTTATTTGTTAGGAAATAAATTTAAAATAATAACCGATTGTTCTGCTTTTCAAAAAACCTTAGAGAAAAAAGATCTTACACCTAAAGTCGCGAGGTGGGCATTATTTCTTCAGGAATTTGACTACCAAATTGTTCACAGAGATGTAGAGGTAATTTAGCCCCAGAAACCACAAGACTTCGACTAACAATGCATGTGCATAGTTTCAATAACTGGGCGAAGTTCAAATGCCCATCCCAGGAAAATATTTGCAAGCTAAGTGCAATATGGAAAAGTGTGAAAGCTCGAAGATTTTGCGAGAGAGATGCCCTTGATCTGCGGTGCAGAGCAGATGGGTTTCGTGCACGCCCGAGTTTTCATTGGAACGAGATTCCGTTTTAGAACTGTGTAAAAGGGATCGATTGATACCCATATTAACTTTAATCAGTTATGTTTGTGTTCATTTTATACTTTACTTAGCCTAGAATTGTATATGTACCAGTTATATAATCAAGAGCTTATTTTTAATTAAATATTCATTCAGTGAAATATTGGAACTGTGATTTATTTCAAACACCCGTTTTTCGTCCGCCCCACTTCTACATATATTTTAAAAACTATCTTCTTAAAATGTTTTTTAAAAACTATACATTTTTTTATTTCCATTGTCATTTATCTAGTTCAGTGGGACACAAAATCTTTAGGAACGCAGAACCAGATTTTGAAGTTCTTCAATAGGGTCAGTTGGGGGGGGGGGATAGTTATTGTGACCACCGCCGCAATGGAGAAAACTGTGTACGGTAAAAATTAGTTTTACGTTTAGATATTAAACGCATTATTCATTTTAAATTTTCTTTCTCACTTGTCTGAAGTATTTTTGAGATCCAAATAGCAATTTGAATAAAGTCTACTAAAAATTTTGATAAACGGATTTGTCAGTTTGGTGTTCTAATGGTCTTAATAAATGTGTGTAGGCAAGTATAAAGAAGAAATAGAATGGTCATCATTTCCCCCACTAGTGGTCTTCATTACCTCAAACTTTTGGGATTACGAATTTTTGATGAGGTAATTCTAACCATTCTTTTACCTTAATAAAAAGGGGGTTAAAACTTTTAAGAGATGTTTTTAAAGGGTCAAAGTTACTTTCTATGTACTAAAAACACCACTTTTCCAAATAGAAAAAAGTAAACAAAATAACAATGTTGAAAATGTAAAAAGTGGTCAGAATTACTCCTCCTGCCCCTACATTTGTTTTTGAAAAATGAATTTCTAGTGCAATGTTAATCTTCAGTAATTTTCTTTATAAAATGTCCATTAACCCCGGAGGACGCGCGCGTCGGGCCTAATAGACCCAGAGTGCGTACGGTTTTCACAATTGTAACCACTAGTTTTTTTTTTTTTAATAATCTTACACTTATTTTGTAGCAGAATTTATAAGAATCGTCTCCGTCTAAATAAAGTGACGATTATTATTTTCTTTTATTGGTGACAAAGTTAAAACCATTCATACCCTGGGTAAGCGCGCGTTCTCCCGGATTAAATTTACCGACTGGCAACAAGAGTTGTTACACAATTGAGTGACTCGAAAAAGCATGATTAAAATGAAAAGTGAATTCATAAAGTTGGACTGCGTCAAGAACTTAGTCCGAAGGTTAAACATAACAAGCCAACCAAGGTCAAACCATTCGCCTTCCTCTCGAGTTGATTGCACAATCCAGCGGTAGGTTAAGGTCAATGTTGAAAAAGCTGCTTTTGGAGAAGCTTTTACATTACAGTAGTTTCGTTTTAACTTTCGACTGCCTTTCAAATTGAAATTGACTGCTTTTAAACTACCGTTAACAGTGCTAGAAAAATCACTTAGCACTGTATTAGGTACACTGAAAAAAAAATATGGTTCTGGCACATAGAATCTAAGTAATGGCTCTAGAAAAAATAGTTCCATGTCATCCTTATAAATTTTAGTTCCATTTCTTAGAGAGTTCCAGAGCCTCTTACTAGAATTCAAGAGCGTTTTCCTATATTTTTGCTGTCAAATTTATCTAAAAATCTCTTCAAATAGATGCGACCACAAGAGATTTGATTTAGTAACTAGAATTATAGCTTAAGAAACCATTCCTAAAATCAAGCAATAATTTCTCGCTACTGAAACGGTTCAATATCGTTTCGTCTCCCAGAAAACAAGAGACTAGAAATGTCAAGTCTTTTTGCCTATTCAACTTAGTTGTTTACCCTACTCGCATAGTTTGGACATCTATATTTCTAGTTTAGAGATTCAGAAAGTGACTAACTATTCATTCTAGGTGAAGGCGGCATATTTTTTTTCTCAGTGTAAACAGTTAGAACCTTTAGATTAAAAACCTAGTTTGAAAACGCTAGTGCGCACTATTTTTGAAGAATATTAAGTTAATGGATGTTTTATAAAGCATTTTTAATGCTGAAGTAAAGAATGTAATAAAAAAAGGTCTATCATAACACTATTTCAGTTATACAACTTTATATAACCCTACTGTGTCATAATTGGCATAGATTAGAAACGAAAACGACCTAGCTAAAAATAAATATAGTTTAAAAAAACCAAAAAACACGCTTTTTAAGTATATCAAACTAAAAAGTGAAAAATAATTCGTACTATAAGCTGAAAACGAAAATAGATGAAAAATACTATTTTACTATAAAATCATTGTTATTATAGATATCAATTAATAAGCAATAAATAAAATTATCGTGGAAAAAAAGCGTGGGGTGCTTCTTGAGAACTGATAGATGGAGCATGGTAGATGGAGCACCCCACGCTTTTTTTCCACGATAATTTTATTTATTGCTTATTAATTGATATCTATAATAACAATGATTTTATAGTAAAATAGTATTTTTCATCTATTTTCGTTTTCAGCTTATAGTACGAATTATTTTTCACTTTTTAGTTTGATGTACTTAAAAAGCGTGTTTTTTGGTTTTTTTAAACTATATTTATTTTTCACTTTTTAGTTTGATTACTTTAAAAGCGTGGTTTTTAGTTTTTTTAAACTATATTTATTTCATCTATTTTTGTTTTCAGATTATAGTACGAATTATTTTTCACTTTTAGTTCGATATACTTAAAAAGCGTGTTTTTAGATTTTTTAAACTATATTTATTTAAACTATATTTATTTTAAAATTTACAACGAAAGGACATCGATCCAAATCACTTTTTTTGGTCGACTCTGGTTAATTTGACCATGCATCTCGAATCCTATTAAGAATGTATAAAAAAAAAATTCTTCACATTATGAAAGACAACGTTTTTTGCCAGATATAGCCAAATTTGGAGACATTCTTTCATTTGGCACCAAATACGTGTTGTGGCTTTCGTAATCTTAATAGCCAATTTTTCGGCCAAATGTCGCCAATATTTTGTGAAATATTGCCAACTTATTGGTTGCTGCCATTTTCTCATGACCCTAACCCGTATTAAACAAAATGACCCACTAATCAAATTTGATCAAACATGTGACTTAGCTCAAAGGTCTCCAGGTAATCAAAAACAGTAGAATATAAAGTTGAATCAAAATCGTTTAAGCCGTTTCTTAGATAAAATTAGCTTGACAGCATTCATCAATAAAGCGAAATGGCCCACTAATATAATTTTGTTTAACTTGCGACTCTGCCCAATAGTCTTCTCGTGACAAAACACGTTTCGTTACAAAATTTAGGTAAAATTGATTGAATCGTTGTTATATATAATTAGAATAACCCTAACCCATTATAACCCAAAATGACCCATTAATCGAATTTTCGCGAGCATGTGTCCTGGTCCAATGGTTTTCTCTTGCCCGAGAATATCATAATACAAAATAAGTCAAAATGGTGAGAGACATTTTCTACATAAAATTAGCATGACCCATCAATGACCCACAAATGACCCTTATAATCAAAATCTCTCAAACATGTGTTTTAGCCCATTAGTTTCCTCGTGTCTAAAAATTGTTACATACAAAATTTCGTTAAAAACGATCCAGCCGTTCTTTAAATATAAATAGCTTGACCCAGAACCTTTATGACCCATTAATCGAAATTTCTCGAAAGTGTGACCTAGCCCAATAATTTTCTTGTGCCAAAAAATGTTATATACAAAATTTCGTTAAAATCGATCCACCTGTTCTTTAGATGTAGCTTGACATGATCCATTATGGCCCATCATGACCCACAAATGATCATTATAGTCGAAATCTCTCAAACATGTGATTTAGCGAATTAGTTTCCTCGTGTCAAAAAACTGTTCATACAAAATTTCGTTATAATCGATCACACTGTTCTTTAAATATAAATAGCTTGACCCAGACCCTTAATGACCCAATATGACCCATTAAAATTTTTTCTCGAACATGTAACCTAGCCCAATATTTTTCTCGTGCCCGAAAACCATAGAATGCAATTTTTAGTCAAAACTGCGTGAGAAAATCTTTAGATAAAAATAGCATGACCCACAATGACCCCAAAAATGACCCACTAACCGAATTTTCTTGAACATGTTACCTAACCCAATGGTCTTCTTGTAATCCAAAACGATAAAATATAAAATTTGGCCAAAATCATTAGAGCCGTTTTTTAGATAAAAATGGCTTGACCCATAATGACCCAAAAATGACCCACTAATCGAAATTTTTCGAACATGTGACCCAACCCGATAGTTTTCTCGTGCCAAAAAACTGTTACATACAAAATTTCGTTATAATCGATCACGCCGTTCTTTAAATAAAAATAGCTTGACCCAGACCCTTAATGACCCAATATGACCCATTAAATTTTTTTCTCGAACATTTAACCTAGCCCAATATTTTTCTCGTGCCCGAAAACCATAGAATGCAATTTTTAGTCAAAACTGCGTGAGAAAATCTTTAGATAAAAATAGCATGACCCACAATTACCCCAAAAATGACCCACTAACCGAATTTTCTTGAACATGTTACCTAACTCAATGGTCTTCTTGTAATCCAAAACGATAAAATATAAAATTTGGTCAAAATCGTTAGAGCCATTTTTTAGATAAAAATGGCTTGACCCATAATGACCCAAAAATGACCCACTAATCGAAACTTTTCGAACATGTGACCCAGCCCGATAGTTTTCTCGTGCCAAAAAACTGTTACATACAAAATTTCGTTATAATCGATCACGCCGTTCTTTAAATATAAATAGCTTGACCCAGACCCTTAATGACCCATTAAAATTTTTTCTCGAACATGTAACCTAGTCCAATGATTTTCTCGTGCCCGAAAACCATAGAATGCAATTTTTAGTCAAAATTGCTTGAGAAAATCTTTAGATAATAAGGAAAATCTTTAAATAATAAGGAGAGTTACAAACCCACAAACTCACATACAGGTGAAAGTAATAAAAGCGTGTTAAAAACAGTCATCCCCAAAGAAATAACAAATGATCATCACCAATAAAACATTCTGTAATCAGCGAGACTTCCCTGCGGAGCCTGTTTGAAATGACGCACTCTGACAAGCCAGATAAAGTTGTAGCGGTTAATCATAACCGTGAAAAATTAATTTCCTTTTTTCTGAACTTTCAACTGACTGTTTTACAACTCAACTTATCTCACTGTTTACAACTCAACTTAACTCACTGTATTTTGGCGTTCGACTTCGACGCTGTTTCACTTAGGGCATGCATCTGCCATGCGGTATTGTAGCTGTTTTCTTTAAAATATAATTTAGTTTGTTAAATTTAAAAGAGTGAAGTATATTTATTCAATCACCAACCTGTAGTTGCCTTCTTTTAACTCGCTGATGGAAATCAGCGTCTTCAATTCACGTAGTTAGGTGCTGATAGGATCAATCTCTACACTGGTGACCTTATCGTAGTGTTAGACACGCGCCGAGAGCTATCTTTTTTTATTATGAAAATCAAAAAACCTACTTCGTGAATTACTCTCTTATTAATGTCGTGGTAGCTATTGCTTTATGAAAGATCTTTATCGATTGTGATTGAAATTTTTTGATGTCGCTGTTGTCACGTGGTGATCGGTAAGTTGATTTTTTTTTTAATTTAATGTATGGGCATGATCTTTTTTGTATATATATATATTTTTAGTGTGTGTCGTTTATATTGCCAGTATTCCCAATCGTAAACAAAATCCAAAATGTTTATTTTCATAACTTTTCTTTCTTCAACTTGATTGCACTTTTGTTTTTATTTTTTTGTATTGTAAATAGCAGATGAAATCGTCACACCATTAGTAGTGAATCGCCCAATTATTTTATTTTATTTTGTTTTGTCTCTGTTCCGTATAAATACATTATTTTTCAACTATGAATCCAGACGAAACCGGTAACACAGTTTCCGCGGAAGTTGCACGCGTTTCTGTAAAACCTCCGCCGTTCTGGAAAACAAATCCTTCGTTATGGTTTGTTCGGCTGGAGGCGCAATTTTCCCTCGCTGGCATTACTGCGGACGAGACAAAATTTAACCACGTGGTTTCGGCCGTGGATTCGGATATTTTAAATTCGGTGAGCGACATCATCTTACAGCCACCTCAAAATGACAAATACAATGCATTGAAATCTCGCCTAATTGACTTACATTCAGAAAGTCAAGCCTCAAAAATCCGAACTTTACTGCAAGGGTTAGAGTTAGGGGATCAGCGGCCTTCCCAATTACTTACCCGGATGCGTACCCTTGCTGGTGATACTGTTAGTGAGCCCTTATTAAAATCTTTGTGGCTAGGTAGACTCCCCAACAACACACAAACTATTTTGGCTGCTCTCAGTGAGGATCTCTCGGGTTTAGCTGCTGTTGCTGATAAAATTAATGATTTGACCAGTAACCCTTCAGTAAATGCTGTCGCTACTCCAAATACTTCATGTGACCTTAAAATAAGTCAACTTGAAAACCAAATTTCCCAATTGACAACAATGGTGTCTGAATTGACCACCTCATTGAACAGACGACAGTCTAGAAGTAGAAGTAGGCATAGCAATCAGAGCAGAAGCTCATCTCAAACTCGCAGACAAAATAAATATAAAGAACCTTCTAATGGTATGTGTTTTTACCACACAAATTTTGGAAACAATGCAAAAAAATGTAACTTACCTTGTACATTTTCGGGAAACTAAGCTGGCGATCGCCAACCGGCCACACTAGCGACCGCCAGGTAAATAGACTTATGTTGGCCGATAAAAAAACTGGTAAAAATTTTTTAATCGACACAGGGGCGGATTTGTCTGTGTTACCGAAAAGTTATTCCTCTGTAACTTCTCGCTCTTCTGACTTATTCCTTTATGCTGCAAATGGTACTAAAATTGCTACTTATGGCACAAAATTTTTAACTCTTGACCTAAATTTACGCCGTGCTTTTTCTTGGTGTTTCGTCATCGCTAATGTTAACCAACCTATCATTGGGATTGATTTTCTCAAGCATTTCAATCTCCTTATCGATGTAAAAAATGGTTGTTTAATTGACGCCATAACCAAACTCACGTCAAAAGGGAAAATAATGCATGATAATTCTATACACCCCCAGTTATCAGTTCTACTTGGTGATTCTGAATTCGATAAAATTCTTAGCAAATTTCCCGAGCTCACTAATCCCTCCCAACCAATTAAGCAGCCTGAATCTGTAGACATTTATCACCATATTGAGACAACTGGTCCCCCGGTATTTTCAAAACCTAGGCGTTTATCTTCTGAGCTACATCATGCTGCACGCACAGAGTTCGAGTACCTAATGAGCCAAGGTATTATACGCCCTTCTAACAGCCCCTGGGCGAGTCCTTTGCATATGGTCCAAAAGTCTAATGGTCAATGGCGCCCTTGTGGTGATTACCGCCGCCTAAATGCAATTACCATACCTGACAGATACCCTGTCCCTCATATACAAGACTGCATACAGGTATGTTCTGAAAAGAAAATATTTTCAACTATCGATTTAGAAAGGGCTTATCACCAAATTCCTGTAAATATTCCCGATATACCAAAAACTGCTATAACAACCCCTTTCGGTTTGTTCGAATATGTTTTCATGCCTTTTGGTTTACGCAATGCAGGACAGACATTTCAGCGTTTTATCCACAAAGTTCTTTCTGGCTTAGACTACTGTGTGCCTTATTATGATGACATACTCGTATTTTCAGATAATGCTGAGCAACATAAACAGCATTTGGAACAAATTTTTACTCGCTTAGCGCAGCACGGATTAAAAATTAATCCCTCAAAATGTGTCCTCGGTAAATCATCTGTTAGCTTTTTAGGATGTCTTATAACCTCCGAAGGCGTGCAGCCCTTACCTCAAAAAGTTGAGATCATCGAAAAATTTCCTAAACCTGAAACTTTAGTTGAACTCAAACGTTTTCTTGCCATGATAAATTTTTATCGGAGATTTCTCCCAAAGGCTGCAGAAATACAAGCACCCTTACACGAATTTTTGAAAAATTCTAAAAAGAATGATAAAAGTGAAGTCCCATGGACAGACGAAGCACTTGCTTCTTTTGAAAAATGTAAACTTGATTTAGTTAATACAGCAACCCTTAATTTTCAAGCTCCTAATCAACAGCTTTCTTTAATGGTTGATGCCTCTGACGTGGCAATAGGCGCAGCCTTAAATACTTTAACAACAAATGGTTACAAACCTCTTGCTTTTTTCTCCCGAAAACTTTCACCTGCTGAAAAGAAGTATAGTACTTATGATAGGGAATTACTGGCAATATATTCAGCTGTAAAACATTTTCGCCACAATCTTGAAGGTCAAAATTTCATAATTTTTACTGATCATCGCCCATTAACTTTTGCTTTTATCAGAAATTCTGATTCTTCCACGGCAACTTCGACATCTTGACTATATCTCTCAATTTAGCACTGATATCAGGCATATATCAGGGTCCGAAAATGTGGTCGCTGACACACTTTCTCGTCTGCAGTCAGTAAGCCTTAGTTCTGTGGACTTTGCAACTATAGCTGAATCCCAGAAAAATGATGCAGAACTTACTCAATTATTGCAAGACCCAACTCATTCTTTGAAACTTCAGTCATGGGCCATAAATCCCAATTTGAAATTATATTGTGACGTCAGCCATGACATGGTGAGACCATATGTGCCTCCAAATTATCGTAAAGTGGTTTTTGAGTCTTTACATAACTTGTCACATCCAGGTACCAGAGCATCAAAAAAACTCATTCAAACTAGATTTATTTGGCCATCTATGTCTAAAAATGTCACTGAATGGACTCGTTCCTGTTTGGACTGTCAGCGTTCTAAAGTCATTCGCCATACACGCAGTCCTATTAAAAACTTCACTCTACCCTCATTACGCTTCGACCATGTCCATTTAGATCTGGTTGGTCCACTCCCACCATCTGATGGTTACACCTATCTTCTTACTTGTATAGATAGATATACAAGATGGCCTGAGGCCATACCTATCTCTGACATCACAGCTGAGACAGTCGCACGTACCTTTATTAGCCACTGGATCTCACGTTTTGGGTTACCGTCTGTCATCACAACAGATCAAGGCAGGCAGTTTCAAAGCACTCTTTTTAATGTTCTTGCTCGCCTACTAGGAGTTAAGAAGTTTCGCACCTCACCCTACCATCCTTCCAGTAATGGGATTGTTGAACGATTCCATCGATCCCTTAAACAAGGTCTTAAATGTCATCAGACCATAAAATGGACTGACACCTTGCCATTGGTACTCCTTGGACTTCGGTCAGCACTGAAAGATGATTTGCAGTGCACCACTGCTGAACTCGTCTATGGAGTCCCACTTCGTTTACCTGCTGAATTCCTCGATGCACCTTCTACAGATGTTGAGCTAGAGCCACACGAATTCCTCCAACGCCTTAGGTCCACCATGGAGAATCTGAAGCCAACACCCACCACAACTCATAAGAAACCTTCAGTTTTTGTCCATCCAGCTTTGGAGTCCTGCACACATGTCTTTCTCCGCAACGACAGTGTGAAGAAACCCCTGCAAGCACCTTATGATGGACCCTACAAAGTCATCTCTCGTACTACAAAAACTTACACTTTGCTCATCAATGGTAAGCAGTCCACGGTTAGCATTGACCGTCTCAAGCCAGCCTTTTCCGACAACGAATCTAGTTCATCATCCAGTGTTCCTGTTGCACCTTCCACACCTGAGCCCAGTGTTCCCGTCCCGCCTCCTGCACTCAAGCCCAGTGTTCCAGCGTCAACCAGTCCCACAACTTTCAGTGTTCCAGTGCCACCCGTTACCACACGCTCAGGACGACGTGTTCACTTTAACCCTCGGTATCTCTAGTCCTCAATGCTTGAGTACTGGGGGGGAGTACTGTAGCGGTTAATCATAACCGTGAAAAATTAATTTCCTTTTTTCTGAACTTTCAACTGACTGTTTTACAACTCAACTTATCTCACTGTTTACAACTCAACTTAACTCACTGTATTTTGGCGTTCGACTTCGACGCTGTTTCACTTAGGGCATGCATCTGCCATGCGGTATTGTAGCTGTTTTCTTTAAAATATAATCTGCGCGCGTATTCAGAGCAAACGTCCGTAAAGTTGTGGAAGCTGTTCTGCAAACGGGAGGGTTTGCGGTTGAGGGGGGGAAAGAATTCAAATACCCGATTCTTGGCAAACATCTTTCCCCTTCCGCAATTGATGACGTCGCGTACGACTGTGGAACAAGATAATCGATTTTTAATCGAATGCTAGCATGTTTTAACCAATGAAAATACATCATTTTTTAAAGGGACAAAATATGATGTTTTGAATAATTGTTCATGCGCGCTATGCTGTCTTATTAGTGACTCATCAGCCCTGTCTTTTAGAATTCGGACTAGCTGACCAGTTAAAGAATGTTTTTTTTTATTTTTTTTAATGTTAAATTTAAAAATAGTTAAAATCCAAGAATTATTTAAACAAATTCATATCGCATATTAATATTTAAATTGCTCAGGACATTCCCCCGGAGCAATGAGTTCCCTCACGGAAGATTGAGATTTTGTGTTTTCAATGGTAAAAAAGTGCAGCCCTTGCCGCCCCCCCCCCCCAGAGACACAGATTTCCCTCCAGCAAAAAAATGTGTAGAACCACCTGGACTTAGCTGATCAGTTGAAAAAGAATATTTCGTTTAAATGTTAGATTTAAAAACATTTAAAATTCGAGGATTTTTTTAATAACAATCTCATTTTGCATGTTAATATTATTGTTCTAGCCCATTATCTCGAATGTATCACCTATTTTTTTATAAACAAAAAATATAATAATTTAAAATTATGGAACAGAGGTAACATTTTACTTGAGTTTTAAAGTATCAGCTTTTCTATGATATTTTTCACAGAATTAAATATATTAAAAAAATAAAGAAAGAAAAGATTAATACATTATAGTAATAATAAACTAATATATTGGAATTTCCAAAAGAGAATCAGGCACAGTGTTGATTTCAGAGCATGGAATCCCCCCCCCCCACCGCGAAGATTTGAGAGTTTGTATTTTCAATGGTAAAGGAGAGCAATCCCCTCCCCCCCCTGAGAACGGGGGGTGGCCATTTCCCCGGATGATTTGAGATTTTATGTTTTCAATGGTAAAAAAAAAGTGTGATTTCTCTCGTCCCCCCCCTTCCCTCCGGACCCACAGAAATCCCTCTTTGCAAAAAATGCCTAGAATTCGAACTTAGTTGATCAGCTAATGAATATTTCTATTAAATGTTAAATTTCAAAATATTTAAAACCCGAGGATTGTTTTGATAACAATCTAATGTTGCATATGAATATTTTTATTGCTCTAACCTATTCCCTTGAATGTCTCATCTATTTTCGTATCAACTAAAAATATATTAATTTAAAGTTATGGAACAGTGGTAACATTTTACATTAGTTTTAAAGTCTCAACTTTTCTATCATGATATTTTTTCACAGAATTAAATATATTAAAACATAAAGAAGGAAAAGTTTAGTGCATTGTAGTAGTAATAGATTAATATATTGGAACTTCCAAAAAAGGCACAGAGCTGTAAAATGCCTTAGCTAGAGCTTCTGGAGCAGGAACATAACACACTCTAGATAAGCATATACTTTGTTAAATAAAATATTTAAAAAATATTTTAAGAATTATAAAATTGAGGTCCCATAAATAATTAATATAGGTGCTATAATAGCTGCAGTTTTAATGTTGATATGTAAGTATAATATAGCCAGTTTTGTATATATATTTTTGCATTTTTCCATATGAATTTTAGGCATGCGATTTCATTTTAATTATGCATATATGTATACTGTCCAACTAATGGTGGATGTATGTGTAGTTGTGAGTGGTGGGGGTGCAGCATGAAAAAATTAACTCAAAAGTTTAAAACTGATGAAACACTTCATGTGGGGGGGGGGGGGTTGCCACGATAAATGCGTGATATTTAAAAATCAACACAAAGAAAAGCTGAAATATTTAGAGAAAATTTATCTTGCACTTATTTTAAAGCTTCATATTAGGACTTTTTTCAATGCCAAAGAGAGAGAATGCAAAATAATAGTAGCAGAATGTGTTACTGATATTCCTGTTTTCACATTCTTTTTATTTTATTTATATAGAAGATGCTCATTTGTAAAGTTTTAAAACAGCTCAAGTTTATTACAGCTCATTTATTTTGTTGCTTTTTCTCATTCACCATACTAGAATATTTTGTAATTAGCTGTGTTATAAAAGTTTTTCGTACTAATTATTGTTACTATTTTTTATATATACTTTTTTAAACTGGATTTTATAACAAGAATAATTTATATAAGCTCAAGTTCAAACAACATCTACTACACAATTCTACTCTTCCACAAGACACCCTCCAGTTTAATCAATTTAACATTCTTGACATATTCAAAGACTTATTAGCTGTGCAAACTGACTTTTTATAGCATAATATTTTAATATAATTTAAAAAAATAAATAAATATTATTGGAACTAACTATTTTTTATTTATGTTGCACAGTTCATATCATATTGTTAATTTTTTTAACAAATTAAGGGAAACACTAAAAATGAAAAAAAAGTTTTTTTGTGCTATGTGTAGGGTTTTCAAACATTAAATTTTTTATTGCCAACTTAATTAATGTCTTTATCAATATATTTAGTAATCTTGAAAAACTCAGAACTTTAAACAAGCTATTTATGCTAGTGGAAAAATTGGGAAACACTTCTCAAACTCAAAAAAAAAAAAAAAAAAAAAAAAAATCTGTTATATAATTAATATAGTAAGTTTATGGTATAAACCTGTTAATACTTCATTTGCATTGATTGACAAAATTTATACTAAATTAAAATTTGATAATTCCTTGTATGCATTAATATATTTGAGAAATGTATTATACAGAAAACAGAAGGATATATATTTTTTAAAAAAGGCCAACATGTGCAAGAAAAATAAATACAAATTAAGATGTTAATGTTATTTAATCCGAAATATTGGAGTCATTTTACTTAAAATCTTAGATTTGTTAACAAACATCATTAAATAACTTTCAGGTAATTGGATTTTTTTTTTTTTTTCAGCTTGAAAATATTACATATTTTGTTACCTACAAACTGTTTATCACTTTACTATAACTATTGTTTTGTCTTACATGTAATGTAAAGAAATTTACCTCTCCCCCCCCCCCACACACACACACTCCCTTAAACCAAATAAGTAATATTTGATTTAAATGAATTAAATTATTTCACATAATCAATATCCAGTCATACATTCTTACATACTCTCAGTCAGTCACTATATGAAATGCTTTCAGTGTATTATTAACATGTTGTATTATTATATCAGCAGAAGGAAAAAAAATCAAGATATTTATAAATATTATAATTTCAAGAATTCTGATTTATTTATTTATTTTTTCAAAATTCATATTATGTTATAAAAAAAAATATATTTTGTATTTTTCCATTGCTGGATTATAGATAAACTTTAAAAAAGAAAATCTCGATAATAAACAGTATTTAATTAATAAAAGTAACTTAAACTATTTTCTTTATTAACTTTCCTTTTCAAATTATTAACTTTTCAAAGTTTATTTCTTATGTGTGCATTTAAAATTTATTGCAAAGTTAACATTAAATGCTGAACAAATTAATACGTTACATGTTATCAAAAATCAACTATTCATGAATCATAGAAATACTCTAGTTGCTTACTGTAGAAAATAAATATATTTTTTTAAAAACAACAATTCATGCGTCAGCTTTTTTATTATTATTATGCATCACCGAATCTTATTATTAGGGATTAATAGCCAAAAAAAAAAAAAAAAAAATCATTCTTAAATTTTGAGAAACTGTATAAATAATTTCATAAAAAGTAAACAAACATTTTTTAGCAGATGCGACAGCATTTCTTTTACAAGATAAAATTCGAAACTGTCAACATCAAATTCCTAATGTTATATCTTATCTTGGTAATATAAATTACAAAATAAACGTTTTATAGCAGTACTAAAAAAATATTAAGAAATTATTCATAATAATACAACATATCAAAAAGTAACATTACACTGAAAAGCATTTCACATACCTGTATTTCAAATGAGTGAATATCCTTATCTTCATTAAAAGTTCTGTTAATATGTGTTATAATGTCTGTTTTATAAATTATATACATTATGAGTTTATTTGCTGTACACAATTTACTGTGACAGCATTTTTAGAGTAAAAACAAAGCAAAAACAGCACTTTGCACGCCGCTGTGTGATCCGCCATTTTGTTTACGAAAGGCTTACGACAACAAAATTCTCGCCGCAAGATACAGATCACGTGACACACTCAGTTACGATGGTGAAACCTTTCGTACGTTTGCCTAGAATCGCGTTTCTGACTGTCGGCTGCAAATTTGTGGACGGGAGGGAGTTACGAGAAGAAAGTGTTTGACAAGAATGGGCCCGTTAGTTTGTTAAATTTAAAAGAGTGAAGTATTTATTCAATCACCAACCTGTAGTTGCCTTCTTTTAACTCGCTGATGGAAATCAGCGTCTACAATTCACGTAGTTAGGTGCTGATAGGATCAATCTCTACAAAGTCATTGGCAGGTGTAGTTGCGTGTGATAATCCATATTAAATTAATGGAATTCAGTAAGTTTCATACACTTGATACAGATACGTAAGTTTCGTACTTTCATTTTATTTAATTTTATCTATTATGATACTGACACTCTCTTAAATTGAAGAAAGAAGAGAGGACATTGGAGTGAAATCAGAGTAGAGACCTTCTGAGTTCCAATGACGCACAGATAGCCACTTCATTGTGATAAACCTACCAACCCACAACTGTGATGGCTGTAAACATGAGCATGCAATCAAAGGATCCCGGTCAAAAAGTTGGCAGGAGGTATCTGCGGCTGCGATTTTATCCCCCTTTCAGCCATAAACACAAGGGTAATTGACGTCAGATAGAAATATCTGTTCGTCATTATGATTCTTACTGTATACATCAGTCAGAGCGATCTGATTGATACACAGTGGCGCCAACTTATATGGGCCCGAGCCCACCCAATATTTTTTTTTATCACAGCTTCCTAAATTTTCATTGTTCTAGTAATTTGTTTCATTATTAATTTATTATTCATTTTTCTCCTTAGGATAAAATTTATTTTGCCAAAGGCCATGTGTTCCAAATGATTGAAATGTTTTACTCCATGTTTAACTTTTTGCTAACTTAATTTGTAGTCATTTTCATGATATTATAACATTAAAATAAAAATCAGTGCTTTCATAAAGAAAAATGCATGAGAATATAATTTAATAAAATTGCAGCTTTATTATAACATGATAGCATGATTTAAAATTCTCATCTTTCACCATCTCTCAACCTTTCAAAGGAAAACAAACTGATCGCACAATTTTACAAAAATGTTTTTCAGCCTACCCAATATTTTGAGCCAACCTAATATTTTTCAAAAGTTGGCGCCACTGTTGATACAGCTCTATAACATAATCGACAGTCATTTTAACAGGTCTATAATATAATCGAACTGTATCGCCCTGATGTTTCCTAAAAGGATCGCAAAGGCAAAAGTGTAGTAATAGATTGGTTGATGCAAACATGTCCTTTTCTTACCTAAGGATAAGCCAGTGGGGATTCCTGTTGAAAAGGGCCCTCAAACCAAAAGGTACTTTTACCTCCAAATGCAAATTGGAGAGGGAAAAAAAAGAACTTTATTAACCAGCTATTTTGATTCAAACTATGAAGTCAACTGGATCTCCTCTGGGAAAGGGATATTTTGTCGTCTTGCGGACCGACTCTGTATTCTGCAACCCGGCTCGATCCTCATTTGGTGGTGGACTTTATTTATGGAGGAGTTCTAGGCTGTTTCATTAACTGTTTCTTCAGTACGGCATGGTATGAATAATGGTTAGTCGCTTAGTGTTTAATCGCTGGAACTTTCTCGCTTTTCGATTTCATAGACTTTCTTGTGTAACACAGATCTCCAAGACCATTTTATAGAATCAAGACCAACAACTTTACTTATAAATTCAAAAAATTCCCTTCTGTTACAAATAATTTACTTACAAATTGCATTCAAATAAATTGTTTTATTTCTTTTCAAAGTTGGTTGCCATTTATCGACTTGTCACTACCACTTCATTGACCACTGAAGCCGATATATGAATAAAGTTTGTTACTCTGCAAATTGAATTGCAGAGCTAAAATGAGATGCGTAATGAAGAAAAATTAACTTTATTTTCAGATTCCGCGCCAACAAATATTTGATATTAAGTTATTGAGGTTTCTGTTTTTACGTGTATCCTCTGTGTTACCACATTACGCAGCTCCGATCTTTGTCAAAAGAGATAAAAAAAAAAAAAAAAAAAAAAAAACCTTATGACAAATAGCATGAAGTAACACTAAACGGAAACGAAGATAATGAGCAAATAAGAGACTTGGCTACAGGATACTATCTATAATGAAGTTATATAACATCTGTCTACCTGAACCTCCACAAAGCGTTTGGAATCGTAGCAAGATTCATTCCGCAACTAATAATGATATCTTCTTTTCTTTTCATTAGCATCGAAATACCAATTATTGCGCTTATATAATATTTATTCTTTCATTATTATACCCGGTCTAACACGCATCACTTGTAAATTTTGATGCATTTTCTTGTTCAAATAGTAAGCATTATGCGATGGAATATACAGATATTTGCAAATAAAATAAATGAATTTTATGGAGGTAATTTCTGTAATTAGCTTTTTTCGTCATTATTAATTATTAGATTTAAAACAAGTTGGAAATTGCACATCAAGCGTAGCAAATAATGTGCCTTCGTATGTTAAGGAAATTTTTAAAATATTCAGATCATGGTGTAATAATATACAGTACCTCAAGTACAGTAGAGTAACCGAAATCTTTTGTGGATCCGTGTAAATACTATCTGCTTTCTGTTATACAGAAAATAACTTGTGGTAAACCTCAGCAACGTACATCAATTTCATAAAATATGAAATAATTTAATATTATTAAAACGCTCCCCCAAACAATGTTCCCTCCTATACCTTTATGTAATGGAATACATTTGTGAAGCCCTTTAAATTAACAGCAAATATTCTTTGCACCACAGATTGTACAGAATGTATATTTAAGTATAGACTTCATATCATATCAGTTTTATTATGTTCGAAAGAATGTAACACATTAAATGCACTTGAAACATTTTTGCCCATTGGCCGTCATGTAACGGAATGCGTTTGATTGTCCCTCTAATTAAACTATGCATCCGATTTTCATACAATTTGAAAACAGTATTTGGCAAAGTTAAAGCAAAATCTAAATGATATTTAGCGCCAATTCATAACTTTTAAAGAAATATGGATTTGTAACAATACACCAAATGATACGTTTTTCGTGGCCAACCTGCGTAAACGGCTAAGACGACTTTATTGCAAACAAGGTCATGGTTAAAGTGTTTTGGGATGCATTCGGCATCATTATCGTCGATTATCTTGAAAAAGGCAAAACGATCAATAAAGAATATTGTGCCAACTTATTGGATCTTTTCAACCATGTAGTGAAAGAAAAAAGTCCGTATTTAACGAAGAAAATATTCTGTTTAATTAAGACAATGCACATGTGCTCACTTGTGTCGTACCCATGGCAAAATTCTATGAACTGGGATACGAACTGCTTCCGCATCCCCCGTATTCGCCAGATTTAGCTCCTGGTAATTATTTTCTATTTCGAAATATGAAAAAATAGCACGGTGCAAAAAAAAGACTCTAACGATGAGATTATTGCTGAAACAAACATCCATTTTGAACGTTTGGAGAAACGGTACTTTTAGAGGGGACAGAAAAAATAGAAAAACATTGGGCTAAATGAATGGAACTAAAAAGCGATTTTTAAGGAAATAAAGTATATATTTGACATAAAAATGTGTTTTTCTTGTGAAGGTCAGGTACTTAATGGTACATACAGCCCTCTCAGCGTAAATCACAGTAAATTTAGAATTACATTTTCTCGAGAGAGAGGCCTATCAAAATCATTTGTAGAGAAAAGAGCCAAAAACTTAACGCCAGCTACATTAGAATATCCGATGGAACACTTATGATAGAGAAAAATTATCATATTTTAAAATGCCTTTTGATTAAAAAAAATATCCTAGTAACAGGAATCATTCGAAAGAGCACCAGAAAAACCTTCAAAGGGCGTAATGACATCCGCGGGCGCCTGCTCTAAATTAAAGTTTAAAGAATTTAGGGTGTATTCGAAAAAATGCTTTTCCACCTTCAACAGCGCGAAATTATCTGATACATTTTCAGACACATTTTTAAAAGTAGAAACATGAAACTTACTGAGGGGATTTTTGAAGAGACGTATAAGGTGCCAGTGTGTAATGTGATGTCATTTTATGCTCAATTCATTAGAATTTGATTTATAAACAATTATCTTCTCACTATAACTCTTTTTTTCATTCTCAGATCTCCCGCTTCAGAAAAATCGGTTTAAAATGCCATTTTTGATTGCTTTTTTGGAATATTTTCTACATTTATCAGAGAATCGACAATCACGGCACCTTGTGTACTTTCTAAATAAGACAATTTGCCAGTTTGATGCATATGAGAGCAAAAATGAATTTAAAAATAAATCGGAAAATAAGCACTTTGAATCGAAATACACCCTTAAATCAAATTAATATAACCTATCACCCTGAAATAATGTTAAGTAAATAGAATGTCTGTTTAGCAACTGATGTTTGAGTAGATGCTCGTTATTAAGAGAGATGAGCTGAAAGATGCACATTACATAACATTCACAGGAGACAAGAGTTATGTTTTTAAAATAGAGTGAAAAATGCCAGAGTGCTTGGTTCGAGGTAGATGATTTAGCATCTAACTGACAAGAGTTAAAATTAGTAACACATGTGTAACTTATTTTCTTGTTCTATAAAAGTGCGTTACCACTTTGAACAAATGTGGGAACTTAGAAGAATGAATATATCGATACAAAATTAAAAATAGAAATAAAACAATCTTTGTAAATCTCGAAAAGAATACAACCCCTAAAAACGAACTACAGGGAAAAGAATCATACTGTAATTCCCGATAATGAAATACGGGAAAAAACATTTTGCAACACTTTGTGAGACATACAATTTAGTATTCAGCATAGAGATCTGCACAGGCTGAAATATCCAAACCTGGCTCCGGCCCGGCCCGAACAAAACGTGTCTTGATCCGGCCCGTACAGAAATTAATAAAAACAGACCCGAATCAATTTCTACTAAAAATTCAAATTTTTCTTAACGGTAATTAAAATTTCTCTAAAGAACACCGCATGCGTGTTTATGAAATAATTTTGCACTATATTTTTAATTACCTGTTCGCAAGACAGAAAATACACAATAGCAACATTAATGATTATTTAGATTCTTAAAGGTTTTAACATTCAAATAAGCATTCGTTAAAAAATTAATGAAGTTTAGAATAAAAGAAAAAAAAAAGGGAATTAAAAACATCATAACTTTTGAAGCTGTATAGTAAAAGATAAATTTGTGAAGATGTTTCTCTGTCATTGAAAGCTTTTCCCAAATTCAAGGGAGCTATTTTCTAACACATTTCTAAATTAATTTCTTTTTGAAAACGCATAATATAGGCAGTATTCTTATTTAGAAACTATGAAATCAAATGGCGTTATCTTTTTTGATAAAAGCAATATATCTTTGAGAAAAATACTGTCAAAGTTAGCATTTTGAATAAAATTTCCGGAAGCGAAAGCACGGCAAAGGATATAAACTTGCAGCTACGGGACAAGAATCTCTTGTATCTCGACAAGTAATTTATTTATCAAAAAGGGAAAGCACTATTCAATTTCATATCTTCAATGGTCGGGCTTATCAATTATGCCTTTACAGTTAAAAATCAGTCCAAAAGTTTAGCTTTGTTGAACAGTGAACCAGCTTAAGGCGCAACAGTAGTCACAGAAAAAGACCCGGATGATAATGTAAAGTCTATGGGGCCGTTCTTTTCAAATATTTCGCCCAAATTTTAATATTTTTACATGATTTTTTTTTTTTTTTCCACAAGATAGCTGAGGACGATCCACAACCAGCCTAGTTTTTATATTTTCAGTTTTGGTTTCAGGTTTTTTTTTTTTTTTTTTTTTTTTTTTTTTTTTAATTACTTTAACTTTCAAAACCGGTTTAAACCGGCTCATACTGAATATAGCTTATATTTTGTTAGCTTCTTTTAGATTTTTATATCGGACCGCTTGACCTGCTATTTTTTTTTTTTTTTTTTTTTTTTTTTTTATAAACTCATCGATTGGCTCGTTCATTTTTTTTCTTTTTAATTCTTTTTAATTATTATAATTCTGTCGGGCCAGGTCTCGGGTAAAGCGCGGGCCCGTGGCGACCATTAATTCAGAATAGATAAAATGAAACTTTTTAAGTTAAAATTGTGCAACATAAGAGTTAATGAAGTAAGAGTCTTTTCCGAAATTCACATTTACATGAAACAAGAACAATATGCTTAAAATAAAATATACATCCAATGTCCAATTTGCTCAAAAACAATATATTTGAAACAAAAAAGTTGTAAGTCTGACTATCTAAATTTTCTGAAATTTTTATACAAGCATTACTACAAATTACATTGTGATTCAAATGAATACGGCAATTTCAAGCGATTATAACTATTTAGTCAATAAGAATTTATCGAGATATAAAAGTAGGTTAAAAATTTTGTTTACATACTTTATAAATTTTCTATGTTGATTCCCCTTGGTCACACGGACACATTTAAACCTAACCATCCTTTTTATTCAAACATCCAACACCATCTGCGTATGTTGTTTGCATTTTGTAACATTCTGCGTATTAGAATTTCACAATGGTCGTTCTGTCATCGCAGAGAAGATTTCGTTAGCAGTACAGTCAAGAACCTCCAAAATGCTAACAACATACACAGATGGTAATCAGATGTTTGAACAAAAAGGATGTTTAGGTTTAGATGTTGTCCATGTGACCAAGGGGAGTCACATAAAAATCTATTGGAATGTAAAAGTAGGTTAAAAATTTTGTTTACCTACTTTATAAATTTTCTATGTTGATTCCCCTTGGTTTAACCGGTTTAAATCGGTTCTGAAATTGAAACTATCGTAAAATAAAAAATATATGAGCAAAATCGAAAAAGTAAAAACTAGGCCGGTTGTGGATCGTAATCAGCTATTCTGTGCAAAGAATATCATGTAAAAATATTAAAATTTGAGTGAAATATTTGAAAAAAAACGCCCCCATAGACTTAACATTATCATCCGGGTCTTTTTTTAGTGACTAGTGTGGGGCCTTAAGACGCCTCTGATTTGTAGGGGGCTTGAAATTTCTGAAGTTTAATTCGTAAACGCTAGAAGCTGAAAATGACTGTCATGGCTGAGCAACGAACAAAGAAATTCTTCGAGCAAGGTCATCTTTGACTGAGTTACGTGTTTGCCTGATTCCTTCGCTTCTTTTAGCATCACTCTTTCGCAATACCAAATCACATTCGCTTTTTTTCACCTCCAAATCAGAACCTCGATCAAATTCACTCACTTTCAAACTTTCTCCAATTCGGATAGCCAAGGACCAGAGACAGAGCAAACTTATGAATTTTGTGGATTTCTGGTCATTGCTTTGTTTACATTTTTTGTTACATCTAGTATCTCGTTGAACACTAAATCAATTTTAATCGAGCGTAGCTCTGTTTTCCCCGCTGGTTTCAACATTATGCATATATTTGGCCGATAATAATACTGTTGATACTAATTACATTATATTATTAAATATTAATAAAAATAATATTAGCGGATAATGTTATTATTGTATTTTTCGTTATATATCCCAGGTAGTAGGTTCCCGTCTTGTTAGGTCATTCATGACTGGCCTCTCTACAGGGTGTCCACTCTCAGCGTTGTTTATTGGCTAATTCTTAAAATGTTAGTCACAGACATATAGTTCTAGTTTCAAAATTGTTTTAAATAAGGTAAAAAAAAATATTTTAAAAACGATTCCGATCAGTAAAAAGATTTTTTGAAAAAATACGAAATTTAAATTTTTATACGGTACCCCGATCCTATAAGTTATATTTAGTGAAATTTTCTTGTTATACTGACAAGTAAGACAAAAAGAAGCCCCGTTATTCTACGATTAAAATTGACCTAGTAATAGCTGTTTAAAGTTTGATCATAGTTTTGGTATTAAAGTATTGTTAGCTAATTAGGGGTCACTCACAAATTTAGTAGAAACATAATTTCGTCAGATGTATTTAAAAATGATTGAGAGTAAAATTAACATTGCCTTGCAAAGGGTATAGCCGGGTTTCTTAGTAAAAATGCCCTTGAGTCAACCACATCGAGTCCAACATGCATCGATAGCCCATAAAAAGAAATTCATTTCTCCCCAGTTTTAAGTTTGTATCTCAAGACCATGGGGGGGTAATGACCCTAAATGCTTGTTTTGGAAAAGAGCACATTGTGACGAAACTACTAAGCAGATTTAAACGAAAAAATTAAGGGATGTATAAAACCAATTTTCGAATGTTTGATAATTTTTTCAGATTTTTTTAAATAAAAAAACAAGTTTAATACGTGAATTTCCACATTACTAACTAAGCGTAGATCCAACTTAGTGTAAAATGTCTAAGCCGGGGTTCGAACCCGGAACCCTTGGAATAGCGCTCCAAGTGCTCTACCAAAGCGTAATTTCACACGTGTAATTTCACTGCTTAAAATTAATTGAGAAACTGATTAATATTAAATGTATGAAAAAAAAAACAAGTTTTCTAACATTTTTTCTTGTTTTTGAATGAACATTTTAATTAAAAATAAATTAAAATTTCTAAGTGACCATCTTAATTTTTTTGCATGAAATACTATAAGATATGATCTATATTCACTACCATTTTCAACTTTCTATGTAGGGTGCATCATATTAAAAAAATGCAAAATCATATTCCGGCGTAGATTGGGGGGGGGGGGGTGTCTCGCACAAATCTCACATATTAATTCACACGGTAGTTTAAAAAGAAGGCGTGAAATAACATTATTCGACAGAGTTTTCTGGTAGACCTAATAGGTGAGATTTTTCCGAGATACGCCCCACATCCTCGCGGGAATATGATTTTGCCTTTTTTTAATATGATGCATCTTATGTAGAAAGTTGAAATTGATAGTGAATGTACATCATGTCTCATTGTATTTCATGCAAAAAAATTAAGGTGGTCAAGGTGAAATTTCAATAGATTTTTAATTAAAATGTTCATTCAAAAACAAGAAAAATGTTAGAAAACTTCTTCATTTTTTAAAAGAAATCTGAAAAATATGTCAAACATTCGTATGCTTATTTTATATACATCTTTTTTTTTTTTCGTTGAAATCCGCGAAGTAGTTTCGTCACAATGCGCTCTGTTACAAAATATGTATTTAGGGTCATAACCTCCCATGGTCTTGAGATACAAACTTAAAACTGGGGAGAAATGAATTTCTTTTTATGGGCTATCGATTCATGTAGGACTTGATGTGGTTGACTCAAGGGCATATTTTACTAAGAAACCCGGCTATACCCTTTGAAATCTTTAATCATTCTGACATATGAATGCAAAATATACAATTTCTAATAAACATATAATGAAAAAAAAACAGAATTTTTGTTTAAAAGAATGATAAAAATTTTCTGCCTACAAAATGATGCATACAGTAAACTGTCTAAGCCGGAATCGATCGGGATTGAGAAAATATTCCGTAGTAGACAATATTCCGCCTTAGACAAATTTTACTCTATGTCTATGGATTCGCATGGACTTCGAGTGAAACAGATTTTCGTCTTACACAGAGTCCGTTGCCTTACAGAGAATTTACTGTATTTTAAAATGTCTTTTGATAACACTAGCCTGTAAAAGTTGGGTTACGTCATTTTTTTTAGTTTTTGATAATTGAATCATGTAATCTGCATCGCTGAATCTCAAATTGACTTTCATTTTTTACCATCACATACATTTATTTATTTATTTTTTATTTATTTATTTATTTATTTATTTATTTTATTTTTTTGCAAATAATACATTTTAAAGTTTAAAAAAATAGCGATAATTTTTTATTATAAAATAAATATGTTTTTAATTTTTGACAACTTTTTTTTTTTTTTTTAACTACTGAAACCGAAAATGACCTTCATTTTTAACCATCGCTTCAGGATTTTTTGTAAAATGTAAATTTCAAAAGTTCAAAGTTAAAATTGAATCTCCTTCCCACCTTATCGGACCCTTCAGCTGTTTAGTAGTAAGAATGCCAGTATAAGCAAAAAAAACTGAATAAATTATTGAATTAAATAAAATTTAGTTTAATAAAAGACAGTGTTTCATCTTTTTTATAGTATTAAATTTTCGCTCCATTTTAACTTTGACAATTTGATTTACAAAAAATATTCAGACACGTGATGACCTAAAAATGAAGATCATTTTCAGATTTGGTGCTAAAAAGTATACAAAAATCAAATATCAAAAATTAAAAAATACATCCATCACCTATATTTTATAATATCCGATTGTTGTTATTTTTTAACTATGAGAATTTATGATTTACGAAAAATCCTCACATGATGGTTAAAACTTAAGGTAATTTTTGGTTTCAGGATGAAAAAAATACATGAAGGTTAAACAAGTTGGAAATTGCATGTAAAACGTAGCAAATGAGGTGCGTTCGTACGATAACGAAGTTTTAAAAATATTCAGATCTAGCTGTTATAATGGCCAGTACTTTGGATACAGTGTAGTGGTAGAAATCTTTTTTGTGTCCCTGTAAATATACAGTAATAGTAACTCTTATTACACCTCAGAACGTATATCATATTCATAAAATATGAAATAGTTTAATATAATTAAAACGCACTCCAAACAATGTTCTCCCGATACCATTATGTAATGACATACTTTTGTGTGGCCTTGTAAATCAATAACAAATATTCTTTGCACCACAGTTTGTGCAAAATGTGTATTATAATATGTACTTCATACATTCATATTAATTTTATTATGTTCGAATGAGTGCAACATCATTAAAATGCATTTGAAATTTTTTTCTCCATTGACCGTAATGTAACGGAATACTTTTGATTGTCACTGTCATTGATCTATGCATCCGATTTTCATAAAATTTGAAATGACTCGACAAAATTATGTAATAATTACATATTTGAAATTTCAAACGATTCAGTAGGGTAGTTTTTGCGTTGTTATATGCGGACGGACTGAACGACCACTATAGGTGTATTCTACGTATTTACATAATTACGAACGCACCTAAATACACAAACATTGTCGACTTGTGTTACCTAAAACTTTTTCTTAAACTCTTTGGCGATAATCCAACGGATATTTTTTTTTGTTATTTTTTATTATATAATAAGTATAAATAGTAACCACCGAAAATCATAATAATATTAGATTATCACCGGATTTACATCAGTATGTAAAATTTAATCTCGATCAGTGTTATTTGAAAATGATTTAAAGTTCGAGTACAAATTTTGACCTGAAAAAATATACATACAATCGTTGAAGTTAAATAAAAACCTACAAAAATAGCATAATATTTGTTAAAAGTAATCATGAAAAGAAACAGTCTCAAATTCTTGCAAAATAAAACATATATTAACACACAATTATTTTGGACAATCTGTAACTAAACAAAAGTTATTTTACGTGCATTTCCGCTTTGAAAACACCGTACAAATATTACGATTGAATTAAGTTCTACGAATACTGTAAGTACTTGGCATATAATCTCTCAAATTATGGTCGAACTTTTTTTTTTTTTCTTTCAATGGCGTATAAGTCATGCATTTTTAAAATTTTATAACTCGGTAAATTTTAATGTTATATAATCTGGACTTTTTTTTTCTCTTACTTCTTAGTGTAATAGGAAAATTTTACTAAACATAACTTATAGGACTGGGGAAACTTTAAAATTTCGTATTTTTTTTTAAGAACTGATTTTACCAATCCAAATCGCTTTTAAAATATTTCTTTACCTCATTTAAAACATTTTTGTAACTGGAACTATATATCTGTGACGAACGATTTAGGAATTAGCTATTGGCCACTATTGAGAGTGGACACCATGTATATATAAAATCGTTTAGTTATTATTTTTTATTTTAAAATGCGTGACCGTGAACCAAAACTTTGTAAATAATGTGCGATAATATTTATATTTGTTAGATTTTATTAAAATGTAATATAATTTTTTAAAAGTTTCACATTTTTTATTGTTATTTTTATTATTCAAATGAATTATCAGGGAAGCTGCTCTGCACATAACTGCTCTGAGTAAGTTAATTGACATTAGTAAATTTCATTATCAAAATTTGTGAATAACTATTATTGTAATCTGTTTCATAATTCCTTTGTCAAGATAGCATCATCTGTTGAACAATAGGAGATTTTCATAACGACAATGAAAATCACCTTATAAACTTGTATCTTGTTACAACATTAAGCGATTTGAATAACAGCATGTTGCCGACTTGTGTCTTTTAACAAGAATTAAATAATATGTTATGTAACGTTAAATCGAGTGACGCTTAGTAGCTGAAATTGGAGGAAGCACTGTCTCAGATTTTCAATCATTCAACAGCTCATGATGTAGAACTGTTTTTATTATATATACGAATACGATACGGTGATGGTTCGACTAACGAAGTTAATTCGTTATATGAGAGCTGAAATCTTATCAGAAATGGGATTTTACCTCCAATTAACCCCTTGCGGCGCAGTGGTTTCATAGATATACCACTTAATTTTAATTCCCAAACGCCACATTGGCACCGGAATTTTGTTAGAAAAAATTACTCGTTATTGAATACGTGAAATACAGCGTTTTCTTATTTACAAATAAAGCTATTTAAAATTCCGGCGTGAGTCATTATTTTCAATACTTAAACAATGAATTTGCCCTGCGCCGCAAAGGGTTAAAATGCAAATATTAGCAAATACAGATGCATTATAGTATAGCGCAAGCATCGAATAAAATATTTATGAATCGAATCTATATTCCTAGGTACTTTAAATCTTCTTTAAAATTCAAATACTTTTGTTTGGATTGTACCATGAAACTTCGTTAAACTGACACTAGGAGTACAAAAATCTATTTGCCAGCAAGCAGTCTCTCGCCACTAAATTTATTTTATTTTACTTTATTTATTTATTTATTTTATGTTTTGTTTAATATTTCATGTAAAATTCTTAGAAAGCTATTAAATTTTCATTGTCAAAATTTTAGCGGTGAGAGACTGCCTAGATTTTTGTACCCCTGATCGAACACCTTTTTGTACCAAACAATTTGGATTCTCACCTAAAACTCATAAAAGGCAACAGTAGCAACACAAGTTGTAACCTAACAATAGCAACACAAACGCCGTTTTTGTTCCAGCTAACTTTTACTTTAAATGATATCTTTAAGCTTTTAGACTTCCTCCATGGCTTGAAATTTGTATTCATTTTTGACAACATGTCGTCACCTGAGAATAATAAGGTTCTATCTGCGTTTTTGAAAAAAATGACTTACCGATATGTTTCTATTTGTATTTCTGGATTAAAATAATGTCATGTTATGATTGTAAGGTCATATGGAAATTATATATAACATCATTTTGATGCAAAAATGCCTTCATAGGTACAAAAAAAACCTATCTATATCGATAAGTCATTTTTTTTTTTTTTTTTTTTCAAAAACACAGATAGAACTTTATTATTCTGAGGTGACGAAGTGACAGCATAAGATTGAAAAGTGGACGGTCAACAAATTTTTCAAGATGCGAATACAGAAAACAAAATCTCATATTCGTATATTCCGATAGTAAATGGAATGCCCGATGCCACAGCTAACGGTTATTTGAGTGGATTGTGTCGGTCAAGTAGCTCAGGTGGAGAGTCTTGGCAATTTAAGCCACGGATGGTCCTGAATTTAACATTTTTTTTTTTTTTTTTTTTTTTTTTTTTTACTCGGATGAAAAAATTACTGCCTATATAAATATATGCTTTCCTATTCTATACAATCTAGAACACTATTTTAACTGTATCAATGCACGTTCTTTCTTTTTATTTTTTCATAATTTGTGAACGACATGGTAATTGGTACCTAAAGTACATAACTTATTTGTAAATAATGGGTCACATTGGTTTTACAATATTTTCCCCTTTATTTATTCAAAGAGTTTCATGATAACAGAAAAATAACAATTAAAAAAAAACTTGTGCCGAAAAATTAAAAGAACTGCAAAAGACGCTCGTTGCTTCTGTCATTTTGCACCTATAGTTTATGTAGAAATAAAAGACGCAGTTGTAAATGAGAAGAGGCCGTTTAGACGATCTTATTCTTTTTCAATTAACGGTTTTTAAGGAGTGGTTATAGCAGTATTTTCTATAACTTTCATCGGAAATTTAACTGTTAATTAGTGATGTGGTGCAATTTTGTCCATACGTGATGCTTTCCTATACTCGTATCGTTTCTTGATCCATCAGTAAGATTTAGATAAAAATAAAAAGTACTGAAGTGGTATATTGACTGTTCAATTCAACTGACAAATATTCGTGTAAAATTACCATTGTTTTTATAAAAATCATTGTACCCTTCGCACATAGTGTAACATCGTTAAAATACATTGCAAACAATTTTCCCGCAAAGATCGCCCTGTAACGGAATTCTGTAAATATAACTATATATGCTACACTCTTCATTTTCAATATTAATTTGCCATAGTAAACCTCACTATATTTTCTTTTATCTTTAGAGATGTTTGACTTTCACAGTCAACTTCACTAATTGACATGGAAATCATATCTACTACAGTCTTATCTCGTTTTTCCCACTTCATTTCCGCTTCGAAATTTATCACCTATCGTCCTGGACTTTGAGCTGAAACAGTCCTCAAATGCAGTGTGAAAAACTGGAAAATCTACCATGCGTTACCATAGAAACACCCTTCCAAGCTGTGATGGCCAATGAAAGTCAAGCGCCTCTCTAACTAAAATACACAGAATGTATATTTTAGTATATACTTCATAGATGTATACCAATTTTGTTATGTTCGAAAGAGTGTAACACTGTTAAAATGCACTTGAAACCATTTTTCCCATTGGCCGTCATGTAACGGAATACTTTTGATTGTCCCAGTCATTAAGCTATGAATCCGATTTTCATAAAATTTGAAATGACTCGACAAATCTACGCAACAATTTATATATTTTAAATTTCAAGTGATTCAGTTGGCTAGTTTATACTCTGTTATATGCGGCCGACGGACAGACTGAACGACGACGACTATAGATGCTACGTATTTACATAAGTACGAACGCACCTAAAAAAATGAGTCAGATAGTTTAGTGTTTGTTGAAAGGGGAATTTGAGAATCGCTTTAAACGTTTTTCAAAAATCTCTGTTATAAAAAATAGAATATTTTAGAATTCATTTGATTTCTCTCCAGTCATAACACATACTTTTCCGCAGAAAATGTTCGCCAACTGGACTCATTGAAATGGGACTATTAAAAAAATCCCAATCTTTTGTAATAAGATCCTTGAGTTGAACGAAACAGGTTTGGAAAATTCCCTCCTTCTCTTCGCTTTCAATTTTTTTGCAGAATTCCAAAGATTCATTATTTAACGAAGATCATGAATAGAGTCATTTTTTTTTCAAGGCGATCGAGCCAAAGGGAGGAAAAATAAAATTACATAAGAGGGTTCGACGTTTTTCAAATCTAAAAAGGCAACTTTATAACAGAAGTTTTAATTTATTTTTGTTGTATTTGTGAAGGCCATTATAAGCACAAGGGATATAGGCCCTGAGGGAGTGGTGTCCTCCGTGGGGGTCTTTCTAAGGGAACCTAGCCCGTATTCACGCAAGGAAATCCAAGGTTCGAAGGAAACCATGGAAAACTTCGATTAGGTCGAGGCTGCGATTGGGTTCCTCGGAAATGCCTGGAATTAGCAGGCGTTGTTCTGCAGAAATTATGTGATCAAACTGTTTTTTGCGGGGTTTTTTCTTTTTTTGCAAAAGCAATAGATCTTTAGGAAAATACTGTCAAAGTGGATGTTTTGACCTGAATTTGATGAAGAATAGCCACTCAAGAAAGGGTGAAAAAGGTGTTTGTCGCGTGATCAAAATCGCTTATAACTCAATAAGCAATTTATTGACCAAAAAGTAGAAAACATAGCTCGATTCCAAATCTCTACCATACCCTAATAGCATGCATGGTCACAGTGACGTCACTGTGAGTCACATCACATCTGTGCCACCACTCAGTGACGTCGCATTGTGACTGAGATGTGACTTTCTTAAAAATCTTTAGAAATTTATAAATATCCTTCAAAACATGTTATTTACTTTAAAAAAACATGTTTCTGGCAATTTAAAGATCATCGCTTTTGTCACAGTTTCGTCACAATGTTAATGTCAAATTAGTCACAAGTGACACTTTTTTCACAAATTTGTCACATTGTGACCACTTTGTGAAACGTCACAAAAGAGCTCTAAAACGGCCATAACGACTTCACATTTTAGTCACTGTGACTTCACATCGACGTCGCGTGACGTCACATCGACAATCGATGGTCACAAAGTCACAATGTGACTTCACAACGACGTTGCTTGACGTCACCAACCATGCTTTACGGGTAGTCAGGCCTTCCAATTTTATGTATTTCGTTAAAAACATGAATTTGTAAATGTGTCAAATGTTGTGCGCTTATTGAGCAGAGCAGTTGTGAACAGTCTTAAATAATTATCTAATACTTTCAGGGGCCGATTCATAATTTTGGGGGTTTCTAGGTGCAGGTGCTTATGCTTACGGAGGCCCCTTTGCACCGATGCTTACGGGGAGATTACGTGACAAAATATCGAAAAAATTACTTATTAAAATAACCACTATTGACTTTAATAATTACTTTAAAATAACTATTAAAAAATTAAATTTGATAAGTATTATTTAAATTTAAGTAAATAATTATTTCACAATTATGAAATTTAAATAAGTAGTCGTTTTGTAATAAATTGTGTGGTGCTGATTATCTTTTCCTAGATGCAAGTTTATACATCTGGAATGATAAATCATACAAGTATAATGAATTTTCCGCAATAACAAGCTTACAATTATTTAACCGCTTGAAGGGTGGTCCCACAAATTTTAATTAAGATTTGCAACTGAAATTTTTTATTCAATTTTATGGTACTACTTGGCTATTCCGTCGACCAATTTCGTCAAATTATGCAAATCGCCAAACTGTTAACCCAAATTATACAAACTGACGCTTTTTTTTTTCTTTTTTTGAATAACGAAAGAACAAATATTTTAGTAGAACATCAAAATAAATACAAATTAAAAATCACTCAATGACATAGCAAACAGGTGTATCATGTTTAACGTCAAGTGAGTGGGTCATCTGCGATCAACCATTATTGGCATTTAATCTTAGAATTTGGTGACATTAATTTGGTTGACGGGATAACCAAGTAGTGCCTATTTTGTTTTCATAACTTCGGTGGCAAAAAGTTGAACCTTATTTTGAAACAAAATCTTTCGAAATTTTCAGTAGGAACTCAACATAACAAAAACACAATTGCATACCCTTGAAAGAGTTGTTCAAATATTAGTGAAGGGGATCTTCTACGAACCAACCTCCAGCCCCCTTCCAAATAATCTGACGAGAAACGGAATGGGATTAAATAAAAATTAAAAATGCAATACATTTTTAAAGTGATGAAGATAAAAGATAATACAGTAGAGCCTCGATTAACCGAATTTGGTTTCTTCTGCACTTATTTTTCACTTTCTACTATCATCCAAAATTTTCTCATAAACATGCATTTTTAAGGGTCCCCCCCCCCCCACACCGCCACATTCTTTTGTATGCAGTCCGTCCTTTCCAAACTATAAGCGCAGATATAAGTATTTTTGAATTTCCTTTTTTAGAATTCCTTCTCACAAGGAACCCGGAAAAATTTTAAACCATTATAAGTTTTTGTTTCAGAAATAAATTTATTTTCGTTTATAATTTTAATTTAGTATTCAACAGTTAAAATAAGCCATAATAACAGTTCAATGACGATACTACATATTAAACTAGATGATTATTGGTGAATTCTCGATTATCCGAAGTAGGATGGGTCCCAATTACTTCGGATAATCGAAGTTCTACTGTATTCACTATAGGGTATTTCCATGAGCACTTGCCGTGTAAGTCACATTTGTAGTAACTGCTAATTTTTGGCTACCGTTATTTTCGAAAGGTTTGCATGGTTTTATTCAATTAATCAATTATCTCTGATAAAATAAGTCACATTTTTCCATTCTAAAATACTGGTATCCAAAATCGCAGTATCTGACTTACACGACATGTGCTCGTAGAATTACCCTATAATAAAGTAATTATATATGAATGTTTCAGATGAAATATATTATCTTATAAAAATACAATACGGACACAATAGAACGAGAATGGAATGTAAAATTTCATTAAATGTTAAAACTACAACATATTTTGGATAATAATGGAAAGTTCTTCAGTAGTGTTTGGGGGCTACTGAAAATTAGGAACCCTGGAATGCCCAAATGTCCTATCATAAATCAAGTACGGTAAAAGTAAGAAAAAAAATTAATTAAAGCCCAATTTCGAACCTATTCTGATACAATTTATCTTTTTAACCTGTTTTATTTGCACATAAGAGACCGCCCACAAATGATGTCACGCTTAGAGGGGGGGGGGGGGAGAGGGATAAGAAGAAATGTGACGTCACAGATTTTTGTTAAAATAAAAGCATTAAAAATCTGCAGATTAAATGTTGAAGTTATTTTAAAATTAAAATATTTTGTGCTAATAAGTAAAGATAAGGTAGAAAAAGCCCAGTATATTAAATTCTATTTCAAATTCCAAAATAATGCTGTTTTCAATTGCTCTTTGAAATTAATATTTTATTACTATTCCATATTATTTATATTTTTGTTGTAAATCTTAACATTATTTCATACAAAATAAGTACATGAATCATTTTTATTGTTATGCTCACAAATGTCATTAAAACGCATAGATAAAGATTAAAAATAAAGTTTGAAATAGCACCTCCCGTAAGACATGGTGACGTCACTGCGACGTCGTTGTGAAGTCACATTGTGTAAAATGTAAAGTCGTTATGGCCGTTTTAGAGCTCGATTGTGACGTCACATTGTGACCACTTTGTGAAGTCACGGTGTGACGAATTTGTGAAAAATGTGTCATTTGTGACTACTTTGACATTAACATCGTGACGAAACTGTGACAAAAGCGACGTTGTGACAAAAGTGTTTTTTAAAGTAAATAACATGTTTTGAAGAATTTTTGTAATTTTCTAAAGATTTTTAAGAAAGTCACATCTCAGTCACAATGTGATGTCACTGAGTGGTGGCATTTTGGTCACAGATTCACATCTGTGTGCCACTGGTCACATCACTGTGACCATGCATGCTATGAGAGCTATAACATGATGCTTCATTTCTGAACCGTAAGTTTATGTAATATAAGTGACATGTAACAAGAGGTGGGGAGGGGGTAAGGTGAAGTGTGACACTTTGTGACAAAGTGGGGAGGGGGGGGGTAAAAAAATTGAAAAAACGTGTGACATCATTTATGGACAAGTCCTAAGGCGGCTTTCTAATTCCCTACTCAACAAATGCGAAACTTTCAGATACATTTTCTGATGTAAAAGCACAAAATGGGCAGACCTGACTATGGAAGTAAATCGAACTGCGTTTTCCATTATCTTATAAATAAATTACTTAACAAGTTATAAACAATTTAAAATTTCTAAACAAAATTTTTATTTGTAGAAACAAAAAATTGTTTAAATGAAATTTAAAATGCTGAAAAATTTAGTGGATGTCCAAGAAAAATTTTAAATTTCGGATTTTTGGCATAACAAAACACATTGTTTAAATCTATTTTAAAATTCCGAAATATCAAAAATTTTAAATTTCGCAATTTTTAAAAATATAATTTGAATCAAAAAATAATTACTAAGACATTTTTCAACTTTAGCCTGAAAATAGTCTTAAAAAACTGTAAAATTGAATCTGTTAGATAGTAAAATTTATTCCTGGGAATTTTTTTCAAGCTGTGGCAATGGTAAAAACACATAAATTAAGGTTTTGATTTAAATCTTAATCGCAAAAATCGTCGAAGGTCATTAAATTAATTCATTTAATGAAAATAATATAAAACTTTTTCAAAATTTTATCATTTGTCGCGTGATTGGAGCTATTCAATTATAAACGTGCAAATTTTCAAGTCTCTTACTTATACAGTTCCGCGCACAAACTCTGTGTCAGACCACCGCCCCCTGAAGTCTAGTCCTGAGCGCTCACACAAAAATGGCGGATTTTTTTCAGCGTGTGCATGGTCCCTTGAATATTCGTACCAATAATATTTAAAAGTTTATTATTATTATTATTATTATTATTATTATTATTATACAATTTAAAGAAATCTGTTATAAAATACTGGTGTCTAAATTCAAGGAATCGTACATACGACCGTCTAGCCGCCATTTTGTCTCAAAGCTTAGGCCTAGTTTTCAGGGGGCGGTGGTCTGACACAGAGTTTGTTCGTGGAAACTGTATAAGTAAGAGACTTGAAATTTTGCACATTTATTATTGAATATCTCCAATCACGCGACAAATGATAAAATTTTGAAAAAGTTTTATATTATTTTCATTAAATAAATTAATTTAATGACCTTCGACGATTTTTGCGATTAAGATTTTAAATCAAAACCCTAATTTATGTGTTTTTACCATTGCCAGAGATTGAAAAAATTTCCCACGAATAAATTTTACAGATTCAATTTTACACTTTTTTTTAAACTATTTTTAGGCTAAAGTTGAAAAATGTCTTAGTATTTATTTTTTGATTCAAATTATTTTTTAAAAAATTGCGAAATTTAAAATTTTTGATATTTTGGAATTTTAAAATGGATTTAAACAAAGTGTTTTGTTATGCAAAAGTTAGAAATTTAAATTTTTTGACAGACAGACAGAGGATTTCGTCATATGCATGAAATCCTGTTAAAAACAACCTTGACATTGCCAGACTCAATGAAATTCTCTTTTTCTGTGATCAGTATCTACTGCAAATTCAAAATCATAATGGAAACTTGAAAACCGCAGTATTAAACAACACTTGAATTAAAAAAAAAAATAAATAAACTTAATCACGAATTGTAGGTCCATATTACTTCAGATTAAACACCCTTTTTAGAAAATTCAATGTCAATAAAAAATGAAAATAAAAATAACTCGTCTGGCGATAAAATTCGTGACTTTCTACTGACAGAACGTGAGCTCTCTACCACGACATGACAGCTGTTCAAACGTTGCGCAAAAAATATCTGAAATAAATATGCGAAATTTGAAACACGTATTTTCCTTCTTTTAGACCACCCCAGACATGCTTCATTTTAGTTGAGAGTTTAGTTTTGTATTCGAAAAAATGCTTTTCCACCTTCAACAGCTCACAGTTTTCTGATACAACTTCAGACTCATTTTTAAAAGTAGAAACATGAAACTTGCTGAGGAGATTTTTGAAGAGACGTATAAGGTGCCGTGTGATGTCAATTAATTAGAATTTGATTTATGAACAATTACTTTCTCAGTATGAAACTTTTTTTCGTTCCCAGATCTCCCGCTTCGGAAAAATTGGTTCAAAATGCTAACTTTTATTGCATTTGTTGTAATATTTTCTACATTTATCAAAGAATCGACAATCACGGCACCTTGTGTACTTTCTAAATAAGACAATTTGAGAGCAAAAATAAATCGGAAAATAAGCAGTTTTTAACGAAATACAACTTTCACTGTAAAATCGTGGTCAAATCAATGAATGCAGTGAAATTTTTAATTATTCGAACTCCAATCACCCGGATCGATATCGAGAAATAACAAGTTAGAAATTGCACGTCAAGCGTAGCAAATGAGGTGCGTTTGTACTACGACGAAGATTTAAAAATAATCACATCGTGGTGTAATAGCATTTCGGATACAGTATAGTAACCGAAATATTTTGTGTGTCCCTGTAAATAGTATGTGCTTTCGTTCTGTTGTACATGAAATAATTTATAGTAAACCTTAGCAACGGATATTAATGTCATAAAATATGAAATAGTTTAATATAATTAAAACGCGGCCCAAACAGTGTTTCCCCCTATACCATTATGTAATGGAATACTTTTGTGTGGCCCTATAAATGAATAACAAATATTTTTTGTATTACAAACTGTACAGAATGTATATTTTAGTATACTTCATAGATACATGTCAATTTTATTACATTCGAAATAGTGTAACATCATTAAAATTCACTTGCAACTATTTTCCCCATTGCCCGTCATGTAACGGAATACTTTTGATTGCCCCTGTCATTAAACTATAAATCCTATTTTCATGAAATTTTAAATGACTCCACAAAATTATGCGACAATTATATGTTTTAAATTTCAAAAGATTGGGTTAGATAGATTTTGCTCTGTTATATGCGGACAGATAGACGGACTGAACGGCGACTATAGGTGCTACGTATTTACACAGTTACGAATGCACCTAAAAATGAGTTTTAAGGGGAAAAGCTTAGTAAACGGAGAATTTATATGTAATGAGTTGTAAAAAATAAAATTAAATGTCCTTTAGAGTCTTTGAAATTCATTAAATGCTACATAAGTTTGAAAAAAAAAAATATATTTTATTATTTTTAGCATTTTGCAACAAAATTGAAAAGTGCTTATGCATTCGGTTTGTCTGGCCGTCTGGCCGCGCTCTAACTCTCGTAAATATACTCGGATTGTCGTGAAATTTTTGGACGTAATTTAGGTTTACACTAGCACGAACCCTATTGAAAATGAAGTTTCTACGATGATTAATTTATTTACTGGGACAGTCAAAATTTACATTACGGCCTATGGGGAAAAATCGTTTCAAATGAATTTTAACGTTTATAACACTTTCCAAAAGTTTGAAAAGTGCTTATGCATTGTTTGAAAAGTGCTTATGCAATCGGTTTGTGTCTGTCCGTCTGTCAGTCTATCCGTCTGTCCGCGCTGTCCAAAGTTTCAAATCAATCGGTGTAAAAGTCTAGGTAAGAAAGCCTACGGAAATTCCAATCTAGACCGGTTGGGAACGACGCAGTTCTTAGCTATTAGTGCAAGAGCCGACAGCACAAAACCCTAAGGCATCGAGCACAAAAAAAGCCTTTATTTTATGAAAGAGTAGTAATAGGGGAATCTAACAATCCATGTCTGCCGGAAGTGAAGTGGTGCATAAGTTAAAATTAATACCCCTAGTGGTTTAACCGTAGGTTTAACATTGTGTTTGCCGTACAATCAAAGGTATGAAATGGTTGTAGGGCAACCACAATGATAAACGTACGAATAAATCACTATATGTATTAAGTTTTGGCTTATGTACCATTTCACTTCCGGCACACATGCATATTAGATTCCTCTATTAATACTCTTCCATAAAATAAAGGGTTTTTTTCCCCTTGTGCTCGATACCTTAGGTTTTTGTGTTGTCGGCCCTTAGACCATATTGTTTTGTCTCTCTCACTCGCTTTTCTCACTTTCTAAGGATCATCTATTTTAAATATTTTAATTTAACCCCTAGGATACAGATTTATTTGAAAACATCCTTGCACTTAAAACGGATTTAATTTTTGGAAGTGAATCCCCAAATAAATCCTGGATTCTCCATAAGATGCAAAAGCCTTCCGAATTGGATATAAAACTTGGTCGAATTAGCCACGAGTACGCGCATTAAGATGATCAACATCGCATCATCTCGTATTTTGGGGTACACAAATAGAGAAAGGAATTGATTAAAACTACAAAACATGTTTTGTTGAGTATACATTTTGATTGCTTTAAGCGAATTTTTTAGTTAAAGTCAAAAATCGATTTTGTTGCTCAGACAAAAAAAAAAATATTGCTAACACTCTTATAAAATTTTAACAAAATTTCATCAATTTTATTTGAGTCTTACTAAAGTCTTGCATTTTCAATTCGTAATTCCAACAAATTTTTGTTGTTTTTGCAAAATTTAAATTGGTGTGCAATAGCCATAACTCTCTCGCGTAATTTTGTTTAATTAACTTATATAGCTATAAAGAATTAACATAATTTTTGGATAATAAAAACTTTTCAAACTAAGACAGATTAACGATGTTATTATTACATTATTATGCATTTCGTGTGAAAATCGTGGACAGAAAATTGAAAAAAAAAAATCAACAATATTTTTTTGATTCTTCAAACAAAATTGCCATTGACCTATATTTAAACGGAAAGATTTGTTGGACCAAACAAATTTTTCTTGATTCAATAAAATTTTTCTTTGGGTGTACAAGATCATTGGACTAGGTCACCTGTTGAAGAAAGTTCAATTACTGAATCATTTTGGGTTGTCTAGGGGTAAATGCATTTCCATAGGAATGACGGTTAAAACAGTCATTAAACTATTAAACTGTTAGCAGTAAACGAAATCACAAAGTTGACATTTCGCCAAATTTGGCAAGAAAATCTACTTTTATCGATGCCAAAACAAGTGCTTGGCGCCAAATGAAGGAATGTTGCCAATTTTAGCGATATTCGGTGAAAAAATTGGCTTTCAGAATCTGAAAAAAATTCCTAGAAATTCTCAATTGCAGCCCAGATATAGGATTCAACCAAGAGTCCATAGAACGTTCTCGTAATTAGAACTTAATCAATATCGAGTTGAACACAAAGCTAATTTTAACCGACCATCAGAGCACGATTAAGGTTGTGCAGGGCCCAGAGACCAGCACCTTTTAGGGGGCCGCACGCAGCGAAATAGTTGCTTATTTTTTTTTGGGGTGGGGGAGCACAGGGAATGAGAATATTATTAGATATTACGATAAGGTTGCAATGTTAACCAAAATACAGTAGACTCTCGTTAATTCGAAATCGGATAATTCGAATCTTCGCTTAATTCGAACTAAACATGAAGTCCCGAAATTTTCAATGGCAGAATAACGTTAAAAATTTTAATTAATTCGAACTCCTTTTCTCTTGACTTCGTTTAATTCGAACTAACGAGAATTCCGATTTTTAATTTTTCTTTTCTTTCTCACTTTTCTTTTCTTTTCTTTCTGAATTTTAGATCATTTGAATAACTTTCTTTCTTTGATTTTTGTGAAAATTGTTCCGAACGAATATACATATAATCCAATGCGTTTGATATCCACTTTCTTAGTGCCCCGTCTGTCCATCAGTGACGCTTTAAATTTTTCTTCCATCGTGCTTGTTTCTAATATTTTAATTAGTTTATGTATTTATATATTTGAATTTAATATTAAGTGATATTTTAATGATAACAGACGAAATAAATTTAGAAAACACTCTAACATTAATTCTTTTCTAATATTAAGCATGCTTTCCATAATTCGAACTTCGGATAATTCGAACATTTATTGTGGTCCCGACGAGTTCGAATTAACGAGAGCCGACTGTATATTTTGATCTTTGAGAAAATAAGTGTGGAAACTGCAATTTTAAGACTTTTTTTCTAAATCATTTTACTCAATTTGGGACCCAAGCAGCAGTTGGCTCAGGCTGGACTAGTTGGCCTGTGCGGTAATCAGGCCTGCCGAGCATAGCTCGGTCTTCAACGCTGATAACTTATAATACTATACTTACTTATAGTAATAATAATAGGATAACTTATATAACTTATATATGGCATAGCTGTCAACTTGTACGGATTTTTCGTAGCACAAAAATTTTATTTAAAACAATCGCTGAAATCTAACGATTTCCAACGATGAAAGAAGACAAAGATTTCTTTTTTATCTTAGTGGTGGGGACATTTTTGTACAAGTTGGCAACTGTGCATATGGGGACGAAATGACGCCATATCAGCTGCGCGTGGAAATTTCAAGACGGCCGTTAAGGGTTAAAATTCGGATGCCCTTTTATGATATGTTCTATATCTCCTGTTTAAAATGTGTTTAACAAATTTTAAATTGTTTTGTCCTTCATTGAATTTTCCCCCTAGCCTTCAGCTATACTATCGTTTGTCAGCGAAACGCTATACTTCTATTCTTCGGAAAAGAAACCTTGAAGTATAGAAACGCCTTCCCAGTCAACACTTGGTATGCCTCGTCATTCAAAAAATCTATACACGCCAAAGAAATAAAAACATTGATTTGGGCAGGCAATTTTGGTAAGATATTTTTCTTTTTAGGGAAGGTGAGGCGGGGAGTCATCCTTATTAAGATTTCAAAAAATTATTATTATTTTTTTTTTTATGCTTGCTATTTTTAGATAGATTTCGTAAGAAAAAATACCTATTACATTTTCCTCTATGTTCTTCTGATGAATTTATGAAAAAGTTTAGCAGATCTACGTCGATTATGGTCCTTAGAAGACAAAACAGCACCACAGTTCAAAACTTTATCTATCTATCTATCTATCCATCTATATACAGGATGAGTCATAAATATCGAAACAATAGGCTATCTCCTTAAATATTGCCCCTAGACCCATACTTCCAGTTGCAAAGCTTCATAAAAAAAAGGTGAATTTTTTGATAAGTTGCAACTCCATGGGGGGTCTATTTTAAAAAAATACGAAAATTAAATTTTTATACGGCCCCCAGAGGATAAAGCTTCTAATTAGAAATTTTTTCCTTATCCATTCCTGAATTGAACAAAAAAAAATGATCTTGATATTTTCAAAACTCAGGGAGTTATGACAATTTTAATAAATCGTGAGGTTTCAAGGGATCAGACACAAATTGAAATGCGTGTAATTGGAGAAACAATGCTGCTGTAATGGGTCCAGGAAACAATTATTTTATTTACTTATTTATAGAGCTAGAATTTTGAATGTTTTGTGATGGTTAACCATATAATTTGTAAGAATCATAACATCATAAGACTTTTTAATAAAATATTTTTTTTTTCAAAAAATTTAGAGTAAATTAAAATTGTTATAACTCAAAATATTATTTGTCGCGTTGAATTATTTTCTTTTGGTTAAATGAAAATGTCTAATTTTCAATTTTGATTCAGCATTTTAAATAATATTTATTTATTTTTTAAATAAAAGTATTTAAAATAGCAATATAAAAAAGAGATGCAATTTTTTGTAAACAAATCATATTTTTAAAAGTAAATTTTCTGAGCTGAAAAATTCTTTCGGCTCTTTGGCTTTTTTTTTTTTTTTTTTTTTTTTTTTTTTTTTTTTTTTTTTGAGGTGTTAAAAAATTATTGAACTCGCAGGACTGTTACCATAACCGACGGTTATTGACGGTTATTAACAGTTTAAAAATGAGAAATACTGAAATGAAAACATTTGATGCAGAAAAGTGCATTTAGTTTTAAACAAAGATGGGCTCCTATCGTCTAAATGCTATTTAAAAGTTTCAAGGTGATTAACTCCGTCCTGTACAGTTTCGATTTCAGATTTTTTTTAAAGTTTTGCCATTCTACAATGCGTAAATTTATGGTCGATCCCTAAATTGTACTGCAAATGAACTGATATCGCTGCGCTCAGAGGTATGCATAAGTGGTGTAAGTCACGAATTTTCGAAAATTTTGGATTTTAATATCTTTCGGGGATTTGTAGATATCGAGATGAATTTTTTTTTTTTTTTTTTTTTTTTTTTTGTTTAATTCAGAAATGGATAAGAAAATTTTTTCTAATTGGAAGTTTTATACTCTGGGGGCCGTATAAAAATTTAATTTTCGTACTTTTTAAAATAGACCCCCCATGGAGTTGCAACGTGTCTTATCGAAAAATTTACCTTTTTTTATGAAACTTTGCAACTGGAAGTATGGGTCTAGGGTCAATATTTAAGGAGATAGATATTGTTTCGATATTTATGACTCACCCTGTATATATATATATATATATATATATATATATATCACTTTTTTATAGACATGATAACTTCCATAATTCTGCACAAACAAACGCATAAAAATCAAGGGACATAAAATTTCGATCATGTTCGTCAATGGGCAATATCGGACCATGGAGGTGGAAATAGTAATGAGTTTTGTGAATACAGAAAAAAAACCCGCATAATTTCTTAGTTATAGTCGATATCAAATCAGTTCAAAGTTTAAAGTTAATTCCAGAAAAAGGGCCAAAAGTTTATGTATGACAGATTTCTTATATCATTACAAAAAAAGTGTGCTAAAGGGACAAAAAAATAGGGTTTTACGAAGAAAAAAATCACAATTCGTCAATTCACAATTGATCAAATACGCTAAAATTTATTATAAATCTTCTTAATCGTATCTACAACTTTTATACTGACACGTTTTTGAGATCAAATACGCTAAAATTTATTATAAATCTTCTTAATCGTATCTACAACTTTTATAATGACAAGTTTTTGATAACCAACTCTTACAGCAATAAATAAATAAATAAATAATGGTGGGTAGGGGAAAAAAATTCATTACTTCGTCAATTCACAAGATTTCAAATCAATTTGAATTCATTATAAATTTTCTTAATATTATCTATAACTTTTTTATTGACAAGTTTTTAGAAAAAAAATAAGAAGGAAAAAAGAAAGAATAAGAAAAAAATATAGCGTATTAACATGATTCTGATAAAACTAGAGATCTGCACGTTGGACGGGCCATACGGGCCGGGCCAGACCGGACCGGGCGGATAAAAAAAATTGAAGATTTAAACAGAAACGATAAAATATGACCTATTTTCAACGAAAATGGTTTTAACGAGAATAAGTATAAATGTGCGTCACGAGCCATACTAGTTTGACAGCATCGATATAAAAATGTAACTTGTACATTGTAGAGATCGGCATCGGTCAGTTACATTCTGTTTAACTCGTTTTAATATTTTTTTAGCTGACTCGTGCCGGGCCGAGATCAAGCTTGCATTATTTTTCTACTTATAGATTTGATGGACCGGAACTAGACTTAATTGTTCTCATGATCTGTAGGGCAGGCAGCATGATTTGTAAAATTATTAACAGCGATAAAAAACTTATGTTAGCTTAATCTTTGGATATATATACTTCTTGGTGTTTTTTAAATTCATTTCTCAATAACGCGAAAGTTTGACACATTTTCAGATTAATTTTTAATTGTAAAAGTATAAAAGTGATAAGCCTGACTATTGAAGAGATTTGGAATCGAATAGCGTTTTTCATTTTTGCTAAATAAAATACTTGTATAACCTTGTTAAAATGCAATAGTTTCTCAAATGGTTGCAGGTTTTTCTTTCTTCCCATGCTATCGTTTCCAGAAATTCTATTCAAAACGCTAACTATGACACTATTTTATTTGCTTGCAGTATTCTTAAATTACTTGAATCAAAAAATGGATAACGCCATTCGATTATATAGTTTCTGAATAAAGACACCTGTTAATCTTATGCGTTTCTGAGAAGAAAAAAAATGAATTCAGAAATGTATCAGAAAGGAGCTTCTTTGAATTAACGAATGAATTTGGATATAAAATCTTTAATAAAATGATATAGAAATATTTTTATAAATCTTCTTTATTATTAAACAGCTTCAAAGGTTACGATGTTTTTAACTTTCTTTCTTGGCCATATTAATTTTTTAATGAATCTTTATTTGAATGTTGAAAGACTAAGAATCTAAATAATCATTAATGTTGCTAATGAGTATTTCCTGTAAAATCTACTGTAAAATCATTCCATAGATATGTATGCAGTAGGGTGGAGCGAAAAAAAATTTTTTTTTGAAAATCAAAAACGGGTAGGTGCCAAAAGTTGCCTCTATACTAGTACATTAACTGCGTGAAATTTTACCGCTGAAAAAAAATGGCTTGAGTCTGCGCTTTTGCTCCAAAAATCGACATTTTGTGTAAAAATTGTCACTTTTTGACATTTTTTCAAAAAAATTAAAAAATTCCTATAGAGCTGGTTAGTATTTAAAAGTGTTGCTTAGACCCTTATATTTATCTGCTTAACATATTTAAACTATAAAACAATATGTTTATTCCCTATAGCTGGAGCAAAACATGCAACTTTTAGTAAGAAAACAGCATTACCACTCTATTGGGTCATACAACAAATTGTTTTTAATACAGCTCTTGTTTTCAAAACTAACTTGGATATGCGTCGTGGAGGTGGCTGTGTGAGGGAGTGACCTTTTGTCATAAAGGCACTCTAGTGTTTCTGAGATCGTGACGTCAATAATTTAACAAGTGTAAGCGTAAAAGCGACACCTATCCTCTCTTTTACTTTAACTTTCTAGAGTGTGTGTGCTCTTTCGAATTCCGCAGTTAGCTCGCGGTTATTAGTAATATGTTAATGTGAAGTATCTCAGTTTGCAGCATATAAAAGCTTGGGGGTGAGTTTGTGTGTGTGTCTCTGGCATTAGCCAGCAGCCAGCGAGTGCGGACCTCTGCCATTAGACAACGAAATGGATGATTGTTTAGCGAAGTGCTGACGAATAGAAAGTAGCAACGGCCTCCAGTACAGTGGAAAGGAGTTTGGATAGTGGATTTAAGAGTCGGCCGTGGTAAGAAAGTTTAATAGTAGTTCCATTTTAATTATTGTTGAAATAAAGAATTATCCACAGCCACGGGCTATTTAACTAAACTTTGTTCAGCAGCTCAGCCAGGAGACAGTGTCAAGTGTTAGGCGGTGCCACAACTGAGCTAGATCGGAGCCTGTGAGTATGATTTTAGCTGTTCATAGTGTTCTCAGTGTGTAAAATTTTAGACTTGCTCCACTTCCCTTCGGCCATTATCACTTGAATAAACTTTGTTGTTTTAACCTAAACTACTGAGTATGTCTGCATATAACGTTACAAACGACACCCACCGTGGGTTTACCGTTATAAATAGCGCCCACCGTGGATGTGCCGTTACAGCTGTATTTCTATACCACCCGGCCCAACTATTCGATCATCTTAGTACAGTGTTTTATTTATACATTGATTTATCATACAAAAATTTGGCATGTTTTCGATGCTTCCACCTTGTTCATCTTTCTTTGCATCCACATGCTGCTGTAACTATCTTCAGGTATATTTTTACAGTTTATACAAAAAAATGACAAGCAGAGTAATACACGGGAATCTATTAAAGGGATCTATTCGGCCATCTAATATATTTATCAAACTTACATTCAGTTGATGAATAGTGATTGGAAGTTCTGTTACCACAACATTTTTTTAGACAATTGTATTTTTTTTAAGTAATGATTTGCTTCAAATATAATTTCAGATATTTCAACTATAAGTATGCCATCATTTATTCTACTTTTGCATTTTCTATATGTTGAGAAGCGAGCTGTTTAATGTGATGGTGATCGTCAGCGAGAATTGCAATGAAAATTTGCTCTCCATGTGTAAAGCAACCGCTGTTGAAAATAACTTTTTTTTGCATTTGTTTTATGCCGTTTTCTAAGTGTTTTCGTATCCAGGTAATTTCCTATTAACTTTTAGATCCTCTTTTTATGAGTGGACAACATTTGATGGTGAAATGTCCTGGGCATAAACATATAATGCATAGTATTTTATGAGGGAATGTACGGATTCTAATCGACTATAAGTGATCATTTAAAATTAGGAGAATTTTATTTGTCACTGTGAACCATTTTGCATGGGGTAAGCTTAGAATTGTGTATAATATTGAATCATTCGCTACTTCAACTCCAGTGAATTTCCTCTGCGCCAATTATTAGAGAGGTCGATATAAAACGTTCTAAGCTACATGGATTCACTGGATCAATAAAGAAAATCTTTGTCTACGTACTATTCACTTCCTATTGCAATTTTCTTTTTATATAAATTAGAGAATAATTTTGAAAAATTATTTTCTCAAATTGAGAAAAAGATACTCAGAACAGACTAGAAATTTCTGTCAGAGATTGCAAAGCTAATTCATAAGGAAAGCTATTTCTCAAAAAGAATGGGGAATAGGAGTTTAGAAAACATCTCACACAAAAGACAGCTCATAAAGTTAATAAAATTTTCCGCTTTATATAAGCACAGATTGGCAATCAGCGTTTATATGTTCACTCACAAAATGTATAATTCAAGTTTATACCGCGGAAGGTTTTATACCAAATGTATACTACACACCTAAATAATAGATCTAAAATCTTATTAGAAATTACTAGACTATGAAACAACACAGGAAACGACATAAAGCATACTAAAACTTTTTTAGAAATATTGTTGTTTTACACGCAAATTTTGTTTGCAATCCTCTGTGACGATCGTCATAATATTAAGCAGCCAGCTTCTCAAAATATATTCAATGTAATAAGTACAGTAAATGATGGCATACTAAAAATTGAATTCATAAAATCAATTTTTAGGAAAATCATTATATATAAAATGCAATTGATTGAAAAAATGCTGTGGTAACAGAACTTCCAATCATAATGTATTAATTGCATGAAAATGTAATGAAGATAATAGACTGCTGAATAGGTTCAATTAAGAACATACCCAATACATTACTCATCTTCTCTTCTGTTATACATGGTATAAAAATATACGTGCAGCAGGTTACACCAGCAATCCAAATCATCCAAAGTCAGTGAATACAAAGAAGAGATAAATTACTTTGATGTATAGAAAACTTATACTCCTCTTCGGGAAAAAAGTAACAATTCAATACATAAATAAAACACTGGGCCTAGATGAATTGGTGGTTGAGACGGGTGGGATAATGCAACCACTTCTATGAGTTATATACACAGTAGTTTTGAAAGCAGCTACGTAAGAAATGCATTCAAAAGAACATTTCGTTGTATGATCCAATAGAGAGGTAAACGCTGATTTTTCACAAAAAGTTGTCAGATTTGCTCCAATTATACAGACTACAGATATTGTTTTATAGTTTAAATATGTTAAGCAGATAAATATAAAGGTCTAAGCAACACTTTTAAATACTAACCAGCACTGTAGGAATTTTTTATTTTTTTTGAAAAAATGTCAAAAAAGGACAAATTTTACTCAAAATTTCGATTTTTGGAGCAAAAGCGCAGACTCAAGCCATTTTTTTTCAGCGGTAAAATTTCACGCAGTTAATGTACTAGTATAGAGGCAACTTTTGGCACCTACCCGTTTTTGATTTTCAAAAAAAATTTTTTTTCGCTCCACCCTAGTATGCAGTGAACTTTAAAGGAATCTTAATTATATGATAAAAATCTGAATTTTTAGGCAAGTGTAACGGGCCGGGCCTGTTTTCGCTGATTTCTGTACGGGCCGGGCCCGGGCCGAACTTTTGAGTTTTACAAGAGGCCGGGCCGAAAATTTTTTCCTACGGGCCGGGGCGGGCACGGGCCTGGAAATTCCGGCCCGTGCAAACCTCTAGATAAAACTCGTCCAAAGAGGACAGATAAAATTGTTATTACTGGGTTTAGCTCTCTCTTGATTTACTTTTTCGTTGGTGAAATTATAACTTATGCTTTGAAATCCACCTGTGCCTGTAGACTAAGTCAGCAAGTATTTTTTTTTTTTTTTTTTTTTTTTTTTAACATTTAAAAAGGATTATATAATTCTAAACAAAAAAAGTATGAACATTTTCAAACTAGAGCCAAGTCAGATTTAAATTGAAAGAGTGTACTTTAATAAATTTTTTATTTTGCTTACGTTTTTCTCAAAACTGTATTTTTGTTACTTGTGTGCACTTTATACAGAGTAATTCATTAGGCAGGCAATTTATCTTGCACAGGCATGTTTAAATTGGTTTTACTTACAATCTCTACCTACTTTTTTGTCAATTAAACATTGTAAATTCTATTATTTGTTGTGAATAGAATGTGTTTTTAAATGTAATGTTTATTATGATTTAAATAAATTACCTTCTAAAATTAAAATATTTTTATATAAACAAACAAAATTTAGATTTGTGTTAAATATATTTACTCGTTACTAATTAAAAATGGAAGGTATAGTGCCTGTGATTATGTAAGGCTGCGCGCTAGAGTTGTATCAAAATTATTTTTTTTCTTAATACATGCTGAACATTTTCAGTGTTATAAACACATTTTTTATTCACTGATACTTGGTGTCCAGCAAATAAGACCCTGATTTCAAAATTAAATTTCTCAAAAACAAAGATCGATAGTAATATGCGGTAAACGGTTTTTTCATTAGGTAAGCTGTAAAAATCTTATACAGAAATTTCAAACAGTGAATATTTTGAAAAAATTGCGTTCTGATTGCATAGAATGCTTTGATTTGACATTTTTCTTGTTTTAGATTGCCTGCAGAGAAATAATTTTTCAACTTACAGTGCAATATTTTAAAGATTTTTCGAAGTAAATTTTTAGAATTTCGAAATTTCAAAAATTTAATTTCAAAAAACTATGAAATATGGCACTTTAAGCCGAAAAACACATTCTCTGGCAGCAATCTAAAGCAAGAAAAATGTCAAATCAAAGCATTTTTTGCAATCAGAACACAATCTTTTCAAAATATTTACCGTTCGAAACTTTTGTATAAGATTTTTACAGCTTACCTGATAAACAAACCGTTTACTGCATAATTCTATTGATCTTTGTTTTTGAGAAATTTAATTTTGAAATCAGGGTGTTATTTGCTGGACACCCTGTATTAAGATGACTATGACTAATAGAATACATCTATTGAATTGAAAAAAGTAATTCGAAAGATTTGGTTTGATTTGAGTAAGTCTAAAAAGACTGACAAATGAAATGTAAGTAAGATTCCTTGAAACTTAACTATCGTAATAATATAGTACTGATGACTCCCTATAAGTTAGTAGCTATTCATCGGCTGAAACTGCATAACCCAATTTTACTTGAACGACTTGACACACTATTAAGGATTGGCAAGAACATTTTTCGTTGTGTTTCGTAATAGGAGAAAACTCCTGCGTCGTGTTCCCATGTGTGCAGGGACCAGAGCCGTAGCTAACCCCCCCCCCCCCCCCTAAAACATTTTGAGTCTTTCCTGGAAAAGGTAACAAGGTCACTCAATGAATTTATGTTCCGAAAATCCAAATGAATTTCTGTTCAAAAATGTAATTTAGTTTTGATTTTGAGGCCCTTTCGCAGTTTTCCAGAAATACTAAATTATAATTAAAATAAGTGTTTCAACATTCGCTCATCCTATTTGCACATAGGAAGCTAACATCATGTTTAATATTGTATATTAAACATGTATATTGATCTGTAAAAAGGCTTTTTTTTTACTTTTTCGATTTTGTTTGTAAATTTTTTTATGAGAATGTTTTCCCTTCGAAACCGGTTTCGAAAATAAAAGTGTCCTAATAAAAAACTCCTGTCAATTTAATCTAAAAGGTAAAAAACGTACTTTAAATAGATCGATCTCAGCTATCCAATTCAATAAAATACCATTTAAAAATACTGAAATGTAAACGATATATCTTTATAAATTTCTTCCATAAGATAAGCATTAGCAAGCGGGTTTTTTCACTTCACTGAAGTAGCCTTTTAAGGGTTCTGTCCCTGCAGGGAAAGCTACTCAGATATTTTTTATAAAGTTAATTTCATTTTCAAAACCGGTTCCGAAAATGAAAGTATCGTTCTAAAACATATCTGCAACTAAAATCGAAAGCAGCGATGTAGAGATCGACCTTCAGCTATCTAATTCCAAAAAAATTAAAAGTCGAAATGCAACCGAGATATTAGAAAATAGCCTTTCCGTACGTTTGGCATTAGATCGCGAGTGTCTTCACCAGCAGAGACGGAGCCTTAAGGGCACGGATGGCAGAACCCTGCAGTCTACTATAAAAATGCGTAAAATATATTTGCAAGCTTAAAAATGTATTTTTACTCCCAATATTTTTTATTTATTCTGTATTGTAAATTCAAACATATTTCCATGGTAAAATTTCTATATTATTTCTATATTTACTATATTTCTATATTTACTATATTAGTATAATTATCCTTTAGATGTCCCTTGTCAATTGTTTTTATCTTAAAATAGAACCCTTATCAAATTTCTTTATTTTAAAGATGGTCCTATAATATATTTTTTAAATCTCTTAAATGAGCCTTTTATAACTTTAATTAAACTTGTCACAAAACTGGGGATATCGTCGAAGAACTTGTTATACAATATTGCTTAAAAAATCCGGAATCAAAGTTATTTCTCTTTACCCGTGCAACATAAAGAAGAAAAAAGAAGTAGCAATTTTTTACGAATTAAAAGCTTTGAAATCGAAATTAATAGCTTAGCAGACAGAAAGCTTACTGACGCTGTGCTAAGTAGAATCGCCGATAATGCTAGTAGCAGCTCAGATGAATGAGGACATGATAAAGTGTCGCTGAAAAAAATCATAAATTTGCCTGAAATATTAATATTTGTTTTAGAGGTACAAGATTGTTTTCCAAAATCGATATTCTTCACTTATAATACCCCCCCCCCCAAAAAAAAAAAAAAAAAAATACCGGAAAAATGAAAGCAAATAAAAATAACACAGATGTTTCGAAAATTACACACAAAAAAAAAAAAAAAAAAAAAAAAAAAATGACTTCGCTGTTTATTGAAATTTTTGTCGTAACTTAGAAAATACGTATCAATTAAAGTAGTTTTTTTTTTTTTTTTTTTTCTCATTTTCGTATATAAATATCACTTGGCTTTGATTATGATTTTGAATAAAGGCACCATTAAGAATATGGAAAATATTTTTGATATTTTTCCAGTAATCCGGAATTTTCAAAAATCCGGCTTAGTCTCGGGGTCGACTATGCCGGATTTTCGAGGTTATACCATATACATAAAGAAAAAGAAGAACGGGTACTTAAATATAGCGTTAATTTCAAATTCACAAAATTGTAATAAGGGTTTTTTTCTTTTTCTTTTTAACAAATATAAGAAATTTTTCACGATAAAAAAAAAAAAAAAAAAACAGGATCCTGAAAAAAAAAAAAAAAAAGATTATGGACAGACCCTTACAGGGCCTGATCACAGCATGGGCCTTGAGCCAACTGGACTTTGAACTCTTGATTTTGAGGACCATAATTTTGGAGCTTTCGTAAAGCTTACATATTAAGTCTATTTCGACCTCATACTGATTAAAATCAATATCTATTACCTTTAGAGTTGAATAAAATTAACAAACATAAATCTGTTTATTAAAATATATATGAAAAACTTGAAATGTACTCTAATATATCGGATTTGTTTTTTTTCTGTGACAGTGAAGAAAAGGGGGAGGCTTTTAATCCCCCTCCCTCTTTCTCCTAAAGGGAATGGGGGGAGGAAATCAACCATTTTGAATAGCAATTATTGAAGGTCATTGAAGAAAAAATTGAAATTGGATGGCAATAATAGAAATATCCTTACTTCGATCTCGGGTTGCCATTGTTTCAAATTCATCGACGTTAGGATTATTCTTTTTGGAGCTAATTAAGATGCTGGGACCATCTTTAGGCCGCTCTCAAAGCGAAACGGCTCAAAACTGACGTTTTGGCGCCATCTTTTAGGAAAAAGGGGATTTAAAGGAAAAGACGGGAGCATGGAGAAGAGAAAAGTTCCGGAAAAATTCGTAAATGTCGAAGGTAGAGACCAAATGACCAAAAAGGATTTGAGGACGTAAATAAATATTCTGTTTCAGTATACCTCTACTTATACCTATACTAAGTTATCGACCGATCGCCAAAACCGCTAAAAGCCGCGAGAATTTCTCCAGCGTTGTTGCATCACTTGTTTCTCCTCGCTCGATCAGTGTGTTTTAGGTGTAATATACGCGCAAATGTCTACCAAAATAGACTTCAAAATCTTATAATATTTTTTAACAGTCGTTAAAATAAATATTTTTTAATAACTAATTTTTTTTAGTATTTAATGTATCAATTTATAATTATTTTAAATAGTCATGGGTTAGTTGGTTGGGTTATGGCGGCCAATTATCAAAACGAAGGATATAGGCCCTAAGAGGGGGATGCCCTATGTGGAAGGGCAGTGGCGCAGCCAAGGGGGAGGTTTTGGGGTTAAAACCCTTCCCAGAGCTAAGAAAGATTGCTAAAATTGCCGCTTATATGAATCAAAAACAAATTTAATATCTAGACATTTTGTGTATTTCTGAATCTACCGCTTTGTTGAATCAGATTCCATTTAACAAAGTGATTCAATTAAATGGCAAAAATTCTACTTAAAACTGTGAAAGTGCATATTACACGCATTAGCTAAGTGAAAATTGATTATTTTTTAACTAACTTTTTGAGTCACTTTTTTGAGACGTCTTATGCTAAAAGAATGATGATTTCCTGTATAATTCATACCCAGATATTTTTAGAGAACTTTAACAATAACAAAGATATTTTAACAAAATTTTCAACAAGTTTATATTAATTAAAGCCAAATTCGGTGTCATGTAATGTCATGTGGTGGAAAACACCTGAAATACCTATTTTAATGGTTAACACGTAGGTTCATTATTATGTTTTCCTTGCTTTTATGTTTTCTAACTCTAAAATTGTAAATGCTGTTTAAATGCAACATGACCAATGTAACTGCGGAAAAAATGCATTATGATTTGATACAGTAAATTCTATTAACTGGTGATTCAAATAATTGGCAAACACTTTTATCACAAACTCACTTTTATTTGCTTAATTCTCTTTGCGCATATCTCGATTCTCTTATTTTAAACATATGTTTCACTCTTTAAATTTAAAATAAAAGTCCCTTGCCTGAAAGAATCATACGCAATAAAGCGAAAAAATTATTAGAAAGTTGTAATATAAGTTAAATCTTATTGTAATACAATATTTTCTAAACATCACCAAAAATTCTTCCTGAGCCTATTGTCATATGAATATGAATAGAATAGTACATAAAACAACAACATTCGTTCTGTTTCAGATAATATTTATTAAACATTAATTAATCTATTCGATTAGCTAGTGTTCGTGTTATTAATGTAAAAGTAATTTTTTCTAAAAACTGAAAAAAAATTTGGACCCGAAAGGGTTAAGATACGAAACGACAAGTCATTCGGTCAAGTAGTTTAGGAGGATTGGAGGTTTAAATTTTGAAATTCCTCATGTAAAATTCATTTTCAATCGTTGCAAAATAGATTGGAGATTCCCGTGCCAGTATTCATCAACTTATCAACTGATTTATTGTTTGGGTCTTGTCAAAATTGTGTCCGTATGGAAATTTTTAGAGTTTGGTACAATTTCAGTATGAAGACGATCCCTTAACCTCTTAAACATAAATTATAAGAAGACATCATTTCCAGTTAAGGGTATTCTTAAATCAAAAAGGGTAACTTTGTGACATATGCTTTAATTTATTTTTGTTCGGAAATGCATGAAACTAGCAGGTGTTGTTATTCAGAAACTGTCTAATTGCACTCAATTTTCTGTTTTTTAAAAAACACAATAGATCTTTCATGACAAGTCTTCAAAGTGGACGTTTTTGAGCACATTTCCCGACGAAAGCAAAAAAAACCGGTCGAAAAGAAGGAAAAAACGGATGATCACGTGATCGAAATAGCTTAGAACTGGATTTAATTATCATGAAATGGAAAAATAAGTTCGATTCGAAATCGCTTCCACAGTCAGGCATTTCAGTTTTATAACTTTCTGTTAAAAAATAAATTTGTAAATGTGTCAAAACGTTTTGCGCTTGCTGAGCGGAGCAGTTAAGAACATCCTTAAGAGGCTACTTCACTCAAATGAAAAGACCCGTTCGCTAATGCTAATCCTATGGTAAAAATTTATAAAGATATCTCGGTTGCATTTCAATATTTTTAAATGATTCTTTTTGCATTGGATAGCTGAGATCGATCTGTATGCATGGCGTATTTTACTTTTTTATTTTGTTTACAGATGTGATGCTTTCATTTTCAGAGCCTGTTTGGAAAGGGAAAGCATCCTCATAAAAAGTATCTGCAGCCAAAATCGAAAAAGTAAAAAATGGCCTACATTCAGACCAATCTCTGCTATCTAATGCAAAAAGAATCATTTAAAAATATTGAAATGCAAACGAGATATCTTTATAAATTTCTTTCATAGGATTAGCATTAGCGAACGGGTCTTTTCATTTGAGTGAAGTAGCCCCTTAAGGGTGTTCTTAAATCAAAGAGGGCAACTTTGTGACACATGCTTTAATTTATTTTTATTCGGAAATGCATGAAAATAGCAGGTGTTGTTATTCAGAAACTGCCTCATTGCACTCAATTTTCTGTTTTTTTAAAAACACAATAGATTTTTCATAACAAGCCTTCAAAGTTGACACTTTTGAGCACATTTCACGCCGAAAGCAGAAAAACCGGTCGGCAAGCAGGAGAAAAACGAGTGATTACGTCATCGAAATAGTTTAGAACTGGATAGGTAATTTAATTATCGTAAAATGGAAAAATAAGTTCGATTCAAAATCGCTTCCAATTCAGGCCTTCCAATTTTATAACTTTCCGTTAAAAAATGAATTTGTAAATGTGTCAAAACGTTTTTCGCTTGTTGAGCGGAGCAGTTGAGAACAACACCCTTAAATGACTATTTTTTTATCTTAGTCATACTGCCATTTTCTTTATTTTAACGATTCTACATTTTCGCGGTTCAGTATCCAACAGTAATGAGCCAATCACCCTGTTGATATATAGAATGGTCTAGAGATACAAAATAAAATCCTGCACGAAACGGGTTATACACGAACCTAACCCTAAAATTCTGTTCGGTGTCAACCCGAAAACGGAACCCAAGAAAAAAAAAATTGCGTTGACCCGCAACTTGAATCGAACTCAATACGCCACAACCAGTGTTCTCGCTGTCGCTCGCTATTGCGCCAAAATGCAACTAAATTCTTCATTTGGCGAGTAAACAAGCGATTTGATTCGCCAAACTGCTAGTGCTCAATTTTTCCTTTTTCTTTCTTTCTTTTTTTTTGTGTGTGTGTGTGTGTGTGTCCCTTATCATGTTCAATTCTACCGTACTGTCAGAATGGAAACTATTTAAAAGTTTCTTAAGGATGTTCTTAAAACAAAAAGGGCAACTTTATGACATATGCTTTAATTTATTTTTGTTTGGAAATCCATGAAACTAGCAGGTGATGTTACTCAGAAATTGTCTAATGGCACTCAATTTTTGGTTTTTTTTAAAAAACATAATAGATCTTTCATAACAGGCCTTCAAAGTTGACATTTTTGAACACGTTTCCCGACGAAAGCAGAAAAACCAGTCGAAAAGCAGGAGAAAAATGGGCGATCACGTGATCGAAATAGCTTAGAACTCGATAGGTAATTTATTGATCAAAAAATGGAAAATTAAGTTCGATTTGAAATCGCTTCCATAGTTAGGCCTTTCAATTTTATATTTTTCCGTTAAAAAATGAATTTGTAAATGTGTCAAAACGTTTTGCGCTTGTTGAGCGGAGCAGTTGAGAACACCCTTAAGGGGGCTCAGGTCTTGAAAACTTTAAAAAAAAAAAAAAAAAATCGTTTTTTGTGATCTATTTTGATTATTCCATTCATTCTGAACTCAGTGCAAAAAACCGCATAAAAATATTTACATTTTTTACGGAGTTATAAGCATTTATGTATCAACACTTTCAAAGCCGCACCCATATAATTTCAATTTTAAGTCGCGTTTTCTCAAAACTTGATTTTTGACGACGAAACCGCAAGATTAAAAAAAAAAAACTATTTGATAGAATGGCTTTTTTTTTTTTTTTTTTTTTTTTTTTTTGCATGCATATAACATTATTATCTATAGAAGGAATTAATATATTTTACATAGTTTAATATTTTGAGCATTTTAATGAAAAAAAAAATTATAATTTTGAGGGTTTTTTTTTTAAATTTTTGAATTTGAGAGTTTTTTTAGTAATGCTTTTTTTTTTTTGAGTGATAGTTATATTCTTAATTTATTCTATAGAGTAAAGTTTTCGGATCATTTTAAGACAAAAATTAGGCTCTTATGTCAATTCAACATTAAGATATCTTACGGGTGTTGATATAACACAGATAATTTTTTTTTTTTTTTTTTTTTGAAAATTGTGTTATATAAACTTTGCTATATTTTATACTATATTACATTGAAGTACTTCATTTTATAATTTTATAAGGCTACAAACATACCTTAAAAATATCAGAAAGTTTTAATTAATTACATTGAATACTTCTGTTTTTTTATGGACTCGAAGCGAGAGCTCTGTTTATATGTTTTTCTGTATCGATCAAGCCCTGTGCCCTCTTAAGCTCTCGTTGCAGAACAATGAATTCAGCAGATAACAATAAAAACTAAATTGTGAAATCGAGTGCATATAAAAAATGTCAATGTCATTTCAGTATGCGTAAACGGGCCCAATAGATCACAGTGCCATTTTGAAACTGCATTTGAAGTATGGTCTTCTAAGAAAAGCCGAAGAATTCTAGAAAAATAAAAGTTTATTTGAGTATGACATATTTTGATTTTTCAGATTCATTGTGTGTAATATCATAAAATTCTGAATTAACTTAGGAAGGAAGTTTTATTTCATAGCATTTTAATGAGTTAAATCGGTTTTAGAATTTTTTTTTCCCTTGATTACGCAAGATATTTAAAATATATATTTTTTAATATATTTGTAATGGACAGTTGAATTTAGATTAATAACAATCGTTGCCGCTGTTAAAAAAACTGAGGCTATTTTAGACCATATTGAAAAAAAAGGGGGTACATTAAAGGATTAAAGATTTTTTTTTTTTTTTTAGTGCTACACGGCGAATCTATTATGCAAATACTTTTTTTCATTTGGCGAATGTTTTTTTTTTTTTTTTTTTTTTAATTAGCCAAATTACTAACGTTGGTCAAATGTCAGCGAGAACACTGACCACAAGCTAATTAATCTATTAATCTGTTAATCTATTAATCTATAACAATAATTAATCTATTTATATTATTCAATGCTTCTAAACAGAATAATAATTTTTTGAATATGATGATAGAGTATATTTCTTAGCTATATCACATTAAATTTGCACTTATTTTTTTTTTTTCAAATGAGTTAAAATGCACATTTACCAACATATTTAATAAAGAATACTGCCCAGTTAAACTGATGGCATTGAGCTCACAGGCTACAAATACTAATTGTACATTAAGGCCTTATATTTTCAAGTGTTAAGGGATTCAAACTGCTTATTTTCCGATTTATTTTTAAATTCAGTTTTGGTCTCAAATGCACCAAACTTTCAAATTCTCTTATTTAGAAAGTACACAAGGTGCCGTAATTATCGATTCTCTGATAAATACAGAAAGTATTGTAAAAAAAGCAATCAAAAACAGCATCTGAACCGAATTTTCCGAAGCGGGATGTCTGCGAACGGAAAAAAAGGGTCATACTGAGTAGGTAATTGTTTATAAATTAAATTCTAATGAATTGAGCGTAAAAAGACATCACACGGCACCTTATACCTATCTTCAAAAATCCCCTCAGCAAGTTTCATGTTTCTACTTTTAAAAATGTGTCTGAAATTGTATCGGAAAATTTCGAGCTGTTGAAGATGGAAAACCGTTTTTTCGAATACACCCTTAATTCCGTTCGAAAAAAAATTAAGAAGGGGAAACAGCTCTCCCCTTTCCTCTTTTTTTATACTTAATCATTGAACCTCCTATACTATCAAAGACATGCTTTATCATATAAAAAATATATATTCAAAATTCAGAGCAAATGAGATAATTCTTAATAAAAACCCATTTAGCATTTATATAATTTAAAAGGAGTTATCCCTCTCTTTTATACTTAACCATTAAACTTCCAAAACTATTCAGAGATTTGAACGAAATCTGAAAATTCTGCTTGAAAAACCCATTTATATAAATTAAGGGGGGGGGGGATTAGAACCCCTGTTCCCTCTATTTATACTTATTCAATGAACATCTAATAACAGTCACGGAATCGCCTCATCAGAATGATCCTAATCTAAATTTTGAACGAAAACTTAATTCTGCATGAAAATCCCATTTGTATCAATTAAGGGGAGGGGCATGAGCCCCCCGTTCCCCCTCTTATACATATCGAATTAACTCCAAAAACTAATCAGGGAAGCGCCTTATCAGGATATACCTACATACAAAATTTCAAGTGGATCGGATATTTTTATCACGAGTTATCACGTTACGCACGAACACACATACATACAGAACGGACGGGCACATAAGCTCTCAGGCTATGATAGCCTGTGAGCTAAAAAGTGTATTCCAATCTAAACTGCTTATTTCTGATTTTATTTTTAAATTCCTTTTTAAGCTTCAAACTGGCAAGTTTTTTTTAAATTATTATTCAGAAACTACATAATGTGCTGTGCATGTCGATTTTTTTTTCTTTTTATTGATAAAGTCAGAAAATATTACAAAAAATGCAGTCAAAGTTGGCCGTTTGAATCAAATTTTCCGAAGTGGGAGATCTTCGAACGAAAAAGATGATCATACTGAGAAATAATTGTTTATTAATTCTAATGAATTGAGCGAAAAATGAAATCACCCGGCCTCTTATACATCTCTTCAAAAAACGCCTAAACAAATCTCATGTTTTTACAAATTTCATGTGTTGTAAGTGTATCGGAAAATTTCGGGCTGTTGAAGGTGGAAAAGTAATTTTTCGAATACACCCTTAAAATCAGAAATCGTACCGGTAGAAATTTTTATCAGAACGAGTTACCCGAATTAGGCCAATTGAAATCTGAAAAATAGAACACAATGGTAAAAGTGATATTCATGATTGAAAAAAAAAAAAGAGTTTTTGGCGTAATTTAGTTGTAATTTAATAAATAGTCACGTGCGAATATTACTCGCGCTCAGCGATTTCCGTACGAAAAATATATGCATTATTAATCCCTTGAGGACGAGCGATTGGTACACATGCCCACTTAAGATTCTCAGATTCCTTCATTATTTCATCAGTTTATTATTATTATTATTGCAAAGTACACTTTATCTAATTGGCGCATTTTTGTGATTCAGTCACAGAAAATTTTCTGTTTTGAAAAACCGGTCGTAAAAGAATATAAAGTAAACAAATTGTTCTCGTCACGAAGTAACTTGTAGTACGTAGCGTTAACTATATTATTATATAAATCGTTTCAAAAAGAATAATAATACTTTCTAAAAAATTATACAACGTAGGATTAGATATAACTGTACATACTAGAAAATTATGATTTACACGTTGGCCAGAGGCTTTTCCAATAGAGGATATAACAGCTGACACTATTGCCTTCAAGTTCTATTCTGAGTGGATTTGCAGGTTTGGTGTACCTCTCCGGATCACCACAGATCGTGGACGACAATTTGAATCTCAACTGTTCGAAAGTTTATCCAAAATCATTGGTACCCACCATATATACACGGCTCCGTACCATCCAGCATCGAATGGACTTGTTGAACGATTTCACAGAAGCCTTAAGGCTGCCATTCACTGCTATGCCACAGAACGCTGGGTTGATGCGTTATCCATGCTTGCACAAGGAATGGCCCGGGATACACCACCCGCTGCTACACCGGATTAACTTTGTCAATATATGGAAACCGCATGAACTGCTGTTCACCAAGAAGTCATCCAAAGCCTCTTTTATTATGCTGAGGCATGTGGCAGCAGTTATAGCCAACAATGGCGGGTACACTAACTACTGATTTTGTCATCATCCACATAGTCCAAGAGCCGACCGCACAAAACCCTATGTCATCGAGCACAAGAAAAAAAACCTTTAGTTTATGGAAGAGCAGTAATAGGGGAATCTAATCATCCATGTCTGCCGGAAGCGAAGGGGTGCATAAAGCCAAAAATGAATACCACTAGTGGTTGATTCGTAGGCTTAGTATTGTGTTTTCTTGCACCTAGTTTTCCATGTTTTCATACTTTTGATTGTCGGACAAACACAATGCTAAACATACGAGTCAACCACTAGTGGTATCAATTTTTGGCTTATGCACCACTTCACTTCCGGCAGACATGGATCATTAGATTCTATTATTATTCTTCCATAAAATAAAGGATTTTTTCTTGTTCTCGATGACATAAGGTTTTGTGCGGTCAGCTCTTGGACTAACACATCCTAAGAGGTTATAATTTTAATCGTTTGATATTTGTACAACATGTTATCTGTCAAATAAATTTCTCTGTGATATCTTTGGTCCTTCATGGTTTTGCATTTTATGTGGCCAGCAGTGTATTTTGTGATAAACATCGAAACCAAATATCCTATTTTTTTAATAATAAAAAAAACAATGATAAATAAAATAAACGAGTATATACATACACGTACACGTTATATAAATACACAAATAAAGCTAAAATAAATAAAATTATGATAAAAATTTAACGATTTTTTTTTATTGCCTTCATTAATTTAAAATAAAAACCAATTGTGTCAAAGTTTATAGTCCAAGAGCCGATAGCTCAAAAACCTAAAGTATTGAGCACACTAAAAAAAAAAAAAAACTTTTTATGGAAGAGTTTAATAGCGGAATCTAATGATCCATGTCTGCCGGAAGTGAAGTAGTGCATAAGCCAAAATTAATTCTACTAGTGGTTTTCTCGTAAGTTTATCATTGTGCTTTCTGTCCAATAAAAGGCATACCGCCGCCGTTCTTTACGCATATCTTTTTTTTTCTTTTTTTTTACAGACCGCTACAGTTACGTCATGCTCGAATGCACTAACGCACATGTATGAAAAGAGCATCACGTCACTCTAGCGGTCTGTAAAAAAAGTCTCATGCACCGCAGTAGTCGTTTTCAAGGGAGATGGACATTCCGGCGCGCCATTGTTTATTGACAAGCATTGTTATGTCCCCTAATCCCTTCTAAAGCAGGCCTGGGAAATTGGACTCCTCCTACATTTTGGAGAGAACTTTTTTATATTTTATTTCTTCAGAAAACTATAATTCGGTAACCCTTTCTTGGCGATTTTCAACTTTTTTGGCAAAAAAATCTCCGGCTTATTTACAAGTGCATCGTCAAAGGGCTTATATGCAATAGCGGAGGAAATAGTACATTGGTATAACGTAAAATTTAAAATAGTGCATCGTCAAATATGAGTTTTACGAAATTGCTTGTTTACTCGGTTAGACAAACTTAGAAGTCTGTTATAACAACCCAATCTTGAGATCCCTTCACCACCATTAAAATATGGTTAGGCTGGACTTATAATTTGTCCTTTAAAGGAAATAAAAATTAAATGCCAAATCATAATGTTTTTGATTAAATCTCACATATTAACATTTTTATTTTTTAATAAGCTGATTACAGCCCCCCCCCCCCCTTCCTCGACTTTTTGGCCATTGCGTTGTGTCGCGAAAATTGATTCAAAATTTTAACTTCGACATCCGCTGCTGAAAGTTTCATTTTTTTTTTATAGGAAATCAACACTATTCGGTTTTTTGTTTGAAAATAACACTACAAATGAAAATTCCATTCATTAATGAATAAAAGTAAATTTGAGATTTTTTCAAAAAAATTCAATGTAGATTTGAGAATAGCTTTAATTACTGAGAAATACTTACAGATTAGAATTATTCATTTTTTGTATTTTATAAATGGGAAAAAGCATGATTTAAGAAGAAATATCCGAAAATGTATTATTACATATTTGATTAGATATGCAGGACCTAAATAAAATTATTATATATATTCTTTTACTTAGCTTGACATTCATATGAAGGTGGAATTTTATAGTTAGTTTTTTACTCACTTTCTGATACATTAAAGATCTAGAAATTACATATAGTTAGTTTTATATTCCCGATTACAAACTATTTTTAAAATTTTGGAATATAATAGTACTTAATTTTGATTATTGGGAACTAACACGGCCTTTAGAGATGCTGCTCGCAGCCTTCGATACAGGATAACTGTCCCTTTAATTTCCCTTTATCTAATGTTAAAGTCCCATTGAAACAATTCTTTATTATAAATGTATTTAAAAGTTTTAGATATTCAAATTCGTATAACATTTATTTCGTCATATAAAACAGAAAACAAATGTCACAGGAAATCTGAAATTGTGCAAAAGAATAGTTATTCTGAACAAATTTAAAACGCATGTAATGCAATGAGTTTACACGGCGTTATCCTGAATGGAGAAGTTACATCTTTTCTGCACCAGATGGCGTATTCGAGCGCTTGAATCGCCAATATGGTAGGGAAAAATTTTAGAAATCTTAGATTGTTGATATGACAAATGATATTTTTAAAATCTATTATTTCGTGTGGTTTCTTACAATAATTTTAAGAAATACATTTACAAAAATATGAAAAAAAGAAGAAGAAGCTTAGCAAAAATTAATATTTCTTAATAAAATTTCATTAATATTGAATCTTTATTCTGCATTTTTTTAATGAAAATGCGATGTCACATGAAAGTGAATTTTTACTTAAAGCATTAAGGCTTTTTTTTTATATTAATTTAATTTTTCTTTTTTTTTTGCAGTACATTGTAAATAATATTCATTATATATATATTTATTGTGCGCAGTATGCTTTTTGTACCAAATATCATAATTTTATCTTGATTTGTCTACAAGTGTAATTCCATTTTTTTTTCTTTTTACCCTGTATATGTATTTTCATACGGGAAAATTTTTCTAAAATAAAAATACTTGACAAGTACAATTTTGTTTTAAACAATAAGATATTGGATTGTATAAAAATTATTTAAATCCTTTTAAAGTTTAATGAGTGATGTTAAATGTGCATTTCTAAATTTATACTTAGATTGAGTTAGAACCAATTTATAGCAATTATTTTGAAAATTTTCATTGTTTGAAAAGATGCGAATCGCGCTCCATTCTGTAAAGAATAAACTGCTTAAAAAAGTGGACTTTTTTAGTGACACTTATTCCAATATCATAATAATAATAATAATAATAATTTGTTTATTTGCAATAAATTAGTTTTCTCATGCATAATAGTCTTTCTACAATTTCGTTTTTCTGCACAGATGAAATATAATTAAGTTTAAAGTTTTAGTTTTCACAAAAAAAAAAAAAAAAGAAAAGTTTCCTGTTTAATTGCATGTAAAACTTTTAATAGGGAACTTGCAATCAGCTGATAGCCATTGTATTTCAAGTGGAGGTCAGAGTAGTTCCACCAATCAGAACTGTCTATTTCTAGTGTGTGACCTCCAGTATGACGTTAATTGCAACTGCCCTAGATGTTTAGATGTTTACAAAATATATTAATTTCTTCGAGTGATTTTTGTTTTATTGGAAAATAGTATGATAAAGTAGCAAAATGTAGTTAAGATTTTTGCATTACTTTTATATTTTTCACCCATCTTTTAATTCTTATACGAGAGAGCTAGGAGAAATCCTTATCTACCTTTACTTGTCAATCTTGAAGATGAGTCCTATTCATCATAACTATATGGGCGGATCCAGGCGCCGGAGTGTCATGCCACCGTTTTCAACCTTTTTTTAAACAAAATTGAAAAGTGTTTATGCTTTCGGTTTGTCTGGCCGTCTGGCAGCGCTCTACACTGTTAAAAATTTGACCCATTTGCTGCTGCGTCACTCCACAGCTCTTATAGAATATCTCTTTTATGACCAATGAAAATGCTCCATAACACAGTAAAGTAAACGTTTTCTATAAAAGCCGTGGAGTGAAGCTGTAGCAAATAAGTCAAATTTTTTACAGTGTAACTCTAGCTAACCAATCCGCTGATTGGTTAGCTAAAGTGAGACCAATCAGCTGATTTACTTTTCATCCGCCAATCAAACCTTGGCGTTTGACTTCCAGCCGCACCCATAATCCTCTCAGCTACCAATCACAGCTGCCGTTTACCGATTGTATGCCCTCTAGTGGTCAATTTGTGACGTCATGTGGTGGTCTTTTCTCTCGTCCTGCGAGTCGTCAAGAGTCGTCCTGTCTTTGGAAAAGAGAGTGTTTAACTGAACTTGTATTTAACTCAAAAGTTTGCAGGCTTCTCATTGGCCAGTCACGTTGAGAACGGAACAGGAACTTCCTGGATTCCACTTAATTTTTCCAATTCAAAGGAAATACCCATTTTTCTTTGTCATAAATGGCAACAACGAAACTTTCGGAACCTGTTCGTGTTGCATCAACAATATATAAATGGTTTTAAATCGAATTTGTTTACTTTGAAGTAAATTTTGACAGACTGAGTTTTTGTTTATTTTTTTTGTAAATCAGCCGGTTCTTTTTCTGGCGTAAGTGTTTTTTCAATTTGATTATGAAAATCTATTGCGATTTTCAATTATTTTAATGAAAACTATTTAGGAATCTACTCAAGTAAGAGTGTAAAAAATTCCCAGTAGTTTGACTTTTTACTATACGAGCCACATCTGTGTTATTATTTGATTATGAAAGTCGACCTGTTTCTTTATTCCGATAATGTTTTAAACATTTAATCATCATCTTTTGTTGTAGTTTCTTCTATATCCTAATGTCAGTATTATGGTTTTATGCAGCTTAGCATTACTTTCGGTTTCGGATAGCAATGATATATAGTTTTGATTTTACATGTTAATTTCTATTTGTTGTTTCTGTCGCTCTCTTGATAAATTGATCCTGGTATCGTTGAAACATAACGAAGTACATATTCCTAGGGCGTATATATATTTGTGCATTCCTCGTCTTAGTAAATTACACGATCTTCCCATTTTGATGTTGAAATTGCATCTTGCTACAGTATTTATCTTGTTATAGTGCCAAATATAAATTTAAGTGAAAATTTATTAAGATTTAGATGCTTCTTGATGTAATACATTCACAAGGTACATGCTTTATAAAGGGAACAAAAATAAATGTTCCTTAGTTTAATAAGTATAAGTATTGTTTCGCTTAGTAAATTTGTATTTTTTTAAATATCAGTGTTTTAAGTTCTTCCTCATAATTTGTACAAGTAGATTACATTGCTGTATTAATTATGCTATTGCATTATTATAGAAAAACTATCTTGAATTGTAATGAATAGAATGGCAATGAAATCTTAACCAGGTGATTTATTGAAATTGTTATGCAAGCTACTGAATAAAATTGATTTGCGGCTATTCCATGAGAAACAGATAAACTGTCCCGCACATGTTGCTTACATATATATATCTATCTATTAACTTATAAGTTGTTAAAATATGAACTATACTGTAAAATGAACAAAATTACCTATATTTTCATTTTATCACAGTTGTTTTAGGTAAAGTAGCATTGTTAAAAGAGCAATAATATACAGGGTCCGTTGATACATATCATAGTTTTGTGTTTTTTAAACTTGTGTTTAGTACAATGTGAGTTTTTCTCATTTCTGTTTTTAGTAGTCAAAATATTTTATGCTCATCGATTTCATTATATAATTCAGTTTGTATATGGTTTTACATGTCCTGTTTTATTGACTTAATATATTTATTGGTTACGAGTAATCAGGTAATGATAGACACGGGTACAGAACATGTCCTATCCGGCGATCTAGGATTGGGGGAAATTTTTCTGAAAATATGCATTTGAATTCGATTTTAACAATGAATTCCATAATTTTCTGAGGTAGAAAAATTTCACTACAAATAAAAATATTCGTATGGTGACCTCACAAAATCTATCCCAGAATAATATGTATTGCATATCATGGATGATTCTGTTCCAAAAATTTAAAGGGAATTAGTTCCAAAAATATATTTAAAAAAATATTCGGACATAAAAATGCCACGAAATTTGTCCAAAAGTTACAGAAAAAATACGAATTTTGTCACAAAAAAAGATCGCAAAAGAATTGCAAATAGCACCATTCTTACAAATGATCGCGAAACATCTATAAATTTCATCTGAAGATCGCAAAACAACCGTGAGTTTCGTCAAAAGAGGCGAAATAACTGCAATTTTCATTAAAACATGGCGAAATAATCGTGATTGTCATCGAATTAACACAAAAATCCCCAGATTTGTTCAAAATATCAGGAAACAACCGCAAATTTTCTCAAATTATCGTAAAACAACAACTTATTTTGTCAAAAGGAATGAAATAACTGAAAATTCCATCAAAAGAGCCGTGAATTTCATTATACGAGGGCAAAACAACTAATTGTGTCCAGCGTTCGAAATCCTTGGTGGTCCGCTGGTCCGAGACCACCGATAATTCAATCAGACCACTAATTTGAAAAATTTAGTGGTCCGCAGGACCAGTGCCTTTTTTCAGGCCCTGAGAAAACTGCAACCGATCGCACATAAGATTTTTTTATTATTATCAGTGATGCCGCAGACGCGCTATAGCGCGTAAATTACTCAAAAAATCGGCAATGGGACGCAAAAAATAGCTCTTACGTGTCCCACAGGACGCGTAATTTCGTTAAGGAATCGCGAAATAACGGCTAGTTTATGGCTAATTTCATTCCAAAACCCAAAACAAAAGGCAGATTTCTTCGAAAGATCGCGAAAAAACGGCAAATTTCGCCCAAAAAAATCGCGAAAAACGGCAGATTTTTTTCCAAAAATTGTGGAAAAATTTTAGATTTCTTCAAAAATTGCAAAAAAAAAATGGCACATTTCTTCAAAAAATCGCGAAAAAAGACAAATTTTATCCAAAAATCCTGATAAAACGCGAAATTTGTCAAAAAAAAAATCGCGAAAAAAACCCACAAATTTTGTTAAAAAAGCGCTAAATAACGACTAATTTCCGGCAAATATCGTCAAAAAATGCACGAAAAAATGGCTAGTTTTATCCTAAAATGCGAAAAAACGGCAAATTCCCCCCAAAATCGCGATAAAACGGCAAATTTTGTCAAAAAATATCACGAAAAACGGTATATTTCGTCAATAAAAATAAAAGATTTCGTCAAAATAACGTGAAAAAACAAAAATTTCGACAAAAAAGCACGAAAAAAAAATAAATAAGTTAATGCCGGGAGAGAATTTTTCTGTTTTAAAAACTAATTTTCTTGCTTCAAAATTGTTTTTGCTGCTCCAAAAACTGATTTTCATGCTTCCCAATCGGTTTTTTATTGCTCCAAATCTTTCTGAGTGAATGTGACTCCTAAAAGCACCATTTCATTAAGCGAAGTACCCATTTACTCAACAAAAATATTCCTTTTTTCAGCAAAAATGTCTTTTTCAATAAACCTGTCTTGCCCCATTTTAAAAGAAATGCAAACAATAGTGATACTTGTTATCTTCTACACTTAAATAAGCATTATTTTATAATTAAATTTGTATCTTGCACATTTATTCTTTAAAAAGTACAGAAAATTTACTCTAAGTGTTAAAATTATTTAATAAAATTTTATGTAGCGGACCAGTGATGATGTCTACGGACCAGTAAATTCTCATGCTTACTGGTCCTTGGGACCAGTGACTTTTTTTAGGAATTCTAACGCTGGTGTCGAAGAATCACGAAACAACAGCGAATTTTGTCAAAAGAGGACAAAACAATCGCTGAACTTGACAAAAAATCGCAAAATAATCGCTAATTTCATTAAAAAATCGCTATAACATAATAAATTTCAGAATTTTTTTTCCATTCAGAATCACCCCTACCATATATACTGACATATAATTTCATACATAAACGAAAAATAAAATTTCTATACCTACGGTAATACGGCATTTACCTATAACATACCATAGAATGTTAGAGAAACCTTCATGTGGATTGGGGGAAATGTTGGGAGTAGAAACTTTTATTGCACCCCTGATGATAGAGAATTATGCATTAGGACATTTTGCTGAATTCTACCTCATAAATTTATCGTAATTTTTTGTGACTATGTGGCATTGCCTTTGCAATCGTGCCACATACCTCAATCTCCAATTTTATTTGTAATTGTTCTACTATTGCTAATTTCATTTGATTGTCTTGTTGAATATAAATTTGTTATAATGGGTTATTCTATAGTCATTGTTGATTTGTAGTGTTATGTAATGATATACATCCAATTGTTATTTCTTAAATGTCAAGAATTTTGATATTTTCAAATTCTTGATATTTATTTTCAGAATATCACCCTGCAAGATAATTTTGATATTTTCAGAATATTAATATATTTGATACAATCAAAATATTTAAACATAGGGGAAACTCTATTATCTGTTTTCAATTATCGTATTTTCAGGTGTATAGCCCGCACTCTTAAATCGAGCAGTGCAGTAAAAAAAGATCGTGTATAAGCTGCAGAGATGCATCGGTGTATAGTCCGCGGGCTATACACCATTTATGAACGTATATTTCGATCATGGTTCGAAGTTAGAAGCCATTAAGGTATATACGTGCGTATAAATCGAGAAATTTTAGACAAAAAAAGAATTTCCAAGTTGAGGGGGGTCAACTTATATGCGAGAACTTAAAAAAAAATCTATGAATAAAATATTGGAAAATAGTTTGCTAGCGAATCGGTGCTGCAGCACCCGGTTGTGTTTGTAGAGTACAAAATCTAAAATCTGGAACCTTTCCTACCTTGACAGTTTTTAGTTTAAGATCATTTTTAGTTTATTTAAAAAAAAAATAATCTACCCCTGCCCCTGTTTCAAAGAACCAAAAAAAAAGGGTGTGATTTACGTCATTTCAGAACGATTCAGAGGAGTCGTTCTTTTTTGGAACGATTCTGAGAAATCATTCCTTTTCAGAGTTGAGTCATTACGGAATGAGTCATAGGAATTGCTCCTTTTCGGAACAAGTCCTAGGAATCGAACCTTTTCGGAGTTGTTTCATTTTGGAACAAGTCCGAGGATTTTGTCCTTTTCGGAGTTTCGGACCGATTCCGTGATTTTGTTTCTTTTTTGAATCGTTCGTTTAGTTCCACTGCCGGAATCGCTCCTTTTGAATCGTTCCTCAACAAATGACACATCTCTACTAAAAAACTGATTTCAGTTAACGTTAAAACGACTTATTCAGCAAAAAGTAAGTTTAAAATAAGTAACATGTTATACTATTGTTTTTTTCCTCTCAAATCAAGAGCAAACTGCGTTCGAGCATCATTATTTCTCGCTGCCGGTTAGTGCAATATTGGCGATAGTTGCGACAGTTCTTCCAAACCCAGAAATAACTGTATTTAAACAATAATAATAATAATAAAATCTTTTACAAACATGAGAACTCTTTATATTTCGCGGCATAGCGAAAAAAATTTACAAATTTCGATGTTTTTTCAAATTTTTTGAGGTTTAAAAATTTTAGAAAAATATCACAATTTCCAATTTTTTTTAAAAAAAATCTTTGTATAACCTGCACCGTGTATAAGCCGCAGCGGCTTTTTCGAAGGTTTTTTTCTTGTATAAGCCGTGCACTATACACCCGAAAATACGGTAGTTGATCTTCACTTTTGTTCTTGGTGGAAAAAAAAAAAAGAAAATAGAAATTAATTTTTGTTTGATTGAGTTTCCACGTTAAGTGCAATATGTTTAGCTTCTAATTTATAGTATGCTTGAAAATATTTGCTATCAACAGTAAGCTGCTTATTTTTAAAATATCTGATATATTTTATTATTTCTAAACTATCATAATATTTACAAACCCTGATAATGCTGTTCCACATGTGATATGGAATGGCCCTTTAATAGGTTTAAAAATCTTTACATTTTAGACACAGCATTTTTTTGCAGAAAATTTTAAAGAAATTATTTGAGTTTTCAGACAATTTTACATTTTATCTAAATCTGCAGTTTTTAGAATTTCTTCTTCTTTTGTAACATATTTTTTTACATTTGTAAAATGAGCCTGAATCTAATTTTTTAGCCCAGTAGACATTTTTACAAAATTCTTAATTTTTTTCAAGAGATCGTTTCATGAAATTCACAGTTTTCCTTCCAACAATTCTTTATAGAAATCTGCATTTTTTACGAAAAACTTGTGACTAAATTTGTATTTTTACTGCAATTCTTTGATGAAAATTCATGTTTTCTTTCCATGATTTTCAATGAAATTTGCATTTTCTTAATGGCTTTTCAATGAAATTTGCATTTTCTTACTGATCTTTACATGGAATTTGAGTTTTGCATTTTCTTTCTGTGATATTTTGGTGCAGAGTTTTTATCTCAATTCATTCACAAGATTTATTTCATTCTGCCACATATTGAATTTTTTTTTTTTAAATGTGGTAATTTGCCGAAATTCATGCTAGTTTGTCATAATCAATTGGCAAAATTCACAATAGTTTTGTGCAACCAATTGGCAAATTTTTCGTTATCTTTTTGCATCCAATTAACAAAATTCACTACTAATTTCCGTGAGCTTTTTGACAAAATTCACAATATCTTTCTGAACTCTTAATAGAATCAGCAATTTTATTCAGCAACCAGTTGAAGAGAATGACTTAGTTTTTGAGATTTTTGACTAAATACCTGATATTTTTCACTATCATTTGAAGAAATTCTAAATTTATTTCCATGACCAATTCAAAAATTAATTTAAAGAAATTCTATAAAAGAAAAAAATTCATGGACTTCCAAATTTTTTTAAATATAATTGTAGAAAAATCATAGGTTTGTGGAAGTATTTGCAGGAGATAATACTGTGCAGCATTTTTCTTTATGCAGGACTTTTCTTTCCTGTGTGCAAATTGCACGATTCCACACACTATTTCACACCCTGTCCCTTAAAGAACACCCCCTCCTCCCTTAACAAACTCTGTAAATGGCCCCCCTATTACTAAGGAATGGGATTTCTGTATAAATATTTACAGAAACATGATTCATTTGAGGTTAATATCCATTAAGAGTGTTTTATGTTGTTTTGGAACTCACCCATGAACATTTTTTTAAGACTGGAATTTCGGACTAATGGCCCATTTTTTAAAACTTTTGTAACTGAATACTTTAAAATTTAGAAAATTTCGGAACAGAATCACTCGTGAAAAATATGCTGAACAGTAGGATTTTTCTGTATTTGAAAAAGTAGAAAAGGTAGTGGGGACATGACATTTTAATTATATCTAACACATTGAAACGATAACTGCACTAATATTATTTTTAATTACTGATAATACTTTGTCCACATTCACTCTAAGCAGTCGGAAAAGTAATATGAATGCTTAATATATATATATTTTTTTTCAAACTTTATTTTATTAAAAATTCTTAAAGTTGGGGGACATAGAATGTACAAGTTTTTTTTAAATAACTCGCCTGTAAAATATCGTAAGATTTTGGGGAAATTTACATGTGGATTTGGGAAAATGTTCGGAGTAGAAACATTTTCTGCATCCCTAGCCATCTCTAGTTTGTTCATTCAACTCCATGGAGTTGGAGTAAAGTGGGAAGTTGAATATTATCAGAATGAGATCATTATCTTTGAATAATTAATAGAGTTTCCCCCAGAGGGTTTCATGAGGGCTCGCCACCCGTCCTATCCTTTAGTTTAAAAAATAGCACCCCTCTTGTTGCTCATTCAAAAAAATGGCACCCTTCGCACTCCACATTAGAAAAAACTCAGCAATGATGCGGACATGCTATACTGTGTAAATTAATCGGCAACGGAACGCACTAATAGCTGTTACGTGTCCCACTGAGTGAGTAATTTCATCAAAAAACCATGAAAAAACGGCAAATTTCGTCACGTATAATTATACAAATATAGTCCAGTTTTAAGAAATTAAGTTATGTTTGATACTTCTAAGGCTTATAAGCATAATACGTAAGAAAAAAATTATGCCATGATAGAAAATCCCTCTTTTATTAACATTTAAAGTAAATTGCAGGGAGAAAAAAAAAAAATACAATTTTGCCTGCCAGTCAGGGGGTTAAAGAATCATGGGAAAAATCTTACAAATCGCAACAAAAATGGTAATTTCGCTGAAGCAAGCGTTAATTTCAACAAAATGTTGCAGACAAAAATATGAATTTTGTCAAAGTATCAAGGAAAGATGCGAATTTCGTCAAGGAGTCACAGAAACAATGCAAATAAGAATCAGAAGAACTTTGAGTTTCGTAAAGGAACCATCGAAAGGACCCGATTATTGTCAAAGGTCCGTGGGAAAATATTTTGTTATATAATTGCTGACAAAAAGCGAATACAGTAGAGGACCTATTATCCGGAATCGTCGGGACCGAAGGCTCTCCGGATTTTGGGTCCGTCCGAAACTCAACACTCCCCTTCTCCCCCCCCCCCTCCAAAAAAAATCACGGAAAATTTAAAAATAACAACAAATTTATAGCACTGATATCTAGAATATGAATGAAAAGTGTGTTGTATGAGAAGTCTGTGGAAAAAACACTAAGCTACAACTTTGACTCTTGTCATATTACAAAGTCAAATATACGGACATCCAAAATTTAGAGCTCTTCAAAATCCGGACGTTTTGCTAACTGGTTTTATATATATATATAACCGTAAAATACCGTTAATCCGCTCCCCCAAAGGTGACGTAAATCGAAAAATAATTAGAGGGGGACGCTTACACGGGATTTTTCAGTGATCGTTTCACAAAATTTCGCGGTATTTGATGAGATTTGCAGGGTTTTATTGTGATATTTGACGAAATTTGCAGGCTTTTATCGCGATATTTGACGAATTTGCAGAGTATTTTCGCGATACCTGAAAAAAATTGCGTTATTTTATGGGGATGAATCATGATGTAATGAATGAATCATGAATCTTTGAATGAATAATGAATTTTGATACTTGAAGCAATACTTGAAAAAATTTGCGTTTGTTTTAAAAAAAACGTATATTCTGTCAAAAAAATGTGAATTTCGTAAAAAAAACCAAAAAAGCATGAAATCTAAAAAAATCTCGATAAAACGCACATTTGATAAAAGATTCGTGATTCATTCATTTCATTATGATTCATCTCATTCTTAATCTTCTTCACTTCCGGATTTCGGGTCCTTCCGGATTTCGGAATTCCGGATAATAGGTCCTCTACTGTATTGTCAAATGAAAGCAGAAAAAAAATGCATTTTTTTTTCCAAAAGGCTGCGGAAGAAACACAAATTTCATCAAACAGACAAAAAGTGTGAATTTCATCAGAGGGCCGCGGAAAAACACTGTTTTTTAGCGATCTTTTGACAAAATTTGTTGTTGCTTTTTTTTTCAAGATCCTTTCTCGAAATTCAAGTTTTTTTTTTTTCACGTGATCCCTGAACGAAATTTGCATCTTTTCACGATAATCTGCCAAAATTCGCATTTTTTCTGCAATCCCATAACGAAATTGGTGATTTTTTTTCACTAATTTACGAAAATGAATTTTTTTCTTCAATTTTTTGTCATAATTTGTGATCTATTTTAATGTAAGATTTTAAAAGTAATGACCGACTTTTTTTAATTTTCGGAAATGACAGTCTTAATTTTTCTTAATTTTGGAAAAAATGTGACAGAATAACAGAGATGATCCTATTCCTAAACAAAAAAAAAAATTAAAATTCACAGGAAATTTTCTGAAATGTTAAAATGGAGGTGGGAGAAAAGATGGGACGATTCCACACCTATTACAAACTATGTGTTTTTTTTTTGTTTTTTTTTTTTCATAATTTGCGTTTTTTTATGTTTACATGACAAAATTGACATTTTTTGGCTATTTGTTGACAAAATTTGCCATTTTTGTGATTTTTTAACAAAATTTGCTGTTTTTTTTCACGATCTTTTTACGAAATTTGTCGTTTTTTCATGATTTTTTAGCAAGATCTACCTTTTTTTGCAATTACAAATCTGCTGTTTTTTGCAATCTTTTAACATAATCGGCCATTTTTTCACACTAGCAAAATCGTCCCTTTTTTGCGCTCTTTTGACAAAATTTATCCTTTTTTTCAACTTTTGATGTAATTTTTGGATTTTTTTCCCTATTCATTAACAAAACTTCTGTTTTTCCACAATTTTTTGATCCACTAGCTTCTAGATACAACTCTATAAATTGCCCTTAAAAATAAAAAATAAATGCCCTGAAGAATGTAAAAAAGTACCCTTTTCAGAACAGTAACTGCCCCTTTTTAAACGTGGGGAAAACTCTGATTAATGTTTCATGAAGCAGAATGAAACTGTATGCAGATTTTGCTTGTTTGATGGTTAGTATTGCTGAACTGAAGTGACTGCACACCAGGGCGTCTTTCACAAACCAAAACAAACATTTTGCTTTAGTTCTTCTGTTATGTTTTTTTTTTTAATTATTATTATTAAGTAAATAACTGTAACCGAATTCCTGATATATTTTGAATGATTTATTTTTTCTATTCCATGAAGCATTTTAATATTGTTTTTCAGTTTTTCACTGAATAATGTTTCATGATCTGTTTTTTTTTTTTTTTTTGTCTGGGAAAAATTGTTAATATTTTATTTACGCTGCACCAGAACATAAGCCGCAAAAGGTAAAAATTATCTTTTAAATACAATTTTTATACTTATGTACCCAAAATTTCGGTCTTTGGAGACATCTTTTTTTGGACAATACTTTACATCAGCATTTTTGCCACAGAGTATACCTACTTTTACAGGTACTTAAATTAAAAACCAAGGATTAACTAAACTCATATTGTAGTTTCATCATCTTTAACTGCTATCTCATGGCATGCAATGTTAAAAATTCCTTCCGGCAAAGCCGGGGGGGGGGGGGGGAAGAGGTGCCTTTTATATACTTATTTATTTATTTTAAGTTAAGTTATATTATTCAAATATACGAAGCTCAAATTAGTGTTTTTGAATACTAGTTTTTGTCAATTCTGAACATTAATAGGAATTTTTAGAAATTAATCATCTTTTATTCAACCTTGTTTTATTTTAAGTGATTTATAGGATCACCAAATTCCACGATATCCATTTTAAAGCAACATGATGGATAAAACAAACCAATGAGCTTGGTCGAAATCTTAATTCATGTGAACATGCACACTTATATCGAAATTGATTAATATATATGAGTGCTGTCGGGGGCAAATTTACTTTTAAAAAAAATGTCACCCACATTAGAAATTCAAACTGCTATATCCCAGGCGTTTTTCAAGGTAAAGACAAAGCAAAAAATACTCCAGAATTCATTATTAAGATAAATAGTTTAGAAAGAAGCTTTTTTCAATTTCTAATTTTTTGTTTGTACATTATTATACATTTAAAAGATTTTTGACAAACTTAAATAGCCGCCATTTTCAAATAAGATGGCAGATAAAGTTGGCCTGTGAACTCGGTCAAGACATTGGTATGTACCATATACACACGGAGTTATATCGAAATCAGTTTATAAATATGCATATTATCGTGTGACAAATTTCAGACCATTTCAAAATGTCAATCACACTGGAAATTGAAAGTGTTAAAACTCAGCCATTTTTCAAGATATATATAAAACAAAAATGTTCTGGAATCTTTGTATCAAGGTCAAAACACAAAAGAAAAATCTTTTTCTATTTCTTACCTTTTTGCACCTAATTTTAAAATTTAAATTAAAAAAAATTTAATATTCTGCCATTTTGAAACAAGACGGCTATTGGGACTGGCCAACGAATTCGGTCCAGGCATCGATATGTACAATCTACACACCAAGTTTCATCCAAATCGGTATATAAATACGCATGTTATCACGTGACGAAAACCAGATCATTTTAAAATGTGGGCAACACTAGAAATTAAAAGTGCTATAACTCAGCCATTTTTTAAGATACAGACAAAACAAAAAATGCTTTGGAATCTTCTTATCAAGGTCAAATGCGTAAAAAAAATCTTTTTCAATTTCTCACTTTTTTGTACCTAATTTTAGATTTAAAATTTTATAAAAAAAATAAATGGCTGCCATTTTGAAACAAGAGGGCAGATAGAAATGGCTAACAAACTCGGTCCAGGCTTCATTATGTACTATGTATACACCAAGTTACATCCAAATCGATTTATAAATATGCGTGTTATCACATGACAAATATCGGATCGTTTCAAAATGGTCAGCCATAAGAAGAATTCAAAGTGCTATAACTCAATCATTTTTTAAGATATAGACAAAATAAAAAGTGTTCTGGAATCGGTGTTTTAAGATCTAACACATAAAAGAAAAATATTTTTTAACTTTTAATTTTTTTCGCTTTAAATTTAAAAATTAAAATTTTTTTTAAAATGGCTGCCATTTTGAAACAAGATGGCGGATGATGCTGGCCAACGAACTCGGTTGCGATATTTGTGTGTACTGTGTACTGTACATACCAAGTTTCATTCAAATCAGTTCATAAATACGTTAGTTATAGCATGACAAAAATCAGATATATCATCATCATCAACCGTTTTCGATCCACTGCTGGATGTAGGTCTCCCCCAGATTTTTCCAATGTTTTCTGTCTAGTGCTTTTGTCATCCAATTTACACCAGCTACTTTTCTAATTTCGTCACTCCATCTTACTTGTGGTCGTCTTCTTGGTTGTTTTACATCTCTGCGATACCACTGTAGTAAATTTGTGCTCCATCTATTGTCTTGCCTTCTTGCAATGTGCCCAGCCCATTTCCATTTTAGCTATTTGATTCTTTCAAGGATGTCAAAAACTTTTGTCTGATTTCTTATCCAGGTTATCCTCTTTTTGTCTCTACTAGTTATGCTTAGCATACATCTTTCCATACTTCTCTGTGTTGTTTGTAGTCTTTGTATCATCCATTTTGTTAGTGTCCATGTTTCTGCTCCGTAAGTTAATGAAGGTAAAATACATTGATTAAACACTTTTCTTTTCAAAGAAAGAGGCATATTACTCTTCAGAATAATACTATTCTTCCCAAAAGCACTCCACCCATTTCTTATTCTTCTATTGATTTCATTCATGATACTATTATCCGGTGATATTTCCTGTCCTAGGTACACATAACTTTGCACTTCTTTAATCTCAGTGTTCTTGTAGAAAATTTTCTTTTTTGATGTAAATGAATTAAATATCACCTTAGTCTTTTCTAAATTTATTTTTAATCCCACATTGATGCTAGCTTCTGCAAGATCTTTTAGCATAATTTCCAATTCTTCAGGGCTGTTACTGAAAATTACAATGTCGTCAGCGAACCGGAGATGACTTAAATATTCCCCATTTATTCTGATCTCTGTTTTCCCAATCCAGCTTCTTGAAGATATTTTCTAAGACAGCATTAAAAAGCTTAGGTGAAATGGTGTCTCTTTGTCTTACTCCTCTTCCGAGCTTGATCTTCGTTTTTCCTTTATTTAAATGGATGGTTGCTGTTGCTTTCTTGTAAATCTTCTTTATGATATTTATGTGAGGTTTGTCTATACCAATGTCCTCTAGAGATTCCTCTATTGCTGATGCGTAGATGGAATCAAATGCTTTTTCATAATCAATAAAGGCAAGGCAGAGAGGTAAATTATATTCTTTGTTTTTCTATGAGTTCCCTCACTGTTTGGATATGATCCATTGTGCTGAATCCACTTCGGAATCCTGCTTGTTCTCTAGGTTAAGCTGAGTCCAGAGCTGATTCAAGTCTTGCCGTTAAAATTTTGGTGAAAATTTTATAAATCACTGACAGTAAGCTGATCGGACAGTAATTTTTAATGTTTTCCTTCTCTCCTTTCTTGTAAAGTAGCACCATCACAGCATTAATTCCAATCTTCTGGTACATCTGACTTCTTGAGACATTTGGAAAACAGTAAGGATAGCCTTTTTGCAAATTCTTCTCCTGCTTCTTAGATAAGGTCAATTGTAATTCCATCTTCTCCAGGGCATTTACCTTTTTTCATAAATCTAATAGCTTGTAAAACTTCATCTGTCATCACTGGGATTATCTCTTCAGTTTCTGTTAAGATTTCTCGTTGATCGTGTACATTAATTTCCTTCTGATCTTCACATTTATATAGATCATTATAGAATTTTTCAACAATGTGTACTATTTCGTTGCTGATTTTGGTGATTGTTCCATCTGCTCTCTTCAGTGCAAAAATACCTTTTCTTCCAACACATAACTTGTGCTTAGCTGATTTTAAACTTTTGTTATCTTCCAGAACTTTTTTAACAAGATCACAGTTAAATTTTCTGATATCTTCTATAACGCATTTTCTTACTGTTTTACATAATTCAGCATATTCAACTCTTGATTTAGGATCATTTTTCTTCATTTTAAATTCTCTGTGTTTTTTCATCAATCTTCTTGTTTCTTCTGTTATTTTCTTTGTCTGTTTTATTTTATTTGTGCATCACCGGCTATCTTCTTAGCAATTTCTTGTAGAGTATTGGTTAGCTTCTTGTTCACTATTGTAACATCTTGCTCGTCTTCTAAAGTTGATTGAAGTACTTGAAAACGGTTTTGAAGTTATTCTTCTTTATGTTTCTGGAGGTTTATAATATCAATTGATTTCTTTGAGTGTAGCAAAAGCTTCATTCTTTCTACTTTAGTATTTAACAGCAGTTTGCATCTAACCAATCTGTGATCACTTCCTGTATTGAAGTTATTGAGAACGCTGCAGTCCTGAATAAGATACTTTTTGTTGGTCAAGATGCAGTCAATTTCCCTTGTTGAGCCATTTGCACAACGCCATGTCCAATTTTTGTGACTTTTTCTTGAAAAATGAATTCATGATATACATCTGTTCACATTCTGCAAACTCAATTAATCTGTTTCCTCTTTCATCTCGCATACCATATCCATGATTACCTACAGATAATTCACCTTTCTTTTTCTCTCCAATTCTAGCATTCCAGTCTCCCACTATTAATTTTATATAGCAATTTCCCTTTTGATGCATTGAAGCTACTTCTTCATAGAAATCTTCAATTTCTTCATCAGAATAACTTATTGTTGGTGCATAAACTTGGGTAATTTGCAGCTTGTATCTTTTGGACACTTGTATTACTAATCTTGCAACTCTATCTGATGTACTATCATATTCTATAATGTGATTCTTCCACCTTTTATGAATCAGAAATCCTACACCACTTGTTCTTCCATTTTCTGTGCCTCTGTAGTATAAAACATGACCGCTGGCAAGATCAATCTTTTCTTCTCCTTTTCTTCTTACTTCACTTCACATAATCCTAAAATGTCCCAGTTGATCCTATCTAACTCTTCTTCAAGTTCCTGTAAACGATTTTCAGAAGATAGGGATCATCCATTATACGTAGCCAAGGTCATCAACTTATGGCAGCCAAGCCGAGCCCGGTGATTCTTAGCACCCTCTGTCTTCATGTCTGTCTGATCGCTGCCGTAACCAGGAACATGCAGATTACCGGGAACTGAAGGCCGTGATTTGTTTTGTGAATTCATGGTAAAATAAGGGGGGTTGTGGCCAAATCCCTCCACGCTGGCCAAGCGGGTTGGAGGAAGCCCATCCGCGTTCTCCTTGCACTAGACAAGAGTACTAACAGGCTGTACCGATGGAAGGTGTGGAGCGGATTGGACATTAAGTCTTTGCTCCCAGTCGATTCCTTTAAGTCCTCCTAGAAGGCAATTAAAGGGTCTTCTGGTTGATAAGCAGAGGCTATTAAACAGCCCAAATCAGATATATATATATATGTCAACATTTGAATGGAGGATGGTTTTGGTGTCTGGAGTCATGATCGGTGAAAATATACCAAAATTTTCTGTAAGTGCTTTCCTCCGGATGGCTGCAATAGGTAGCTTTTTACTTTTTCTAATGAAAGCTACCTAAAAATACCAGCACTGCTTTTCTGAGAAGAGAGATACCACTTTTCTTTTAGGCAGATTTCTGCCCTTTTTTTTTTTTAATTGATCAGTGATTTTTGCAGAATTGTAAAAAAAAAAAAAAAAAAAAAAAATCAATATGTGCTGCAAAAACACTGTCAATTTCATGAAACAAATGTATGAATGAAATTACAAATTTCAGTCAATCAATTGAGGAAAAAAATAGCGGATTTCATTTTAAGATGTCACAAAACCCTCCATAAATTTTGTCAATTGATCATGAAATAAATTTGCCAACTTCATCAATTAAAAATTTCTTCAAACAATTGTGGTGGGGAAAAAATCATAAATTTCATGAGTAGGCCATGTAAAAAACATTGCAAATTTTGTCAAACAATTGCATAAGTTTCTCGCAAATTTCACCAAATGTAGAATAAAATCACAAACTCCACCAATCCCTTGAAAAAAAAGTCAATCGCTCAGTAGAAATAATGAACTTTATTAATCATAGGAAAAAGAATCATAAATTTCACAATTGGTTGCAGAAAAAAAAAAAAAAAATGTGAATTTTGTCAAACAATTACAGAAATAAATCATGAGTTTTGTCAAACAAGAAAAAAGAGAATTCCGTCAAGGGGTTGCATTAAAAAATATTGAATTTCACAAAAGGTACTTAAAAAAAACTGCCATGGATGATTGTGGTTGGGGAAAAGCTGTGAAGCTGTTTTTGTACATACAAAAATGGTTATTAACTATTTAATATTCACTTATTATTTACTTCTGATTAGAATACATTAAAAACAAACTACATTTGGGTGAAATAATATAATGTAGTATACATTTGTACATACTGACAGGTAGTTATTTCCTTCAACTCATTTATGAAAATGAAATATATTTGTTACTGAAAATACTATAAAACATTTTAATTAAGGAATTTTGTCAATGTATATAATACAATGTAGTTAACAAAATTTACTCGTGAATGTTGCGAAAAATGTCGTCGCACTACATGTCATACTTCTACATGTAATTTTGTCTTTATTTTTTTATTTTCTGGGCACAAGGACGTAGGGGGTGCAATCCCCCCCCCAACCCCTCCCCAGGAAAAATCAGTTGGAAAATTCCCTGTTTGATGTAAAAAGTACATTTAGTCGGAAAAGATGGTATTAACCTATAAAAACTTAATAATTGGAAAAACAAAAAAATCAGACTGAAAAAATTCCTTTTTGATCATGAAAAAGTATGTTTTATCAAAAAAAGATATTAACGTATAAAAAAGTGAAAGACGATAAAATCAGATATCATCAGCATCGATAGTTTCCGGTTGATCAGAAAAAAATACCCTTAGTCAAAAAAAAAAGTATTAATCTATAAAAACTTCTTAGTTTGAAAAACGAAAATAAATCAGTCGGAAAACTTCCCGTTTGATCAGAAAAAAGTACATTTAGTCGAAGAAAAGATATTAACATATAAAAACTTATGAATTGGAGAAATGTTTTTGTAGTTTTCAATTAAATAAAAGAAATCTATATAAATTTATTCTTATTCGGAATTATTAACGATTTTCTTTTTCTGATAAAACCATGTAGAAAAACTTTGATTTGTCGAATATTATGAACTCTAAAACCTCGATGTGATGAAAAAAAATATTTATATACAGATTTCAGCAATGTTAATATTGTTTGAAACCTTGATATTTTGATCGAAAACCTTGAAATTCCAAATTATTACTTAGTGAAGAATTATGAGGAAAAATATCAGAATCTCAAGTATTTTCAGTTTTTGCTAATACGATCCCAGACATATCGCACCAGGATATATTTTCATTGGTAATAAATATTAATCAGTGGATGGTTTTCCAGTGCAGTATCTTCTGAGTGTTGCAGAAGTTTGAGACAAGAATGAAGGGAAATTTAATAATTCTACTCTTTTAATAAATTTGAACGACAGAGAAATAAATTTAGGTAATCTTTGTTACCAAAACTACGATTTTACATCTTCTATGTCTTGGATTTTTGAAGGTACTCAGAAAAAGCTTAACAAAAAATTAGATTGCAATATTATCTACATATTATATCAAGCTTATTGCACTAACACCATAGTTGAAAACAGCTAGCTGCTAATCAAGTTTATCTGTTACAGAAATGTTTGGATAGTGCTGTTAATCGTGCTTTTAATTATATCCTAATATGCAGTTTAGGATATAATGCAGTGAGTTTCTTATGTGGCCACAGGTGCTGTTCGGCGAGAAAACCTTATTAAAATTGTAGAGGTATGATGGAAATAGCTGTTCTCAGAATTTTTTACACCTCATGCATTGTCCAAAAGGGGGAGGGGGATTGCACTCCCGACATTCTTTCTTGCTCCCCTTTGACAAAATTTGACCTTTTTTCACAATCTTTTGAAGAAATTTGCCAGATTTTTTTTTTTCATGATTTTTTGATGAAATTTGCTATTTTTTCCTGAATCTTGGATGAAATTTGCATTTTTCCACATTCCTTTGATAAATTTTGTGTGTTTCCTGCGATCCATGATGAAATTGATTTCTTTTTGAAAACTCAAAATTTGCACTACATTTTATGTCCGAATTTTTGGATTTATGAAATTTTTTTTTTTAAATGATTGTTTTAATTTTTAAAAAATTTGGAACTGAATCGTCCTTGATTTATAGTTTAATGGGAATCCGAGCTTCGTCAATTGCATGTGGCACAGACTGTATTACTTTGGCACATAGAAAATTTCTAGCAAACTTTTTTTTTTTCTAAATTTTTCAAAGTTGAAATGAAAAATAATCTGCAGACTTTCCCATGGTCTGTGACGGGCATCGCAGCATTGTGCTGATTCTGTGCCTGAGAATAACACTGAGATAGGTGTAAGTGCAGAGTTATGTACATTTTGACAGGACATAGCATCATGATTGAAATCAATAGAAAGTTGGTGTTTTTGGAGAAAAATTATAATTTTTAAATAAATTTACTAGTTTGTGCTTTCTACTAAATGTAAATGAAAGTAAGGATTTTTCTAAATAATTTTTTTAGCAAAACTGGAATTAGGTGGAATTTTTAAGGTAAACATTGAATGCTTATACAAAATTGTTTTTTAACTATTTTTATATTTATTTTGTCTTTTTGTAGGTATTAAATAATGTCAAGAATAACTGCCCTTAATGGACCATCAGCTTTAGAAAATGTTTGCTTAGAACAAAATGTGAAAGAAAGCTCTAATAATATGTCCTCTACTACTGAGAATCAAGATTCTGATTATTCTGGTTCTGCATCTCATATGGCAGGAACCTATTGTACAAGTAAAATACCAATGAATCGCACCATTACACCACCATCTTCACTGCCTGGAACAGCATCTTGGGAAGCAAATGCACCAGGTAATCTTATTATGGAAATACGTAGTACCTATAGTCATCGTTCAGTCCAACTGAATTGTTTTAAATTTAAAATTATAATAATTACACAATTTTGTTGAGTCATTTCATATTTTATGAAAGTTGGATGTAAAGTTCAATTACAGGGATAATCAAAAGTATTCTGTTACGTCACAGTAAGTGGGAAAAATAGTTTCTAGTGCATTTTAATGATGTTGCACTCTTTCAATCATAATAAAATTCATATGTATCTATGAAATATACTAAAATATCATTCTGTACAATCTGTGGTGCAAAGAATATTTTTTATTAATTTACAGAACCACACAAAAGCCACTATTACATAATGGCATAATTGGTTTCCAACCTTTCAAATCTTCTGACAGCTTTTGCTGCCATGCCCAACAAATAGCTTTTCAAATAATGAAAATTTTCCATTTTAGAAACTGATTTATTTTCATGAATTGATGTTTCAAAAGTATTTTAAAATGTATTAAACTGTGTACAGTCACTGTAGAAATTTTTGTATATTGAATTTCGGAAATTTTACAGATGCATTTTCATTTGCAGTCATGCTAGATTTTGATCCTTGGTTATCATTTAAGTCGGTGTTAATAAAAATTTTGTTTTCTGTTAATTTTTTCTTTGCACAAAATTGAGTAACTAATATTTTGTCTATGTACTCATATAATTTTATCATAATCATCTAACCTAATAATGGGATCTAATTTTTCATTGATGATTGAGGAATTTTAAAGCTTCAGTTTTAGTATTTAATTGATTAAATCTTCAATATTGTCAAAATCAGTAAGATCATTTTTCATGGTGTTTATCAATTTCATTACAGAACTTCTTAAAGCTGTTCTTTTTTTATTTCAATTTATAACAATGCCTTAGAGACTCTTTTGAAGCTGTTGCTGGGAGGACCTGGGTTCGAGCCCAATCCCACCGTTGGCCTAACCGTTTGGAGTTTTTGTGGTTTTCTTCAAACCTTGTGTAAATATGTGTTAAGTTCCCTTAGAAAGACCCCCTCCCCCTGGAAGGCACTCCCTCTAGGGCCTATATCCCTCATGCAGATAATCAGCCATCAGAAATAACACCAACACATTTTCAATTTTTCAATATTCTCAGTCATTTTAAATATAAAGTCTAATCCTGCTTTTTGCAGGCTTTGCACTAAGTTCTATTCAATTGCTATCTTACAATAAAGACATTAAAAAAGTAACAAATTATCTTTTTACTTTCCATAGTAATGTAACATGAAAACAAATTCAAAATATCAAAAGGAGATGCATCTACAAATTTCTTGATTACTTTAATGAAGTTTATGAACATGATGAGGTAGTTACGGTATATTTACATTTGAGTGATAACATAGATTTCAAAAAGGGGACATTGTTTATTGCATGAGACCCTCTGAGCGTGGATAATACTCACACTTGACCGGTTATTTATTTATTTTTCAAATGTCAGGTTAAGCAAGGTAAAGGTCAGGTTAAGATCAGGTTAAGCATTAGCCAGCCATGTATATTTTAACGATGTTTTGAATGAAAGTATGTTAAAATTTTAACAACTAGCTAAGATTCAGGGATGCCACTTTTCCGCCGAAAGGCGGATTTCCGATTTTTTTTTATTTTTAAGAATTCTCGATTTTTGTTAAGCGATCACGAAATAAAATAGCGATTTTCGTCCAACGATCGCGAAAAAAATAGCTATTTTCGTCGAACGATCGCGAAATAAAATGTGAATTTTCGTCAAACGATTGCACAGCAATTTTGGTCAAGCGATCGAGAAATACAACAGCTTTTTTCGCCCAGTGGTACCGAAATATAGCAGCGATTTTCGTTAAAAGATCGTGAAATATAACAGCAATTTTTGTTAAAAGATCGCGAAATATAACGGTGATTTTTGTCAAAAGATCGCAAAATAAAACGACTATTTTCATCAAACGGTCGCGATATAAAACAAATTTTTATCAAACGATCTCGAAACGAAACGGTGATTTTCGTGAAACGATCGCAATGTGAAACGGTGATTTTCGTCAAACGAATTCGAAACGAAACGGTGATTTTCGTCAAACGATCGCGATGTAAAACGACGATTTTCGTCGAACAATCATGATGTAAAACGGCAATTTTCGATAAACGATCGCGATGTAAAACGGCGATTTGCCTCAAACGATCGTGATGTAAAACGACGATTTGCCTCAAACGATCGCGATGTAAAACGGCGATTTTCATCAAACGATCGCGAAATACAACAGCTTTTTTTCGTCAAATGATCGCGAAATATAGCAGCAATTTTTGTTAAAAGATCGTGAAATATAACAGCGATTTTCGTTAAACGATCGCGAAATATAACGGTGATTTTTGTCAAAAGATCGCAAAATAAAACGACTATTTTCATCAAACGGTCGCGATATAAAACAAATTTTTATCAAACGATCTCGAAACGAAACGGTGATTTTCGTGAAACGATCGCAATGTGAAACGGTGATTTTCGTCAAACGAATTCGAAACGAAACGGTGATTTTCGTCGAACAATCATGATGTAAAACGGCAATTTTCGATAAACGATCGCGATGTAAAACGGCGATTTGCCTCAAACGATCGTGATGTAAAACGGCGATTTGCCTCAAACGATCGTGATGTAAAACGACGATTTGCCTCAAACGATCGCGATGTAAAACGGCGATTTGCCTCAAACGATCGCGATGTAAAACGGCGATTTTCGTCAAACGATCGCGATGTAAAACGGCGATTTTCGTCAAACGATCGCGTTGTAAAACGGCGATTTTCGTCAAACGATCGCGTTGTAAAACGGCGATTTTCGTCAAACGACGATTTTCGTCAAACGATCGCGAAATAAAACGGCGATTTTCGTCAAACGATCGCGAAATAAAACGGCGAGTTTCGTCAAACAATCGCGATGTAAAAAGGCAATTTCCGTCAGACGATCATGAAATAAAACAGCTATTTTCAACAAATAAAAAAAAAAAATCGCGGAAAAAAAAAACTTGAAAATTTTTGCTATTTACTTCTGGAATAATCATCGAATCTATTGCTGGGTTACTTAAATTGATTTAAAATGATGTGATACATAAAATTCCTCACTGAATTTGTTGCTGGATTAAATTAATTCATGTAAAATACTGTAAACTAAAGAAAAATAATTTTTATTTACTCTTATAAAAAAAAAAAAACAGAGCTGCAGTTCTTTTTTAATTTATTATAAACAATATAGTTTACAAAATTCATGCATAAATGTTGTGAAAAATGTCGTAAATTTTACTTTACGCATAATTTCCTCTTTTTGGCTATTTTCTGAGTGGCATCCCTGAAGATTGCTGGATGAAACATTGCATCAGAATTATAAAGTTAAAATAAAAGCTTTCATTTCAAAATTACTTATAGTATTTGCTTAAATTATTCAAATTTGGTACTCTCACTGTCCCTCCCCAAATAAAGCAGCATTTAAACAGAAATATTGTTGTACATAAAATACTTTTTTAATTGTCTTTGTACTATTTTAAATAATTTATCATTTTGTTGTTTTTCACTTTTTAAAAAAATCTTTTTTGCGTTCTTCTTTTGCCCCTAATATGGTACCAAATGTGCATAGTAGCAATAAATAAATAATCTATCTCCTAAATTATAAACTCCTCCTAAATTCTCTGCTTCTTTTCCCAATCCTCATCTTATAAAGATCCTCCTCCCCCTCCCACACTTCTCATGCAGTTTAAAATCTTTAAAATTCTTTATTTCTTTCTTTTATTTGTGATTTTGCTGTAACAATATTTGAATAACCCTCTGAACTATTTATCTTCTTTATTTCCTTTCCTACTGCTTCCCCCATCACCTCAGATAAAGGGATGAATTTCTAAATCTAAGGTTGGGGGGGTGGGGGGAATCCTTCTTTTTGTAATTTGACTGTTCTTGTTCCTAATAATTTAATAGGGGTGGGAGAGTGTAAAGTTTTTTATTGAACATATTTATTTTAAAATGTTAAATATACAGTTTCTTTCTGCAGTGAACATTATACCTCTGTTTATCATAAATTAGTGTTTGTTTTTATTTTATTTTTCCAGCTAATACATCTGTTGAATTAACTAGTCCCAATTCTGCCTTAAATGGTGATGAAAGCAAAGCCCAAGTTGCAAAGCCTTCTCAATCCAAAATTGACTCGATTAAACAGTGGAGTATATCAACATATAAATGTACCAGGCAGATTTTATCTGAGAAACTAGGAAAGGTAAGAATATTTTTCTCAATATCTCTTTGCTTGAGGGGAGTGGGTATAAATATCTGGGCTGTCATAAAGACTATCTGAAAATTCTATCTTACTAAGAAAATATTGAACTTTAAAAAAAATCAAACTCTGATATCTGTTTAAAAATTAATTATTGTGCATGAAATTATAAGTTTACAAGGATTTTAACGTTCTTTTTATTAGTAATTAAGATATTTTTGTTTTGTCTTTTGTGCCAATGCAGCATTTTGTTTCTATTAGGAAATAAATGAAAAATGACATATATTCTTTTCATAATATTTCACATCATCATCTTTTTTGTGTGTTTCTGAAGTTTAATCATAGATTTAAGTGTGCCTTGAAATAAAAATACATTCAGAAATACTGGATTAGATCAAACATTTCAATTTAATGACCCTTTCTACTTATATGATGTCTATATTTGTACATATGCATTTAAAAGTTTTTTAAAAATAAAGTATTGAAATTGTTGAGTTTTTATATACTCCTAGGGCACTAGAACTGTTGATGCAGAAATGGAAGCTCAAATAGAATTGTTGAGAGATACACAAGCAAAGTACTGTAACATTTTAAGACTTGCCAGAGCACTTACTAGTCACTTTTATCAAGTGGTCCAAACTCAACATGCACTTGGGGAAGCCTTTTCAGAGTTAGCTCATAAGTCACCAGAATTACAAGAAGAATTTTCATACAATGCAGAAACCCAAAGAAGTTTAAGCAAAAATGGTGAAACATTACTTGGAGCCTTGAACTTTTTTGTTTCTAGTCTCAATACATTGTGTAATAAAACTATGGATGATACGTTACTTACTGTCAAACAGTATGAAAATGCAAGGTAATTCATTTAATATACTTTCATTTTAAAATACAATTATCAAAGTTTATCAGTATAGATGCATGCATTTTATTTCAAATAATTAATTACTATGTATTAGCATGGCTGCCAAATTATGTGCTAAAAAAAAAAAAAGTTTTTTAACCAAAAGTGTGGTTAATTATATAAAGTAAAATAAGTACAACATTACATTAAATAAAATCAGCATACATTTTATAATGTATTGTTATTTTAGCATTTGCTGCTAAACCATTTCAATTGGATATGGCTAGTTTGTATTTTTTAATAAATGCATGTATAGGAATGGATTATATTAATTTATGTGTAGGTTTCTGTTTTTCACACTTGAGGATAAATAAATTCATCAAATGTATGTAATTGTAATATCATAGCATATCATGCAATTGCATAAAACATAAAATTAAAAGTAATTTTTTTCACTTTTGTCTTTTCTAATGTTCAAGTTATTTTAAGTGTTTTCTCTGTATTTTGACTACCATGTGTTCATTTTAATTAGTTCTATATTCTTCTCACTTGTTTGTTTGAATAAGGATTGTGAATTTCAAGCTTTAATTCTACTCTGTTTATCAGAGTTTCAAATTTTATTTTTTTCCCCAGCTCAACAGGGTTAAAAAATTGACAAAAATTTGTATCTAAGCATTTTTCTTCAATTTTCAAAATTTTGTATCATGCATGTATATAAATAGATTGTGGAATGGTGATAACTAGTGTTCATTCTAGGCCATTTTTGAAGGGAGCAGCACCCTGCCCTTTTTCAAATTTACAAAATGCACCCTGCCCTTTTTAAAAGTAGTAAAATGCACCACTGGTTTTACCCAGAGATTTTTAAAATATAATTTTTTTATTCCATAGTATTTTAAATTTGTGTGCCCAAAAATGATAGAATTTTTTCATTTCTTTAAGAAAAAGAACATCAAACTATTCAATCATGTTTTAATTTAATTATATTTTTAATTTTTATATCATAAAATCGTTCAAAATTAATGTTACTTGATTTATCATATTTTAAAATTATGTATTTTCTCACTTTTTTCTCTTTCTAAAGGCAATAATAAATTTTTCCTTGCAAAGGTGCCCTTTTCTGCTGCAATAGTGCCCTTTAATAGCACCATGCCCTTTTTATTTCTAGAGTGAACACTAAAAACCAAAGGTATTTTATATAAATTAAAGAAAGGGTTCTTATTTATATTCCTGTATCATATTTTCTTAGAAACTTCTTCGGCAAGAAATAATGTCCTTTAAGTTTGTCCAAAACTGAGAGAAAGTAAAAATATAAAAATTAAAACTATCAGTATAATATGATAATTTTTAAGTTTCTAAATGGTTTGATAAATTTTGACTTGCATGAAAATGTACATATTATTCTTAATTATGTATTTGTCTCATTTTTTTTCTAAAACTAATAACAATTTATGCTTGTGATACTTACAAGTATTTTTTCTTCATATTTCATGATTTGATGAAGATATATTTTTGACTATCTTCCTGTTATGCTTTTATTATTGCATTTTACATATTCAATTACCTAGTAATTGCATTCCTGAATGAAAAAAGAAAAGTTCATGACGGCATAATAATGTTATAAAAAATTTGAATTAACTATTAAATGCAAATATCTCAGAAATCGCCCCCTTATATTTTTAAGGGATTAAAGATATGTAATGTAAAATAACCAATAAATATTCTCCCCCCCCCAACCCCCCAAAAATAAAAGATCATTTAAAACAATAACTAAGCAGTTAATTGGTTAGTAAAAACTAATCTGTAGTGTAAAAAGAAAAAAAAAGTTGTAAAATGACAATCTGGATATGAAATACTTATTATCAAAATAATAATTATAGGTGCAAATTATGATAACCATGGCTAGTTTATAATAATGCAATTAAATTCAAACAAAATGTTTTCTTTCTCTGTTACACTTTTTTAATCCATTAAAAATAACTGTTTTTGTTCTATTTAAAATGGTTTGATAGCCGTCAACAATTTTAATCCCCTAGTTTAAATTATGGTTCTGAACAGATGATAAAAAAAAAACCATTCATTAATACAGTAGACTCCCTCAAATCCGCAAACCAGAAATCCAAAACTCTCTAAAATCCGCAACTCTCTAAAACCCGCACATATTTTATATGTAAACAATGAAACTTTCAGTTTGGATATTGGGACAAAATTTGATTTTTTTTAGTTTTGTATCAATTCCATATATTTTTAATTTGTAATTTTCTTAATAATACTCTATTCATGTTTTTTTCATGAAGGAAGAATAAATCTTTTTTGGAAAAAAATCAAGATATTTCTGATATCACTAGTAATCACAATCTTCTTACCAAATATATTTATGCATCAAGATTTTTTGGTTATTAAGCCTGGCTAAACTTGAAAAAAAAGTCCTTATTTTATGATTTTGATGTGAATTAGTAATGTACTTTTATAAGGCAAGTTTTGTTAAATAATTTTGGAAAAATATATTTAATCTTTATAATGAATATTGACACTGCTCATTTCTAGAGAACAGTTTTTAATCCTAGAAGACTCGAGTTGTATAAGTTCGTGTTTCTTTCTTTAAATGATATTCGATCCACTTGACATTTTTTCTTTTATTTCACACCACACACACATATAGTTGAACAGACACTAACATTTACTATTTACATAAAAAAAAGATACATATTTTTTACGGGGAAGTAAAATATTCTTCCTCGCATCTAGAAATCGTAACAACTTCTACCTTTTTTAAACAAAACATTGCGCCACAGGTGGCTTTCCCTTTGGTGACTGCACGGCGCCTTCGGGTTGCTTCACACGTGATTTGCAACAGCTTGCCCCCCCCCCCCCCCCCATGAACCTATGGTGTTCATCATAATACATGTTGCAATTCGATACATTAAATCAAATACAAATTTCAAAATATAATAAGAATATACATACTTTAAACACTTTAAGAATTCTGGACATACACTTCAACTAGAATAATAAAAGAAAAGATTACAATGCAAATTTCACTAAAAACAGTCAATTTTCATTGAGTTCCAAATTATAGAGTAATTGCACTGGTCTTCTCAAAACAGATTTTTGAGTTTTTATTTTGCAGGCCCTCACCTTGCCGTCTCTTCCAGGAAAGGTTTCTATAATTTTACCTAAACTCCAGAAATTTCTGGGTAAACTATCGTCTTTTATTAAGACAATATCGTTTATTTTAAATTGGGGAATATTAGTTTTGTTTATACTTTGGTGGGCTGATCTCAAATTTAATAAATACTCTCCCTTCCATCGGGACCAAAACAATCTCATCAATTTTTCTCGATAATTATAAGTTTTAAGCAATTCTTTCCTGGAAAAGAGATTCGAGCCAAGGTGCAGGCAGAGGCGTAGCTACAGATATTTTTTGGGGGGGGGAGAATTTAAAAATTTCCCAACTTGAAAAATATTGTTCTAATTTCCAATTAAAATTATACAATGCAATGTGCTTATAATGATAACAATACTTATGCATTAAAAATAATTTCTTTTCCAAAAAAAAAAAAAAAAACTAGATTTATTGCTATTTTTTCAGCATGAAAATAAAGATCAGAAGAAAAAGAGATAAAGATTATACTTTTACCACAAAGGTTAAAGAAACAATTTCAAATAATGCAATAAATGTAAGATTCAAAGTTAGAGACATTGCATACATTCAAAAAAAAATTATATAAATATATGAAATATGAAACAAAAAATGTTACATAAAGAAAAATTGTAACGATTGATAATGAACACTTACATTGTAATTTTTTTCATTTAACACTGATCCTTCTGTTCTTCAAAGAAGCCCACCTAATGATCACATCGTCCAGTTTAAGTAAGTCCGCTATTTTATTTTCACATTTCAAAAGCATTAAGCTATCCAGTCTGTCATCGCTCATGGTAGCTCGTAATTCATTTTTTATAATTTTTAGCTGACTAAATGTCCTTTCATTTGACGCAACACCATAAGCTGCTGTGAATGTTAAAATGCACAGTTTGAAGGCTTGACCTAAATAATTTTTGAATTTTTTGGCATGAACGAAAAGTCCGTTAAGAGAGTCAACATTATTGTTTGAACACAAGTCAAAAAGTATTTCCATTTGACTCTGCAAGTCGTGTATGTCAGGTTTATCAGATCCAGGAGGAAACATGTTAATAACTTTTTCTAGATTACTTATGCTCAAATTTGCTTTGGTGAATGGTAGCTTAAAAATCGAATGTATCGGTTCAATAGTATCTTTGATATATAAAACATTGTCATTGAAACCCATTATTAATGTGTCCAAAACTTCTTTGAATTCTTTCCTGTAAAAAGTATTTAAATCTATGTCCATTGCTGTTCTATTGTTTTCATCAATTTTTTTAGGTGGAACCCTTTTTCTATGGTGTTTTCGGAAGTCTGATTCAACATCTATCCCCATTTTTTCAGCGAATACAATTGAACTTTTTATAAGATTATTCATTCCAGTGGAATCATCACTAATTGCTTGTAAGCTTTGGACAGTACTTTTTATTATCGCAATGCAGTCAATGACGTTAAAATCAGGTGTCTCCAGAATTTCAGTTAAAATTTTTATTTTGCTTAAGATGTTTTTCATGAAAAAAAATGATGCAATAAAATCAAAAGTTTTCATTTTTTTATAAATTCCAAATGCTTTTGTTCTAGTAGAGGAATCAAAAGTCTTTTCATTGAAAATATTTTCTAATAGTTCTATTACCATTTCAAACGATTGAGTTAAGGCTTTGACCGATTCAGCTCTTGCGGTCCATCTGGTTTTTGATAGATTTTTAAGTTGAATTACTTTATCAATGTTCTCTACACTTGACTGATAATGCTTAAATCTTTTTGTACTTGATGTGAAAAAGACATAGAGCTCTTCAAGGATGTTAAACAAATCTTGAATTAATATGCTAACATTGCAAGCATGTTCTAGAGCAGTATTAGTGCGGTGATCTTGACAAGGTATGTAAGGAACACTGTGACCGACAATCTCAGATATATGTTTTTGTACACCATTGAACCTCCCGGACATATTTTGAGCAAAATCATAAGACTGGAATGCAAGCTTCGAATAATCAATTTCTATTTCATTTAAGCACTGTAAAATTAAATCTGCCATTCCCTTTCCAGTTTTGTCACTACATTCAATTGTTTTGACCAATCTTTCCCTAATTTCACCTTCATTACTTACACTTCGGATAACAATAGACATTATATCTTTGTGTGACAGATCTGGAGTTGTGTCGGCCAAAACTGCAAAACATAAACTATTTTTTATTTCAGAAGTGATTACCTGACGAATTTCAGATGCTATTAAATTTATCATTTCATTTTGAGATTCTGGACTCATATATGTAACATGATATGGTCTCAATTTTTTATCTTCAAACCAACATTTCATTGTAGTATTGTGCCTTGAGATAAGCTGTATCACTTCGCAAAAATTTCCTTTATTAATATCATCGGTGTTTGACTCTCGAAATGCTAATCCTTGCTTTCCGAATGTTTTACAAGTATCCATTAAAATTTTGATAACTTCTCTGTTGTGCATTCGAACTTTTTCTTCCTGAATTAAAACTTGTCTTTTTGATTTGTCAATTAAGACATCAATATGTTTTTTCTTTACAAGAAAATTACAAAAATCATATAGAGCAGACTTATGAGCTTGAGATGAGAAATGTTGTTGGAGCTTCCCTAATTTATCTTTTCCGCAACTTTTCATTTTACCCCATACTTTTACTCCGGTTGAAGTCCAAGCATCTTCTCTTTTTTCACGACCTATACCAACAGGAAAAAGACAACATACAAAGCAAAAAGCAGCATGCTTTGCTGTACTGTACTCTAAATATTCAAATTCTGTATACCAGTGGGGATTAAACCGGTTTTTTCCATCAGAAGGAAAACATGCTAATTTAGGTTGATGTGGACCTAACTGAATTAAATAATTTTTCTGATTTTCATTTAAAGTATCTGGACGTAGACCAGGATCATGATTTACTATTTCAGAGGCACTTCCACTGTCTTCAATTGAAAATTCTAACTCATTATTCAGTTTATTCAATACTCTGCACCCCTCTTCAAGAACTATATCACAGGTTTCTTTAATTGAAGAGATAAAGTTAACAATCTCAGTTATTGCCAATTTCTCGTTAACTATGTCAGATTCATTATATTGAGAAAAAATAGTTTTGCTCTCAGTTAATTTTTCGAGAATAAAAGAAAATTTTCCCATAAAAGACACCCAGTCCGACTTATTTTCATTTTCTTCTTTAGTTTGGTTTTCATTTGTGAAGCTTGCAGTCTCGTTTTGAAATTCATTATCCATTTCAGATTGGTTTTGAGTTTTGTAATTCGTAGCCTCATGTAGAAATTCACTTTCTTTTGAAAAATCCAAATTACACTGTTGAAGAAGTTGATCTTCGCTCTCGGTGTTGTTTATAGGAAAAGAAAAATCTTTTATTTCTTCAGACTTTTTATTTAAGTTCAACACATCAGTATTACAACTTATGCTGATTATTTCTTCATTTGACGGACTGCTGACATATCCATATATTTGTTCCGATTTCACATCGTCCACTTTTTTCCTTTTACGTACTGAAGCATCGAATGGATTTTTAGGGGCTCCAATTTCCTGCACAGAAACTCTATTCCCATTATGATTGTTTTTTTCATGCTGAGATTTATAGTCATTATTAAATACTGCTTTACAATTACAACATTGAACTTTATATCGCTTTGGTTTCATATTTTATAAACCGGTAAAAATATAGCAGTTTTTTTATCCGCACACAAACAAAGTAAAAAGGAACACATTTATCAGAATCAATAATTTTTTGAAATCACATTTGCTTTTATGATTATTTTTTCTTGACGACAAAGGGTTACCAGTATTTTTTCTGGCGAAAACTCATTGGATATTGTTGCCCAGTTACGTAATATAGCAGGTGTAGCTACTATTATAGAAATTAGGACTCCAGCTTTTCTTTTTTTTTTTTTTTCTTTTGGCGCCTGAATAAATATTTTTAATATTTTTTTTTTTTCAAAGTTACTTATTCCAAGTTCTTTTAATACTATTTGAGATTAGCATAAAACGGAAATACAAATTGCATTTTTGTTTTACAATATTAGAATAGATTGCTATTTTGAAATAAAATTTACAGATTTTTAAGCTTAGATTGACTCGACGACTAATGCCGTTGTATAAATTCTCCGGCGACGCGACGACGACGGGTTAAATATGAAAAGATGTGAATATTTTCTTGTTTTATTTTCATTTTGACAGTAGAATATGTTATAATTGGAATTATTAATTTTATTTTTAAAGATCTATTGCGATTTCTTTTCTTTCGTCAACCATCATTAGTTTAAAAATTCCCTTTTTTGTTTACTGTCTTTGCTATACATGTCTTTTCCGGCTGGAATTTCCAGATCAGAGCACGGTCCCGACTACATATAAGCTATTTTGGCCCAGCACGGCCCGATTTGAAAATTAAAACTTTGGCTCGAGCCGGATCTATATTTTCACAGTTCAGGGGCCGGCCTGAACAAAAATCTTTGAAAACAGGAACAGCTTGCGTAAAAAACAATTAAACCAGGCCCGATCCGGCCCAATTTGATAGCTACAAAAAATTCGGATTTTTCTTAACGTACAATTAAGATTTTTCTAAAGAATGCTGATAAAAAAGAATCTAAAATAATTATTTTCTTGCGCATTTCTCAATTCACTTTTGTTCGGAAACGCATAAAATTGGCAGATGTTCTTATTTAGAAAAAATGTTATCGAATGGCGCTTTCTTTTTTCTTGGAATGAAAGCAACATATATTTCAGAAAAGGCTGTCAAATATTAGTTTTTGATTCGATTTTCAAAACGTCATAGCAAGTAAAGAAGAGAAAAATGTCGTTGTGTGACAATAATCGCCTGTAATTGGATAAGTAATTTATTTATCGAAAAATGGAAAACGCTATTCAATTCGAAATCGTTTCAATCCAATCACTTCAGGCCTGTCAATGTTATGCATTTTCTTTTAAAAATGAGTCAGAAAATGTTTCAGAAAGTTTTGTGTTATTCAACAGGGAATTTGAGAACCACCTCAAGATACATTTCCGATGATTCCCCTTACCAAAAGTTCGTTATCATTATTACTTATTTTGCAAAGCAAAACTGTCCGCCCGACACATGCCAAGAGCAACCAAGTCCAGTTCCGTCCCGACTCAACTATGCAGAAAAAAATAATCCTTACCTCGGCCTAACCCGAGTCCAGGAGAGTCATTTGGGGAGGGCAGGGGAGACATCCCCCCCACAAGAAAACAGACATTTTTGATCGCAGCCTCTATTACAAAAAAAAAAAAAAAAACTTCCGGAAGAAAATGTGAGAGATTAATGTTAAGATGTTTGTTATTATATGACTATGAACAAGGTAATAAACAATCTGGAAAGCCATTTTGGGGGACCTGGCGATGTGAGGGGAATCCCCCGCCAACTGTAGGGTGTTTGATGTTGCACAGTGTCCTCCTTTCATACTCCTGACGTAAAAATTGCTTGAAAATTTCCCGCCAAAGATAAAAATCTGTCTAAAGTGAAAGTTTTCATCAGTCCTTTGCGACTTCATATTCGACATTTTTACTTTTTTTGCATCTATGATTTGATAATTTTTCTGGTTTGAGGATTAAAAAGGGGGAGGGGTAATAAACTGACGGTGCTCCTGCCCGAGTCTGCAAAAAAAGCTAAGCTCAGGCTCAAACATGATTAACTATCCGATGACGTTCTCTACATTTTGGACAAAATATATTTTTGCATTAGTGTTGTTAAAATAAAATCGGCTCATGCAGCACATTTATACGCATTCTTGTGAAACTCATATTTATTGAAAATAATTCAAATTTTATGAGCTTCTTTTAAATTTTTATATCAGAATGGTGGAAGCACTCTGTTTGAAAGTTTGCCTGCTCGGTCCACGGACCATGCCAGTACCTTGGACTAAGCCCAGGCCCGGACAGACTTCTAGTATATGAGCCATTATGGATTTTCATACGAAAGTAACATAAAAGTCACGGACTATAATTTGAAATTTTTCAGAAATGAAAGTTTTGGAGGAAACAAAGGAGTGGAGAAAGCTGTTTAGAGTCAGATATTGATACACAGGAGCAGAGACATTTAGGTCTAATAAGTGTATGATGTTTTCATAGAACAGAGAAATACAATGACAAATTGAGTCTGGTTGATTTCTTTTGATAATTTAACTTGTTTGCTAAACCATTGTCACCGAAAGAATAAAAAGTTCATATATTTCTTGTAATTATTAAAAAAAAAGAAAGTCTTTCAAAAATCTAAATTTTCCCAACTCTAAGCTCAAATTTCCCAACTTCACATATATTGGGGGGGGAGGCTCCCCCCCCATACCCCCCCATGGCGACGCCCCTGGGTGCAGGCATGCTGGAGGGAGAGAAGTTATTCTTCTCCCTATCAAAAAATGTGCTGGGCACAATGGTACGGGGTCCTGGCTTTCATCACTCATGTAAGTGATGGGTCTAGAATTTATTGTGCCTTCTATTTCAGCTACTATGGTGGACAGTTCGTTGTAAGTTAACGATGTTTTGCCTAGCGTTTTTCGTAGGGCTGTTTTAACACTTCGCACCATTCTTTCATAAAAGCCACCCCACCAGGCGGCTTTTTCTACTATATATTTCCATTTTATTTTATGGGAAGCAAAAAATTCTTGCACCTCTGGATGAGCTACTAAGCTCCAAAGTTTTTTAAATTCTAGTTCAGCACGTTTAAATGTACGTGCATTGTCGGAATAAATTACGGAGCATAAACCACGTCTAGCGATGAACCTTCTAAATGCGAGTAAGAAGGCTTGCGTAGATAAACTGTCTACCAGTTCCAAATGAACATTTCTTGTAACAGCACAGGTAAGAAGTAAAATATATTGTTTATTTTTCTTATCTTTTACAAATAAGGGACTGGCGAAGTCGCATCCTAGAATATTAAATGGTGGAGACTGTTCAATACGATCAGGTGGCAACGGAGCTACTGTCTGGTCTCCTGGATTCGCAGAAAATCGTTTGCAGACAACACATTTTTTGAGTAGATCCTTTATCGTTTTTCTAGCTTTTAGAAGCCAGAACCTTTCTCTGATTTCGACAAGCGTATGTGTCACTGAAGAATGATACACTTTCTCGTGTGCATTCCAAATAATTAACTCAGCTAATTTAGTTTTGGGCGGCAGAATAATCGGATACTTTTCATTTTCTAGCAAGATGTTAGATTTTGAAAGTCGCCCTGAAACACGTAAGATGCCCTCAGCATCCAGAAAAGGATTTAATTTCATTAGATTAGAATCTCTTGGAAGGGGTTTTGCCTTTTCTAAACATTTAATTTCTACAAAGTATTTTTCATTTTGAATTTGTCGTATCCAATAATTTTCCGCTTCCTGGAGTTCTTCAATAGTTAAAGTGTCTCGATTATCTTGTTAATGCCTAGTCAAATTTATGAAACGCAATACATAGGCTGTTATTCTCAACAATTTATTTAAATTAGAATATCTATTAATGTCGATGATTCTTTCACGAGTTATTACCGAGTTCACGACGATTTTATCTCTGGATTCCATTTCAATGTTAGAAGAAGAATATTTTACGTTATCAAGTTTTGGCCAAAAATTTTCGGATTTACTTAGCCAATCCGGGCCATGCCACCAGTGCTTATTACTGGCTAATTCTCTGGAGGAGAGTCCTCTAGTGAGCATATCAGCTGGATTATCTTTACTGCTGACATGCCTCCATGCACTGGGATCAGAATTTTCTTGTATTTCTGCCACCCTATTCGCAACAAAGGGCTTCCATTTGGCAGCAGAATTTTTGATCCAGTTTAATGTTATTGTGGAGTCCGTCCAGAATACTACTTTTTTAATATTATTGAAAACATTTGTTAGATGGCTAGCTATTCTGGCAGCTATTAATGCACCTAGAAGCTCTAATCTCGGCAAAGTGATTCTTTTTAAAGGGGCCACACGAGCTTTAGAAATTACAAAACAAGTTTTAGAAAAGCCTTCGGAAGTCTGGTATCTGAAGTAGCCCACTGCCCCGTAAGATTTTAACGAAGCATCAGAAAAAAGATGAAGTTGAACTTTATCATCTAAAATATTATCTGTGTTAAAATAATACCTGGGTATCTGAATCTTTTCTAACAGTTTTATTTCGCTATACCATTTTTCATATTTTTCTTTAAATTCTTTAGGAAGTGTGTCGTCCCATTCTAAACCGCGTTCCCATAACTCCTGAAGAAGTAATTTAATTCTAATTAAGAATGGCGATATGAATCCGATAGGATCGAATATTTTGGCAGCGCTGTGCAAAACATGTCTTTTGGTGTATTCCAAATTATCACCATCTGACATAAACGCCTTAAAATCTATTGACAGGACGTCCTTTACATTATCCCAATTAAGTCCCAGAATTTTTAATTTTGGATGACTTTCGTCTGTTTCTATAACTGGGTTACCATTCTTCCATAATTCCCTTAATTCTAAAGAATTTGTATTAAACTTTCTCAAGTTCATATTTGCATCCTTAAGTATTGAGACAGCAGAAGCTGATAAATTGAAAGCTTCTTGGACTGTCGGAGCCCCATATGCCAAATCGTCCACGTATAAAAAATTATCTAACATATTATAAGCAATGGGATTAATTTCTTTGTACTTTCTAATATGTTTCTTAATTGTCGAAGCCAACACGTACGGGGAGCTCGTGACTCCAAAACAATGTCGGTTAAAATGATATAAAGTCACAGGTTTATCTATGTCACAATCATCAAAGTATAAAAAACACAAATAATTCCTGTCCTCTTTAGACACTTCTATTTGCAAGAATGCTCTAGCAATATCGCCCAAAAAAGCAATTTTATGAGACCTGAAATTTAATATTATGTCAATTAAATTAGGATTTAAATTTTCTCCAGCGAAAAGACAATCATTTAGACTTTTTTCATTATTTCTTTTACTGCTAGCATCATAAACAATTCTTGATTTCGTACTAGAAGAATCTGGTCTAAAAATAATTTGGTGTGGCATTACGTAACCAATAAAGCAATTAGTATCACACTTTTGAATAATACCTTCACTTAATTGTTCTTTCATAATTTCGTTATATTTCTGAAATAAAGATTTATTACCCCTTAATCTCTTTTCCAGACCCACAAATCTCTGTTTCGCAACTTCGTAATTATTTGATAAACTCTGTTTGTTTATTTTAGAAGACCATAAAAGTGGCGCGATATACCTTTGATTCTCGAAAATTATTTCCCTCTGAAATTGCGTAACCACCTCATATTTTTCGTCGTTTTGAATATCAGTAGGAAAGGATAAAAAATTATCTACATCCCACAATTTTCTTAAATCATTGTCTGTTGATGTACAAATGACCTTAAAACAAGAAGCTCCATTTACATTATTGCTATGCATTCGTCCAATTAAAGTTTTTCCAAATATTGTTGGTTGAATAAATAAATATTTATTGATTTTCTCTACCCCTCCCGTGATTGTCGCAAACATATAATCACATCCCAATAATATTTGTACAGTCTTTTCATTAATAAATCTGTCAGCAAACTCATTTTCATCTAAACGGAATTTATTTATGAGCTGTGAATCAATATGCGATTTTACTTGCGTCGCACTAATTATGTCTGACACGAGTGCCTGAACTGTTATCCTTTTATACGGAGGATGGCGACTAATTATAGTAATATCCACTAAATCATACTCTTGTTCTATGGCGTTACGATTCGCGAAAGTATAAACTAGCAATTTCTCTCTTTTTACTGGTTTTAGTTTTAAAGCAGTTGCTAAATTCTTTGCAATAAATGTGCGCGAAGATGGAGAATCATATAATAACCTTGTACTTAATTTCTTGGAATCACCCATTACCTGTACGCACGCCGTTTGCAAAATTGTCGAATATTTTTCTGGAAAATTTTGAGTTTTAATAACAGATGATACAACCGCTTGATTTTCTTGATTTTGTACAATTTCTGATTTTTTAGTATTCTCAACGGGACTAATTTCAGAGGATTTCTTAGCGGGGCAAAACAAATAATTATGTTGAAAACTCTTGCATAACTCACACGGTTGTATTTTTGCTTTACATAGAGATAATAGGTGGTTCTTATAAAAACATCGGTAACATCTTCCTTCTTTTTTTAACTTATAACGCTTTTGTTCATCTGTCATTTCCTTACATTTTAAACTATTATGATTCGAATTACAGAATACACAAACATTTTTTACGACCGTCTTCAGCGCAACTGAAGTGGGAAAATTACCCTTTGTTCTGGTAGGAGCATTTTTTTCCCATCAAGATTTTTCTGGACTTTTTAAGGAATTTCCTGATATAACAGTTGCCGCTTCCCTTGAATCAATCTCAAATTTTATAAATTTCATTAATTCATTAACATCCCCCGGCTTTTCGTTATCCTTTTTCCTTTGAAATTCAATTACCAAATTATGAGGTAATTGCCTTAAAATGATAGGGATTAGTAAATACCCAAAATTGTCCGTAGCTACTCCTATCGCCTGCAAATTTCTAATGCTTATTTCGCATTCATCATACAAATCTCTCAACATTTTCGTATTCGAGCATGACCTGATCGGTTCGATTTCTAATAATTTATTTATAAAACCGCTAATTAAAATTTCCGTTTTACCATATCTTTTTTCTAATAAATCTAGCGAGTGATCGTAATTACTTTCTGTTAGGGCTAATCCAGATACCGTTTTATAGGCTTCACCAGACAAAAATGATTTCAAATATATTAATTTTTCTATTTTTGTCAAATTATCATTAACATCAATAGTATGTTTAAAACTATTGATAAATTCAAGAAATGTATTAGGATCACCTTTAAAATTCGGAATATTTAATTTTGGTAAATTTACAGTAGGCAATCGTGTACTAACATAAGGAACCGTACTAGCATTTGACAACGAACTAGCATTTCTCGATTCAACATCATTTTTAAATTTCTTCAAATTTGTTTTTATTTTAAATTTCGTTTCATTAATAGTATCATTATAATCGATACTATTTTGAACTTCCGTTTCTAAATTCGTATCATCCGTGATCAATTCTTCGATTTTCAAATTAATTTCCTTTAATTCTAATTGTTTTTCCTCCAAATTTATCAAAAATTCCGAAAGCTTATCAATATGATCTTTATTTTCAAAATCAATATCTTCAATAAACGACTCGACCTTTGTTATAAATTTAGTTACGGTCGTTTTCATAACTTTACGCTTAGCCTTTAATTTTTCAAGATTCATGCTTAGAAATAAAAATTACAGTACCTTTTTTCTGCCGAGATTTCGAGCTTCTTTTCGGTAATCTTGAAAACACACTTCTGGATCGGGAATCTATGTTTAATCCATATTAGCTTTGATATTAATGTTCCATTTGCTGGGTATCGGCACCAGTATTGACACTGCTCATTTCTAGAGAACAGTTTTTAATCCTAGAAGACTCGAGTTATATAAGTTCGTGTTTCTTTCTTTAAATGATATTCGATCCACTTGACATTTTTTCTTTTATTTCACACCACACACACATATAGTTGAACAGACACTAACATTTACTATTCACATAAAAAAAAGATACATATTTTTTACGGGGAAGTAAAATATTCTTCCTCGCATCTAGAAATCGTAACAACTTCTACCTTTTTTAAACAAAACATTGCACCACAGGTGGCTTTCCCTTTGGCGACTGCACGGCACCTTCGGGTTGCTTCACACGTGATTTGCAACAATGAATATTTAATGATACACTATTGATGATTAACTTGACCTTTGCTATTTGTACTTTAATCATTTTAAAAATTATCTAAATTTTTATTATTTTAGTTTTACTTATTTTAATATTGTATTACATTGTAAGCATTCATTATAGTTCCGATTGCACTATTAATTGCACTCAAATTACTGTTTAAAAAATGCAAACAAGGCAATGACCAGAAATCTGCAAAATTCTAAAATCCACACAACCTCTGGTCCCAAGCTGTGTGGATTTGAGGGAGTCTACTGTATCTAAAGTGGACATAATTTGCAAGTTTCTAAAAATATTTTGCGTATTAACATTTTTTCTGCTGATCTTGTGTCTGCATGTGATGCATCATTAAGACTGAAGAACACATAAATAGCACATTTTTGCAGAATTTTCTCCCAGATTTAAAAAGGAGCAGCATGCTGCTGGTAAGAAAGGGGTACTTTTACTAGTTCTTTAAGAGTATGTTTTGGATTCTTAAAGGTACTTTTTTAATAAAAATTTTAATTTTACTTAAGAAAGGTGTTATAATAAAAATAAAATACATTGACATGTTTTGGAACCGTCAAATAAGTTCCATAATCATAATATAAGTAAAATAAAATTTCAAAATATTTCTCTGTCAATACAAATGACACGCGACAATAAGATATAAATAACAAAAAACACGCGCTCTATTGTAAAAAATTAAATTAAAATATAGACCATGATCTAAAATATAAATACAAATAAAATTTTATATTTTTATATAAGTACTTTTTTATTTTTAACCCCTTCGGGACGAGTGACCAGTAAACGTGCCGGCACCGTTGCCACTCTCATCCTGCATGACCGGTATATGTGACAGCGTTGTTGGCACTCAGATCACTAGCGACTAGTATTCGTGCCGAGCATTTGGAACGTTTTAAATATATGAATATAACGTATAAAAAAATTATCTTAATCGCATTTGACTTTATATTAAGGAAGAAAACATTTACTTCTAACGTGGAAAGCAAATGGAATCAATGATTTTTTTTAAATCCATGTTAATTTAATTTTTGAAAAAAATATTGCAGTGAAAAGAAAATGTGATTATTTTATCATCTATTTGCGTTCTGAATGAAGTTTCAAAAACGAACTCTCTTTTTGATCATAAATATTTAACATGTCTGGTAAAACATTATTTTTTATTTATCATAAAGTTTTCTGCAGCACTTGTAAAATGTGGGGGAAGGGAGGAAGACTAGAAAGAGTTGATGAACTACAAACATCATGCAGTCTGGGCGCCTATGACTAAGTCTTTTGATTGCATTGTTCTATCTGTCTTTTTTTTCTACTTTTATCTGGATTGAAAATTTGCTGAGTTGAAGGTCAACTAAATGAATACTTTCTTAAGTTTTTTTTTTTTTTTCTAAAATCTGTGTTGGTGTGATCTGTGTTATAACGATCTATATAAATCATTGTGGTTTCTGGACACTTAGACGTGCTGTTTTAAAATAAAAGGATGTGTACAATTTATAATTTTATTTTGTTGTAGCAAATTAATTTGCTCGGTAAAAATAATAAAGAAAAAAATAAAGAAAAGAAAAAGATAAACAAGTTACTGATTCTGAGACTTTGCTTTCTTTGATACTTAGAATTATTTTGGTAAAGAAAATTTCAAAGAACTTTTTGTTTTTTACTTTAGTTTTTTTTTTTTTTTTTTTTTTTTTTTTTTTATCTTCAATCATTTTATTTATCGTTTCAAATGAATTCATTTTAAATTAAGTTATATACATCCATGTATTATATTTCCATACTCATTAAAATGTCAAAAAAAAAAAAAAAAAAAAAGAAGGATTTTATAAAGAATAAAATGACAGAGATTTGAAAAATATTTAGTCTTTAAAAGTAAAATTTATAAAGTTAGTGATTATAATATAATAATTTAACTCTGATTGTTTTGGGACATAAACTCATACAATAATATGTATATTTCAAATTAATAGTCAGTTTTGCCCCAAAATAGTAATAATTGAATACACTTGTTCGATATATTTAATTACCTATACACTATATTGCCATTGATTATTGGACACTTGCGATTTTAGACATTTTACTAAATATCTAGAAAAATACATGAGGAATCATCTCGAAACTCTTAGTGTATAAATATAATAGTATACGCCATACATCGCCGTGAAGATTTTTTTACCGAAACGCCATAGGGGACCGTCAACAAATTAAAAAAAATGAATTACTTTTGAATAACCCTGTCAAAACTAATGTAGCAAAAGCGCTCAAACTCTAGATTATGATTGAACGCCTTATTGTAATACGCCTTGTTCATTTTTATGCAAATAGCATGCATACTCGCAGAGTAATTAAGGTTTTTATAAAAATGGTCCCAAATTTTTCCAAGTTTTTTTCTTATAATTTTCAGAGTTCTTAATATAAAATAATATTTTTTTCAGAAAATATGACAAACAACATTGCACACAGTACTTTGTAATCAGAATTAAAAAATAATGAAAATTTTGTACAAAATGAGTAGGTTTACTAAATAATTTTTTACTGCGCATGCGTCAACGATATCAAAATTTCATTTGCATATTATGTTAGTTAAATGTATAGAGCAACTTTTGTGAAAGTCACAAAATCATAACTTGAAAATTCTGAAAATAATTGTCAATTGAATTAGTTGAAAATCCGTTATTCTCAAAATGAAGCAAAAACAAGAGGGGTTGTATCCATATATTTATTGATTAGTGTCAATATAGAATACACAATACGGGATGTACTACTACATTTGGATAAAATCCCTCATTTTTTTGCTTCATTTTAGAAACAACGGATTTTGTCCTTTTTCTATAGACGATTACTTTCAGAATTTTCAAGCTATGATTTTGAGACTTTTACAAAAGTTGCTCTATACATTTAGCTAACATAATATGCAAATGAAATTTTGATATCTTTGACGCATGCACAGTAAAAAATTAGTTAGTAAACCTACTCATTTTTCATACAATTTTTATTATTTTTTAATTCTGATTACAGGGTACTGTGTGCAATGTTATTTGTCCTATTTTCTGAAAAAAAAATTAATTTATGTTATGAATTCTGAAAATTATAAGGGAAAAACTTGGAAAAATTTGGGACCATTTTTATAAAAACCTTAATTACTCTGCGAGTATGCATGCTATTTGCATAAAAATGAACACAGTGTATTACAATAAGGCATTCAATCATAATCTAGAGTTTGAGCACTTTTGCTACATTAGTTTTGACAGGGTTATTCAAAAGATATTCATTCTTTTTTAATTTGTTGACGGTCCCCTATGGAGTTTCGGTAAAAAATCTTCACGGCGATGTATGGCGTATACTATTATATTTATACACTAAGAGTTTCGAGATGATTCCTCATGTATTTTTCTAGATATTTAGTCAAATGTCTAAAATCGCAAGTGTCCAATAATCAATGGCAATATAATGTATATATATATGTGTGTGTGTGTGTGTATATTTATAATAATTTCAACATATTCTTTGATGAATGTATTTTAAGTTATTCAAGCTTAATCATTATTATCAAATATCCTTTATTTGATATTTCATTTATGATGCATTACTATATATTGTTCTTTTATTTTCAGAAATATTTTTAACATTTAAAAATTTTTTAGAAATGTTTATTATAAAGTATAATTCTACTTTACTTATTATTATTAAATATTTTTCATTTAAAAGATAATTTCTGATTGATAATAAATTTATGGAATTTCAGAATTTTCAAAATTTTAAATTAAATTAAACATTTTAAAACTATTTTTTTATGTATGTCTGCATAATTAATATTGAAAAATAACATCCACAAGTTGTTTTGAAAGTTGTTTATTTGATTATTTTTATTTGTGAATAAATCAACTTTTTTTAAACTCTTATTTTGTTTAAAAATGTGTTAAAAATTATTTAGATTAGCCTATTATTTTTTTAACAAAATTATTTTTTACTTAAGTAAAATGTTTCATGTGTTACTATAGTAGAGGCACATAAATGTTTTTTAATCATATTATGTTTTTTAACCTGAAAACGTGGTTAAAACATACATTTTATATATTTAAAAAGTGATATTTATACTAAAATAGTGGAGGAAATACTCCATTTTTGTATGAATATTTATAATAACAACTTATTTCATGCATATGTATTTCAAACGGTTATATGGAAAAACGATTTTTTAATATCTTTTCAAAGAACACTTTACAAGAGTTAGGCTTAGCTTCGAAAAATCCTTCGGCCCTGAACGTGAAATCAAATTTCCCCGCTCCATCGCGAATGGGTTAAAGGCATTCATTAGATTTTTAAAGGCATTTTTAATATTTATCTGTTATGTCTTGGCACCCTTTTCAACACATTGAATCAGTTTATTGTTTTTATTATTGTTTTCAGTTTAGTGTTTTTATTATGCTGAGAAATTTTTTAATGCAAAAAAAGAAAGGGAATTTTTTTTATTGAGGCTAAACAATGTGTTATATCTTAAGCCATAGGGCAAACAGGGTGTAGCATCCTGCTGAAACTGTCTGTGTGAAACTGATTTTTGTTCAAAAAATATTTTGTTATTTTTATTCATTGTAAATTGTAATGCAGATATGCAGATCTATTTTATAAAAATATTGATCTTGCTTGGGGCAGAATGATTCTTCTGTTAAAAATTATTAAAAATTGCAATTATTCAACATTTTAAGGCAGTTGCACCGAAAGGTATTCCCAGCTTGTTTTGAAAAAATACTTTTCCTCTTAAATACAATATCTTTTCACATGAAAAAATTATACTGTATTTAGTTCATTTTCAAGAAATAATGAAATCTGACACTTTTCTACAGGAGGAAGGGGGATTGCACTCCCGGACCATTAATAAGCAATAAAAAAAATATTGCCTTGAAAATATTGTATAAAACGGTGCCCCTCCCCCCTTTTTTTTGACTGGAAATATGTTGAAGAATGTTAAAGGGAACTTATTCTTAATATTTACACTGTTCATGTGTTTCTTGATTGATTTCCTTATTGTTTTGTCATAAAGTTTGTACTCATAATTTAATTGCTTGATTTGTTTTTTAATGTTCAATAATTATTGGTTTTTCAATAACATTTTTAGATTAGAATATGATGCATATCGAAATGATTTAGAGGAGCTAATGCAAAATAATCAAGGAAGTATGTCATCTAAAGCTGAAGAAGCAAGAAAAAATTTTCTCTCACATAAAGAGAGATATGAAAAATTACGTTCTGATGTTGCAATAAAAATGAAATTCCTGGATGAAAATAAAGTAATTAGATTTAATGTTTTAATTAATATAATAATGATAATATTTCTTCAATTTTTAATAGTAATGATTTTTATATTATAAGCATATTTGAATTTCTCCCCTCCTAATTAGAATTGTGACTTTGTGCAATTTTTATGAATCAGGGTTTTATGCTTTAAACATTTTAAAACCAAAACTGAAAGGAATACTTTAAAGTTCTTTGTCTCTCTTAAAACACCATGTTCAGTAAAATTTAGAAAATAATCTGTAAATACAGTGCATTCGCAAATATCATAATATAATTGGCCAATATAACTGGAAAAAATTTTATCAATTTGTGGTAGGAAAATTGAAAATTTTGTCAGTCATTTAATAACTGCAAATTTTACTGATCAGACATGGAAATATCTTGAATTTCGTTGATTGAAAGCAGAAAAATAGCAAATTTCGCCAATCAGGCACAAAATAATTGCATATTTTCTCAATCAAGTACTGAAGAATCACAAATTTTATCGACTGGACAAAAATCCTAAAAATCTCGCATTTCGTAAAACGAATAAGAACAAATTTCCAGTTTTCTTAATGATGCACGAAAATATCACAAAGTTTTTTCATAGGCTGCAAAAAAGTTGCCTGTTTACCACGCTAAAAAATGCACATTTTGTTAATCAGTTGCCGAAAAATTGAAAATATCATCCACTGGGCATGAAAAATCTCGAGTTTTGTTTAATGTACTCCGAAAAATCTCTAATTTTGTCATTGAGCACGAAAAATAAAATCTTGAGTTTTGTCAATCAGACATAAAAAAAATCATGGATTTCATCGATCAGATACGAAAAAAAATCACAAATTTTGTCGACAGGGCATGAAAAAATCACAAATTTTGTCAATCAAGAATGAAAAAATCATGAATTTTCTCAATTGGGTGTAAAAAAATCACCAATTTCATCGATGGAGCACAGACACTTCAAATATTTTGTCGATCATGAAAGAAAAAATCGCGGACTTTGTTGATAGAGCACCGAAAAATTGACAATTTCGGCGATCAGGCACGAAAAAGGCCTGAATATTGTTGATCAAGAATGAAAAAATCGCAAATATGATTGATCAGCTTCGTAAAAAGAATGAATTTGTTCGATTGAGTACAAAAAAAATCATGAAATTTATAGATTGCATACGAAAAATCATGAATTTAATTGATTCAAAATGAAAAAATCAAGAATTTCTTTGATTTGGAGCAAAAAAATTGAGAATTTCGTCAATGACGCGCAGAAAAATTAAAAAATTATTTTAATCGGCTACAGAACAATCGTGAAAAAAATCGCAGATTTCATCATTTTATGACAGGGGGGAGGGGGGAATGCAGATTTCCTCAGAGTCAGTTACTAATTGCAAAATTCATTGATCGGGTGTGGTAAAATGTGTATTTCATAGATCCAGGGTGGAAAAAGCACAAATTTTGTCAATCATGCAAAGAAAAATTGCAAACTTTATCGATAATTCACAGAAAATCACAAATTTTGCAAATCAGTTGTGAAAAAAATCTCAAATTTTGTCGATCAGACCTGGAAAAATCAAATTACGTTGATCAGATAAAAAAAAATTGCAAATTTTGTCATCAAGCTCGGAAAAAATGTGAATTTTGTATGTATGTATCATTCTTGGGAAAATCACAAATTTCTGTATCATTCTCAGACAAATCATGAATTCTGTGAATTGGCTCCATAAAAATTAGGAATTTCATCAATTGGGTGCAGAAATATTGCAAATTTTGTGTATCAGGCATGGAAAAATCTTGCTGATTAGCTCCTTCTCTCACTTTTGTTCATAAAGTTCACTTTTTTTTTGGCACTAGCTAGTTATGTTTGTTTTATAGCACTTTTAATGAAACAAAATTTAAGAAATATTACTACATCTTGAAAATATTCCTTGCAATATTTATCATATATACAAACTGTATATATATGAATACAAATGAATTGGATATTTTGACATTTTATTCTGTTCCAAAAATAATGAATAATTTTTTGAAATTATTTTTGTTGTAGGTGAAAGTGATGCACAAGCAGTTGTTATTATTTCATAAAGCTATATCTGCCTACTTCTCTGGAAATCAAAGCATGTTAGAATCAACTCTGAAGCAATTCAATATTAAACTTAAAAGTCCTAATTCCAGTTCCCCATCTTGGTTGGAGCAGTAATTTGGAATTCATTTTCTGCTAAATGAACTTCTTCTAGTTCAGTTGTATAGCTGTGTAGGCAGTTATATCCTTGAAAGGAAGGATTTTTACTTTTTGTTTGGTTGTTTGTATGGCAGTATATCAATTTCCAAGTTTAAAATTTGATCCAATAAAATAGTTTAGTCAAATGGAATCTAATTTTATAAGTTTGCACTATTCACAAATGTTAATTATATGATCAACATTGGTTATCATTTTATGATGTTTCTTTCAAGATAAAATAATTAAAACTATGTGTAATAATGAACAGAATTGTTCTCTGGTGCCTTTTATTTTTCATGTACTTACTATCTATTTTTTTCATAATAAAATGCATTTTATATAAATATACATATATATATAAATATGTGTGTATGTAGGTGCCAGTGTACTATTATAGATTTCATAGAAATTTCTTACATTTGCTGTGTTTCCATTGATATTTTGATTAGAAGTTATCTTTTTTTATATCTGTAAAATTATCATATCATCCATTTTAAACTTTTCCTGTCTAATACAGAGTATCTTATTAATATGTTTCAAATTTATTATACATGAGAAAATGCCATCATCTAATACTCATGTATTCTTGACATTTAAAAGAACTATGTTCATTTTTATGAAGATTTCTGTACTCATGTACAATGATTAATATACAACCAGAAATTGGTATACAATCCAGATTTTAAGGAAATAAAATTTCAGTGTGTAGGAGCAATGACTCTATGAAAACAGAGAAAGTTTCAATAAATATAATTTTGATACATAATGGTCTAATTATCCGATTTGTAGAGATCTTTGCAAAAATGATACCAAACTCTTAAAAAGTAAAATGCATTGCATATTTTTTATTTGTTTTATTTATCTTGTATTGTGTTATGTTATCATTTTTATTATTTTGTGATAAACTACTTTTTTTTTTAATTCTCTTAACTGTCATATGTTAGCCAAATTAATGTATAGTGTTTTTATGATTTCTGTGAAATCTAAATTAACTCACTTTTCATGCATGTAACACATCTAGAACTAATTAAAAGTAGCATATTTAATAAAAAAAATATTTTTAAGGTTTTCAAAAGGTGCACTTAGAAAAAATAAAATATTGCTTTTAAAAATAAAAATTGATTTTTTTATTTGACAGATAAGAGATTAATTATCTTCTATTGTGGTACCAACTAAGCTAGTCATTTACTTTAGTTTATTTATGTAAGAAAATTAGATTCTAAATTTTATATTTAGGTATACATAGTTTATGCTTGTTTTGTTCTGTGTCATTTGCAGTCATTTTTTATGTATATCCAGTATTTGCATGGGTTCTGATATTTCATTGAAAAAAATAGTATATTGCAGCAGTTCTATTCGCGGAAATTTATTTGTTAAGTTTACTTATTTTACTGTTTAAATTTTATTTTAAAAATAGATTTAATTATTAAAACTGTATCATTTTTTTACATATTAATGACCAAAGGGGTGAAAAAAATACATTATTGATTGTTTAGCATTATTAGTTAAATTTTTGATTCCAGCATGTCATTTAACATTCTCATTTCTCCAGTCACTGTTCCTAAAGTAAATACATTACAACAGTAAAATGTTCTGTCTTTGCTATATAAAATTTCTGTATTTAATGTTATCAGATAATGGATTTATCACATTCCAAATTTTTGCCACCAGTGTTGATTTCGAGACTATGTATTTTTCAAATGATACGACAAAGTTCCACACAGCTAAGGATTGTTCTTATGTTGGGATGAATTTTGCTACTGTAGAGTGCTGATTATCCGAACCTATGGGGACCAATGTACGTAGATAACTGGACAGACGATATAACATGTTGTCATAAATTATCTACATTGTGTGTGTGTGTGTATAACATGACTTTAGATGTTCATTGTCAATAAAGCAACATTTCAAGCACACTGTTCTGCTGAACTTAGTCAACAGACCATACACTATGTCTGTTAAGCCAATTATCTATTGATAGATCATAAAAAGGATTGTATTGGATGGATTCTCCCTGTGATTACAAGCTTAGACAGGTCATGTCCAACTTGATTTCTTATTCATTGTTGGATAAAGGTTTCATTTGCTGAAAGTTTGATGAGCAATTCGAAAAAGAATGTTTTGTTTATTACAAAGTCTCATACATTAGAAATGATGGATTAAAAGTTTGACTTGTAACCATGGAGAACCTCCATTTGGTTTATGACTACTGTTTATCAAATCTTATTTTGACTTAACAAATTGTGCATTAAAAACATACTACGCTATAGTCTTTTTCTCCTGTTTCTTTTTTTTTAGTTAATTTTTTTTGTTGTTGTTGTTGTTGTTGAAAGTTTTTCCATAAGATTTTCAAAAATCTAAAGGACAAACATTCTGAAATTTTAAATTTGGTTGATTAGTGCTCTACTATATTTCTCTCTTTCTCTTTTTTATACATTCCCTCTCTGTTCCTGCCTTTTTAATTTTTATTTTTTGGAAGACATGTTTCCATTTTCATTCCTGACAGCAAGAATCTTAGTAGGTGTCTTTAAACATAATGTAAATAACAGAGGTAGTGATTTTATTTCTGCTGCATATATGATTAGTAGTTTCTATGAATTTTTACGCTTAGAAACTTAATAAAATGTGGAAATTTTTATTATTTTCCTGGAAGGATAAATATAAGGGGGGTCTTTCTTTTGTAAAATTTCTGCTTAAGAGTGTCACTGAATTTCTGTTTTCTCCCTCTATATATTCATAAATAGTTTCAGAATGCTTTTTTAAAATTGACTTGAAAATTTGTCAGCAAAAACTCTTTAGGATTTTTGTGATTTTACACAGTTTTAAAAGACAGTTGCTTGCCTATTATAGCACTTATTTGATATTCTTTTTTGTGTATACTAAATTTATTTTAACTGCACTTTTTAAGTAGCTTTATGTGTGCCAACTTCATTTCGAGTAATTCTTTATCTTTAATTTCATTAAACAAATTGTAATATTCATTTTAAAAAACTAATATTTCGAAGACATATAAAATTTGCTTGTACTTTGTCACTGTTTCTGAATTTTAATACCTTTGGTTCTATATCTCTGGCAAGTTCAGTATAACAAGGAATTGTATTTTCCTTTTATATTCAACATTTGAAAATTTAATTTTCTGGACATTTTGATAATATATATGAAAGGATAAAAAGCTTCCTGGCAGAAATGAGATGAATTACCCTTTTTATATACTGAAGAACAAGTTCTTTATGCAACCCTTGCCATCATGCAGTGTTAAAAGAAAATATCTCACTTGACTGAGCATTTTTCAAACTAGTATGCCATTCAGTTGGACCTGATTTAATTTTTTCTAAAGAATTTAAGTGATATATTTATAAAACAATTATTAGTACATAACATCCATACTGCCCTCATTACTCTTGAAATTCATTTTAGCTTTACAAAAGCATTTTGTAATTCCTCACCTGACAAAAACACAGGGAACACTGGAAAGAAAATTGTCAAAATCTTTTTTATCATTTTATTTTCTTTAGCATTCAATATACTTTTCTCATTAGCCATACTATTGAGGAAAGATGTTTACACACCGGACAAACAATTGATCATCTTAAAAACTCTTCTGCTTAATAGTCATATTTAATTTTATTAAACTCAGTGTTTTCTTCTATGTGTTCTTGAATACAATGAATGCAGAAAACCTGATTGCAAATTGGAAGGACACTGGAGCATCTACCACTAAGGGACTTCTTTAGAGACAACTTTTTGACATAAAATGCAATTAGAATCCAAATTGTAATAATTTCATTGTTTTTTTTTCTATCTTTCATATAGACCATAAAAACAATGCCATAGCTGCTATTCACTGTTGAAGGTATAACATAACAATGCTGCATATAATATAAAACATCACTTTAAAATATCAAATTATTTTTAAATGCTTTAAGTGATCAATTAAAAATTAATTAAAAGCATGAATGGTAAAAAGAATAGTAACTTCAAACTACAAAATTCAAATATATTCTCTCTACAATATTTTTTGGATTTTTCGAATGTTTAAAATATAAACTCAATAAATATAATATATCCACAGTTGCAAAACCGTCAGCTAAATTAAAAAAACTCAATATGTAGGAAAATTGATTCAAAAGAATCACATCAAATAGCTGGCGTATATGAAATACCATTCACAAAACAAGATGGAACAAAACAATATTACATTGGTGAAACAAGTAGAAAACTCAGAACTAGGATTAAAGAACATATAGCAGGCATCAAATACAATAGGAAAACTACAGCTCTCTCAAAATTATATAGCAAAGAACCATTACAAATAGATTTTAAAAATAGCAGAATGATATACCCTTCTAGATCATATTTTCCATCAATCATAAGAGAATCAATAGAAATCTTCATACGTAGAGACAATGTTTGCAATGAATTTGCCTCCATGGAGTTACCTAAAATTTGGAAGGAAATGCTTCAAAGGTTTTTAAGACAATAATTTGTAATATTTCATGTTCAAAATTATTTTTATTCATTTTTATTTCCAGTTTTACTTTTCTATGCTCATGTTCACGTCATTTATGTTTTTCTGTTTATTTCAAGAAATTTCTTTTTATCATTTATTTGTTTTTAAAAAAGTTGCCGTAAGTGCAATGAAACATGTAAAATTATAAGGTTTTTGTGTTATTTTTAATTGATCACTTAAAGCATTTAAAAATAAATTGATAACAATGCTGTGTTAACTTTGCAACCTGTATTCATATTTAATCTTCTTAAACTTAGTGTTATCTTCTATGTGTTCTTGAAAGCAACAAACACAAAAAAATCTGATTGCAAATTGGAAGGGCACTGAAGCATTTATCACCAAGGGACTTATTTAGAGACACAACTTCTTGGCATAAAATGCAATTTGAATCCAGATTTTTCAAAATTGTGATGATTTCATTAGCTTTTTCTATCTTCCATATAGACCATAAAAACAATGCCATAGCTGCCATTCACAATTAAATGTGTAACACGATAATGCTTCATGTGAATTTGTTCACTGAATTTTTCACTGAAATTTTTCACTGAATTTGTTCTTGAATGCAACAAACACAGAAAATGTTATTGCAATTCCAAATGGAACATCTATAGGGACATAACTTCTTGGAATAAAATGCAATTAGAATCCAGGTTTTTCTAAATTGTAATGATTTCGTTAGTTTTTTTCTATCTTCCATGTAGACCATAAAAACACACCATAACTGTCATTCATTATTGAAAGTATAACACAATAATGCTGTGTTATCTTCACAACCTCTATATTTTGGCTCTTCGATAATTTTAAAAATCTCACTTTAAAAATACACCTAGATTTTGTTAGTTTTCTTCTTTTTTTCCCATATAGACCATAACTGCCATATACTGTTGAAGGTACATCAAGGTTAAAACTATTAACACTTCCCATCTTGTAATTGGTCTCTTTAATTACAAAAAGATAAACTCAGTTTTGATTAGTTTGTTCTTTCTTTCACATATATATCATGAATACAGCACTGTAATTGCCATCTACTATTGGAGATAAACTTTCTACATTTCCTGAATCCTATGTTCATTCTCTTGAACAGCTTTCATTCAAACACATTCTAAGATTTTGTTCAATTCTTCATTCTTCAATACAGACTATAAATATAAAGTCAAAAATGCAGTTCACTGTTGAATGTGAATCACAATAATGCTATTAATACTTCTTGACTTCCGTATTAGAACTGCTTGATAACTTTAAAATTCTTCTTTTAAAGACATGCATCTTTAATAATAAGAAATTACTTCTTGCATACGTACATCGCAAAATATTAAATCGATAAAACAAGTATTGCAGTGATATGAGAATGACAAACATACATATATTTCATTTATATTGAAAAATACTCTAAAAGCTTTGCAGTGAAGAATGATATGTAATTAGGTTTAGCACATTTTCACTTAACTCATTTGACTCATTAATAACATTCATGTTATTTTGTTCTTCCTGCTGCTAACTCTGCTTTCAGTAATCGCTTGCAATAAAAACGATTCAATCAATGTCAAAGATGAAACTTAGCTTTGTTATTAGATTTCTATTAGGACAATAAAAATTTTGAATATTAATTTAGAAAAGGATAAGATTTAATTTTTATCCTTTCATATATATTGTTTAAATTATTTTTTAGAACTGTGTGAATGTCTCAATAATTTTGTATTTTTAAAAAGTGTTATTTAATATAAAATTACTATATAAATGTATAAACATATTTGATTCTGAAAAAACTTTAATCTAAAACAATTTCCTCAAAAATAAAATGATTTGTCTTATAAAATGGCCACTGTTATGCTCTTTTGAAGTGTCTTTTCTGGTGAAATTTAAGCTGTTTAGAGAAAACTGTCCTAAATTACTAAAACAGATTTGGGGGGGAAAATCTGTTTTGGAAGTTTACACAAATTAGAGGCTTTAACAATTTTGGTTCTAGAGCTTTCAATATTAGTGAAAAACAAGGAGATAAGGCAGTGCTGGGTGTTTTCTTATGTCAAAATGTCATAATACATAAAAAAAATTTTGGAAAACAGAAAGAAAACCTTGCTTTTTAAGAAAATACATTCTTTTCAACCAGTTGGTGTAGGAAGTTTTATCAGTCAATTGAATGTAAAAAAGTAAAAAGATATGTAGAATGACTAATGTGCCATTTTGATTAGTTTGTTTTCATTTATGTTTAATTTGTGTGATTATAGTTCTTATTGTGATTGTTTATTTTGTCCTTAGATAATACTCATTTTGTACAATAAGAGAAATAAGTGTTATCAATTTTAAATATATTCTCAAGTTGAAATTTTTTCTGAAAATAATTATATATGTATGTTATAAAATGATTCTGTGAATATTTTTTGTTATTTGAAATATTATTATTGTGTATTATATGAATGTGTAAGAAATTCTTAAAATTCCATTTTATTTTGTTGTGGATACTCAAATGACTCTTAAATTGCTCTCTTTTATCCCCTCACTCAAGAATTATGAAAAAAAATATTTAGTGCATATTGGTATACTTGAAATGCTATTCTAAATTGTGAAAGGAAAGAGTATAGTGTTTAACATGATCCTATTATTCATTTGTCTTTACTGTAAGTATCTTAAAAGAAAACTTGATTTGGTTGATAGTAATGCGATTTAGGATGATTTATAGCTATTTTACTTTATCCTGTTCTTAACCCTCTCAGTGTTTGAAGTGTAATATTCTGTTCACTAAACTTCAGGTTTCACTGCAATATAAGCAATATTTAAGATAATATAATTCTATAGATTTAATGAATTTTCAAAACATTTTAGAATAATTAATACTGTCAAGGATTACATTCATATATATATTTATAATGTTGAAAAAAAATATTTTTTGAGCATTTAAAACAAAATGCAGAGAAAACATTTCAATTTTACCCATTTGCAAGACGCTCAGAGGGTTAAAGCATTATTCTTTTGTACAAAGCAAAAATATTTTCTGAAAAAAATACTGTGCTGTTATATCTCTTCATAACATCTTTTGAAGTCAAACATGAAATCTGAAACCTTAATAAAAGATGCAATTTGAAAACATCTTCTGAGTAACTTTTACGTTCAATGACAATTTTTATGACTTCAGTTAAGAATCTCCTATGATATTTAAATAAGCAAGAGAGTCACATTAATATGCTTACTATTACTACTCTGCTTTTAATGGCTTCCTTAGAATTTTTTTTAATTGCCTGGCCATTTCAAGTTGGGCTATTATTCCATCTTGTTAATACTGTGTCATTAATCAGAGAACTATCTGAAGATTTGTTAATTCCATAGTTTAAACATTTCATTTAATAATTATTTATCTTATGGATTAAATAAAAAAGTTCAAGATTAAAAACATTCTTTTTGGACAATCCAAATATGTGGAAACTTTATTTTCTTTTGCATAGCTTCCAACCTTCCAATTTTTTTTTAATCAAGTAAAATAAGTTAGTTAAAGAAATAGTTAAGTTTATGATTATTCTGGTTCTAATTATGTTTGGCTTGAATAAAACTAAAATGTTGGCAACTATGCTTTTGTCATCCAGTCGCATTAAAGCAATTTTAGTTCTACAAAGATTATGAAATATATAGAATCAGTTATTATAATTCTTTCTCTATAGCATGTTAGTTAGTTCCCTTTGATGCTCTAAATGATTATTTTAGCTAAACTGAAAGTTTTAAAATATTTAAATGACAATGTATGTAACAAGATATTTAAAACTCTTGTGTACAATTTCTGCATTTTAATTATGTGTCTTAGTTTGAAATTAAACTTATGCGATTGTTGTTATTTTGCAAATTCTGTTTAACCTGCCTATAGTTGTCAAAGGGCTGTTAGTTACTGTACTCTTGCCAGTTTAATCAATTTATACTCTTGCATATGGGTGCTTTTGCTGGTCGCACTTATTTATTAATGTATTATTTTCTGACTTTTCATAAAAAGTAACCAGATTATTTCTTAAAAGTGCATGTTATTTTACTATAGTATTTTTTCTTATTGTGTTTTTACCCATTTCTTTTACGTTAATTTTTGTTTGTTTGTTTTAAATATGTCTTAAAAGTTATGTAAAATTTACATGTGCATTAAAGTATTAGTTTAATAGGGATAAAGATTTAATTTGTTGAAAATGTTGATATTTTTAGATGGATGCTATCGATATTTGTGAAATTTTTATCAGTATTTTTAAAGTATAGTCTATTATTTTTATTTTCCTTTAGTTTTTAATGTTAGGTTTTAAAATAAAAGTACTTCAGAATGTAAGTAATTGTGGTTGTTTAAACAATAAATTTATATAATATTAGTAAGCTTTCATATTAATATTTCAGAAACAATTCATATTCTACTGACTCATCATTTAAGTGGAAGTAGAAGCAACTATAATGATGGTTTATATTCTTTAGAAATATATAGGAAAAATAATTAAAATGTATTTTGTTTTAAAACCTTAAAAAAAAATTAACTTGAAATTTTCATTTTGTTTCCACTGATCTCTTGACTTATTTCTCATATAAAATGCACTGTGGAAATATAATGTATACTAATTTTATATTAAAGATAAAGAGATTTGTAAAATTCTGTTTCTTTTTCTTTCTTCCTGGTCTCCAAAATTTTGACAAATCATTTTTTGTTATGATTAAAAAGTGGTGATATTAATGTATCATTTAATCAATAATAAATTTCTAATTTTGTTGGGTGTACAAATATAGACTTTATAGATTTTTTTTTTTTAATTAAAAAAGATTTAAAATTTATAAATCATTTTTACTTTATCGAAAGTAACAAAACCAGAAGTCATAACATTTTTCATCTTGCAGACAATTTGCAGATTATATACTGGTCTGGTTGTTTCAAAACAATCCAGTTAGCAAGCTAATTTATTACTTCATAAGAACTAAACTGAACTGCTCTCCAGAAAAGACCAATGGCATGGACCAAAATAAATAGAAATCCCAGGACAATTATGGTGTTAAATATTTGGTAAATAGAGTGGCTGTAATAAAAACTCATAATTCAATCCTACTAGATGATAGTTCTCAGATTTTCGAACATGTGACCTGGCATTGTCATGTTGTTCTTCTACGTTGGTCATTTTCTCCTTAGAGCCATGTTCAAACATATTAAATGTAAACAGTAGTATTTTCCTTCAAATGATTGTTTCAGATGGGTCTAGAAGCTCCAATATATACCATCAAGATGCACATGACTTTATCACTGTTATGTTTTGCTTTGATACTGATGGACCTGGTTCACTGGATTTAATCCATAATCTTTTTAATTTAGGATTGCTGTATTGAATCCTCTTTTTTTATTGTCAATAATAATTTGATTAAAACTATTTACATCTTTTTTTCTTTTTGAATTGGTGTGCCACTCAAATTTCTTGCTTTTGAACCAATTCCCTCTGCATGTACATTTTAAGAAAAGTATTGTTTCTGTAGTGAACTATTTGACAAGAAACTTTTCTAAGACATTTTTGTTCTTTATCATCCAAATTGTTAAAGATAAAGCATGTTTTTTTGTAAGCTTCAATAAGTAAATGATGACTTTCAGCTACACTTATTCTTTAGAAATATTAATGAAGTATAACTTCTTGGAAAAGCTGTTTTCCATTACAAAATTTGACAGTTTCATTGCTGTAAAAACAGTTGTTTATACTCTAATCAAATGACATGTATTATGTATGAAAGCTACAGACAGACTTAAACTGCAACAGGATACGAGAAAAAGTGAAATATAAAAGGAGACGCTTGGTCTCAGAGACTTCATTTATTTATGGATCCAATAAACCTTCCTTATTTCAATATTGTTATAAAATTGTACACATGTATACTTTGAATACTCAACATAAGAGTGGAAAAAAAATCAAAGAAATTTTTCCCAGAAGACATTTTTAAAACATGGCATCTAATTTATCAAACAGTCTTATTTGGTGTCAACCTAGTGTGATCTCAAAGACTACACCTGCCCCATTACGAGCTTACAATATGAGCAAAATGGCAGCAGTTCAAATTTCATCATCTTTTGAAACTTCATAAAATCATATTTGTATGCCCAATATGTGTTTATTACCTTGAAGTATAAAGCTTGATTTTCTCACTTCTTGATATGGGAATGTCCAATCAGAAATTTTATGACAATTCGAGCAAATTTTCATTAATAATCCTGATTCTTTTATTAAAAAATATAAAATTAAGATAAAAAAATGATACAACTAGCTACATATCATTGTATTTCATTCATGTAACATGTATCTAATTTGTAACAAAAAGCATTTTACTTGTCTATAGACTGGAATTTGTTTCGAAAGAATTTAGGTCCTTTAAAAGACTCTTCAAAATATTTCCTCTCAAACCAGTACCCTTCACAAAAATTTTCACATAAAAACAGGACCCTTTACAAAATTATTTCTCTTGAAAATAGGAATTTCACAAAATTTTTCAATCTCTAAACTGATCATTTTGCAAATTTAATCATTTAAAATAGGGGTGCATACAGAGGTGTGCAAAGAAACAATTGCGCCCGGGGGCAAAATTAGAATTTGGTGCCCCCACCTCCCAACTTTTTCTTGTAACAGGCCAAATATGATGGTAGTATAAATTTGGCATCCCCTAAATTTCTGCCGCCCCCTTCTCCCCCCTTTCACACGACACTGGGTACATAACCTTTTTTGCAAAAAGGGCACTTATTAGAATGTATGGGGTGTTTGAAGGCTACATCAGTAACACAACAAGAATTCTCTTTGGGGAACTGATATTTGGCCTATAAATGATTAAACAGTTTCAGGGAGGCGGGGGTAGGTTTTACCCTTCTAGGTTCCCCTACCCAGCTAACAAATCAAATTCAGTTGGCAAAGACAGTAGAGGATCATCCCGAATTCCAAAATCTACAAGGACCTGAAATCTGGAAAAGAAAAAAATTTAAAAAAAATTGTACATTTTTACTAAAATTTTGTAATTTTTGAAAATTTTCAAAAGTTTTACAGATTTTTATTTATTTATTTATATTTTTTTCAGTCCGTTGTTTCAATGTGCAACCATTAAAACAAGTTATTTCATTGGCAGATGAGGGAGGCACGCTCCTTTCTGCTCCCAAAATTTGGAAAAAATCAAAGAAATTATCAGATATTTTATCTCCTCCCATTCAGTCTGAAAAAATATTATGGCTACACCATTGTATTATTAGAATATGCATATAATTGGAGAGTTCTGTTTATTTTTTTGTATCTTCCCTCCCTTCATAGACATTCCAGAATGGCCTATCTGCTCATGGTTTCTAAATTTCGTCCAATGGAATTCATGAAAATGTTTAAAAATCATCATGGAAAACATTTTCTTGAATGATCAACTAGCAACTTTATGTAAGAAAGAGGATTTATTAAAAATGAAAATCAAAAATTTTTATGTAAATTATATAGCTGTAAAGAAAAAAAAAAGTTAGAGCTTGTAAACAGAATATTAGTTACCCATTTAATTTTTCATTGTTATCATTGAATAATGCAATATATTTTTTCATATTTTAAAAATATTCAAAACGTAAGTTTTATTCATATTCTATATGAAATTGTTTAATTTTGATTTTTTTATATATAACACACATATATGTAACAGAGATATAGCAAGAAATATGTCAAAGGAGTGATAATATTCCTTAACTTTATTCGGGGGAATAAATTTTGTTGTATAAAAGTGATAAAAAACAAACATAGGCATGGAAGTGGCTAATCCCCCACCCCCCCCAAAAAAAAAGAAAAGAAAAAATAAACTTTTTTAATGAAAGGATTAGAAGGAGCCAATAAACAAAATTTGAGATTTGTCTGCGTTTCATAGGCAAAATTCGCAGTTTTTCTAATACCAGTCAAGGAAATTTGTGATTTTTGTGCATCTGATCTACAAAAATCACAATTTGTCCATATCACATCGAATAAATTTGCTATTTTTCCGAACCTGACCGACAAAATTTGCAATATTTTTTCAAGACCAACTAACAAAATTTGAGATTTTTTATAATCCCCGCCAACAAAATTTGAGATTTTTCAGAGGAGGGTCAACAAAACTTATATTTTTTTCCATACCCAATTGATAAAATTTTCGACTTATGTCTACCTGGTCAGAAAAATGTGCATTTATTTTTTTAACCTGATTAACAAAATTCACGATTTGTAACTGAATCTGATGAAATTTGTAATTTTTCCTGCAGTAAAATGACGAAATTCTGGATTTTACATGGTTGATCAATGAAATTTGAGATTCCCCCCCTCCTATTAGACAAAATTTGCAAATTTTTAGCACACAATCAACAAAATTCACAATTTTTAACTGGCTGACAAAATTTGTAATTTGTTTCCAAATTTGTTTTACAAATCGAGGAAATGTGTGATTATGCTATTGATGAAAGTTATGATTTTCTGCAGCCAATCAACAAAATTTGCAAATTTTCCTGCTCAACTTTATCAAAATTATGCTTTTTTTTGTACTCAATCCCCAAAATGTGCCTAAAATTTGCGATTTTCCCATGTCCCATCAATGAATTACATTTTGATACAAATTAGTTATATTTTATGTGAGTAGAGCATAGTGATTTTTAACTAGTTTTATCATGTTTTTTTACCTTAATTATATTTTTTAATAAAATAATTGGATGTATTTATGAAAATTTGCTCGAATGGTCACAAGAGTAACAGTGGACATTTCCATATTTGTTTCAGGGAAAATTATGGTATTCAACATAAAATATTTTTTATTTATGTAGGTTTAAATTTCCTATCATTAATTTTCCCTCCAATATAGTTCTTAGCATCTATTTACACTATACCATAATCAAACACATATTTAATCAATGTAGAAAAAAGACAAAAATGCCTTGATTTATAACTTAATCCAGTGTACTAAAAATTAAGCTCTAAGTAAAAAATCTTATTGATTAAAAATTAACATAGATTAGACTAATGCTGATTTCTAAATCACCATCTCTGAATTTATGAGGTTGATTCATTGTTTTGTTTGTACTGAAAAAAGCAATAAAGGAACCGACAAATTATTTAAAAAAGAAAAAAAACCTACAAGTGCCTTTTAAACATAATTTTTTAGATGAAAGGGTAATCATATTTTTTCTTTTTTGTTATCATGAAAAACAAAATATTTTGCTTATTAAAATCAATTCCTAAAGAAATATTTTAATTTCTTTTTTAAATTTAAAATGATTGCTCTTGTATATCATAAAATATTGTTTGTAAAATCTCTTTTCTTATAATGCATTGCTTAACCCTTTCATGACCATATTACCCATATGTCCCACAGAAAATTTTTATCATGTATCAAAATATTTATCTTTTCTGCATCAAATGTATATTATGGTTTGTATATTTTAGGTTATTTTATTGACAGAAAGCCTTTAAGAAATTTTTTCAGCAAAGTAGATAATAATATAGCAAAGTACTACCCATCTATAATCTTAAAAGTTAACAATTAAGATTACTATTAAAGCTGGTATGTTCCTAAAATCAGCATTTTTCAGACTATTAACATTTTCAAAAGAAAATAAAAATTAGAAAACTTGCCACAATTTTATAAATGGGCCAATCAACTACCAAAGATGATTTATTTATTTTTTGTTGTTTGTTTCTACCAAGAGAAGGATCTCAGGTCGACTACACAAAATGTGATGAGTGTATATATATCAATGGAATATAGTTAGTATATAAATGTATGAAAGTCATAAAGGGTGTAATAACCAGGAAGTCTTGAGAAAATAAGTTTCAAAATTTATATTACAGTGTATAATAGGATAAATTTACACATTTGGAAAGTGGCTCAGTAGCACATAGCAATGTGCTAGATTTGAAAATTTGATTAATTGAATGTTTTTTAGTTTGAATTCCAGTCAGAAATATTTTTATCAAAATAAATTTTTATCAATTATTTTCAAATTACCATTGAGGAAATACATATAATAATTGAAATTTATGAAAAGTATAAATTAAATATTTTTTTGTAGTATATAAGTAACAGATTTATTAAATTTATTCATAGAGGAAAAGAAATGGTACAAAGAATAGTTGGTTGATCAAACTTTTAAAACTGTTCCCAATACTGAACTCCTTTCTTTCTCATATGGCTTCCTCGCTTTTGACAACTTTTCTGTCAGGCTTGCATCTTATTCAGATAAGCAATAAAAAATTGTATAAACTCTAATGTGCATCATATTCTAAGGTCAGAAGCCAATCTTATAATAGATACAGTAGTTAGCAGTATCAGCTTTTAAAAATTTTGGAGTTTAATGGTATGGCGATTTTTAAGGGGAAGAAAGGGTAGAAAAAAGTGAGACATTTTAAATCATGTTATGATTTTAAAAAATATATAAACTTGTAATTCTGTTTATTTATAAGTTCTTCATTATAAAAACACAATTTTTTCTATAATACTATGAATACAAATTGAAAATGCAAAAGGGTATAAACATTGAACAAAACATTGTTACCTAGATGCTTTATGAGAGTCGGAGTATTAGAACAAATAGTCACTGATTTATACTCATTTATAAAATATGCAAAACATTTTATCTTTTAATAAAAATCTGATTTTATGAATACTGGAAGAATTTATTGTGCTCCTGAGTGTGTTATTACAGTTCTTATTCTTAAGAAAAAAAAAAAGATTTTCTAATTGAACAAACGTAGAATGAAATTTTGTTGTGGCAGTTGTAAGAGAAATAACACTGAAATTGTGTGGGACTGGCAGAACAGGTCTGCCAGCTATCTGTACTGGGTTATCCAAGGGAGAGCTAAAAAAAATTAGCTAGTAGAAAATGAAATTTTTTCACATTTCTTTGAACTGTGAATTTATTTGGGATTTGCATATTTATTCATTGTGCATTGTGTACATATGGCCAAGTGTGTAATATTGAGAATTGGTGAAAATTGTGATTAAAGTTCTTGTTATTATTGTTAAAAAGTATTATGGAAGAATGGTAGGAGCATTTAAAAAAATAATTATTAAAAGTTTCAGGAGCAATCCAAAGTCTCATTACTGCTGAGTTTGCTGAATAAACATTTCAGTGTACATAGTATTATGTTTCTTAATGGAATTTCCATATAATAATCTACGGAACTGCAAGTCTTTTTAGACATTTTATAAGCATGCAATTCTTTTCCATACAATGATTTTCCATGCTAAATAAATACTAATGTTTTATTTTTTTTTCCTTTAAATATTTTATGGTTGTGAAAGGGTTGACTCAGTTAATATTTTTTATGAAATTCCTAGCTCTATGGCCATATACTGAAAAAAATTATTTCTGTTACATACATAGCTATTTGAGACTTATAAAATTATTTCAAAAAATGATAATACTCTTGTTTAAATTTTTGAATGTTTAACATTTCTAAAAAGAAAGAAAAATTCTGACTCACAAAAATTTAGAATTTTCGAAATCAAATATTATTAAGAACATATGTCACTAGCTGATAAAAAAGCTAAAACACTACTAAAGCTAATACTTTTATTACTAACTTTCTAGATTTGATTTGCTTATTTAACAATCAAAATCTGTCTTGTTTTCATTAGCTTCTGATATAAAAGTTAAAGTTTGAAAAAAGTACTAAAATTTGGTTGTCCTGAAATTTTATTTAATTGTAGAAATGTAGGTTTATAGATATTCTAAAATTGCTTCTGTAAAATTGGCACTAAGCTGCTTCAAAATTTGGATTCATGGTTACAAAAATGAAAAATAACTGATTCAAATGCTACTTTTATCTTATGCTGTATGTAAAGGAAGAGTAACAATTTTAATTCTATTCATGTATTTTACGTAAAACTGTACACCTGAAGTTTGTGTGAGCTATTTTAATAATTTGTCATTCCAATTATTATAAATAGCTTGTAGATTTTATTATGATGATTTGGAGACTAAAATTTCAAGCATAAAAATACAAAACATGTTAGCAGACCCATTTCAGATTTATTTATTTATTTATTTTGGAGAATTAATATAACAGTGTTATAAAGCTGTATATTTTCATTGTTATTTTTATATGGACAATTAGTGTATGATATATGTGAATTTTATTATAATTAACTGTATTATATTACACTTATTGCTGTAATAGTACCAACATAAAAAATATAATAAATTAAATGAGTAAAAAGACTGTGTTGAATTGTCATGAAATAATAAAGATGACAAATATTTATGTACACAAAAATACAACTTGTAGTTCATGTTCATCTTTTATATTATTTTTAATTTATTGCATTTTTCATTTTTATTACTTTAAGAACATTTTACATATAATATAAAACATCACTTTAAAATATCAATTTAATTTTAAATGCTTTAAGTGATCAATTAAAAATAACATAAAAAGATTATAGTTTGACATGTTTCATTGCTCTTACGGCAACTTTTTCAAAAACAAATAAAAAAAAATTTTATTTGTTTTGAAAAAGTTGCTGTAAGAGCAATGAAACATGTCAAACTATAATCTTTTTATGTTATTTTTAATTGATCACTTAAAGCATTTAAAATTAAATTAACATTTTACATTTATTTTCAATATATGAAAAAGAAGCTGCATCCTATATGTAGTGAAGAATATCTGAAGAAATTCAACTTTTTGCTTAAATCTCAATTAATTTTTATTGCTTTATGAAAACAAAAATCAACATTATTCTGCTATTTATCTGTTTACTTCAAGTCACGTATAATTTGCTATTGAAGTTTTTTTTAAAATCATTTTACCTATTTTTATTTATAAAATGTGACTTTAAACTTTTTTTCTCTCATTTTAGTTGAATGATTTTTTTTTTTTTTTTTTTTTTTTGTATTTGAGGACAGATTTAATTTTTACATACTTTGTCAAAGCATTACCTTCATCCTCTCAAGTTTTGTTACGAAAGAGAGCAAATTGCTTTGATTTGGCATTGAATTACTTTTCCTGAACTATTAGAGACAGTTGTAAATTAACAAACAAGTTTTATAATGGATAAAAAAAATCTCTTTTTTTTTTTTTTTTTCAAAAGCTCTAGTAAGAGTTAGACTAATGTGTTTATTCCTTTTCTTCACATTCCCTATAAAAAAAGAGACTCATTCTTAGAAAAATGCATTTCGCTACTAATTGTCAAAAGGGTTCAACAATTTTAATCAGTTGATTTAAATTGGCTAAATCATGATTTAAATCAACTGTTTTTTTTTCTTAAATAATTCTAGTAATTTAAATATATTGGTAATATTGATGAATTTTTGAATATGTCAAATTTAAAAAAAAAAAACTCTTCTCAAATGAAAGAGACCTGAAATGACACTGTGCTTTCCTATAGCTTCATAAGGTAATCATCCACTTCCCTTGTGACACTTTTCCAGCTTTGTGTGGTACTGTCCCCTCCCATGTTAGAGTGGGGTCTGAAAGCAGCACTGATTGTATCAGGTCCTCACTTATAGATGACTCTATTAAAAACCTCTCTGAAAAATGTCACACGTTCAACACATAATACTGATATTAGAGAATGTAATCAGTATCAGAGATACTAATCACAGAAAAGAAAAAAAAACATCACAGAATGCCATTGAAATTAAAAATTGAAATTTGGCAAGGAAAATAAAGTTTTAAGGTGTTTAAAGGAAAAAGGACTATTATAAGTATTTCTCTAATCAAAGTTTAAAAGATTTTGTTAAACAAATTTATATTATTATTTTTCCAAAAAATATACCAGCCAGTAGGGTTTGAGCTAGTTTTATTTTTCTTTGAATTCAGCCTGGCATTGAAAGAATGAAGTCTCAATGTGACCTGGCACAGCACATATCTGCAATAAATAACCCTCCCTCCCAAAATTTAATCAAAGAAAATTGGTCCAAGATCTGTCTGGCCTGCGCACTGGGATGGGCTCTTGGTTCCTTGCCGTTCCTGTGCTCATGCAGATTTCTGTGTTTGCACTTTTTTACAATTTGAAATAAACTGTGTGGAGAATCATACAGCATATCATGATTGCAATAATATATTGAAAAACTTTATTTTCTAAATTTTAAAAGGTTACACGTGCTAACACGAGAAATATTATGGTTTTGAGAATTAATGAAATTGGAACCAATGCAAACACATACTGAAAGTGTGAGTGTTGAGGTCTTAGGAATGAGGGGAATACTATTTTGAAGACGATAATAATAATGTTCGATAAAGATAGAAACACATAAAAAAATTATAAAGAAAAGTGTTTTTCATAAATTACTTTTTTTATATATAGTGATTTTATATATCATAAATTTAGTTTATTCTTAGAATTTTTTTTTTTTTTTTTTTTTTTTTTTTTAAATCTATACAAATGCATTTTTTTTTTTTTGCTCTGAAAATGAAGGACTGACGATAACAGTTCAAGATACTTAAATAATTTCCTCCCAAGAAATGAAATTGATGCATGTAGGGAATCGAATAATTTAAAACAAATTTGTTAGAAAAAGTAACCCTAGTAATACAATGGCACATACAGCATTTCACACAGTTGAAAACAAAAGCAATCAAATTACTGGCTATTGACTGCTATGATATAATGTGGCATCATATCTCAAACACACACACATACTATTAATTAGTTGAAATACAGATCACTGCACTGGGAATATAGATTATAGATATACTCAGCAGGTCTAAAACAGATTAGAAAGCCCAATACATTGAAGTTCACGATTTTAGCTTAAAAATGAAAGATGGCGCAAACAAATTTAATCTTATTACAGTTCTTAATTTAAAAAATATTTTTCTCACTAAATTGAAAGCCATACTAAGAAGAAATGTATTGTCAACAACTCATGTGAATTGGTGCAATTATAGTAAGTGTAATGTAATTTAGTATGCATGCTAATTTATTTTCCACTACCAACATTTGTGTAAAATAGAGATCATTTCAGGTTCTTTTTTTGACTTGAAATCCGAACCCAGAATATTTTGTGCCATAATAGCCCAAGCCCTATACTAAAACTATGCAACAGAAAATTAATATAATTTAAAAAAATTTTCATGTAATTTTTTTTTTAAATAGAAATAAGTATTAATTTTAAATACTCCCTCACAACAAGTTTAGGTGACTTAAAAAAATCCTAAAAATCTGTTCGAAATAGTAAATTTGTGTTGTATACCCATTCACTGGCAGAAATCTGCAAAAGTCACATTTTTTTCTCTACGGTATGACTATGATACGAAGACTGTTCTGTTTACTAGTAATTCTGGAAAAGAACTTCAAATGGAAAGAAAGGGCAATCAAGGAGTTTCTCGTGGTCATAGTCATTATTAGTAACCCAAAAAGACATTGGATATTTTTTGTTTTCTGTTTTAAGTATTTTTCAGTTCAATTCCCTTTCAAACTAATTTTTAAGGGATTGTAAAAAACTAAGGAATTTAGAATGCATTTTTGTTTCTCAAATAGCAAGTTTGTTTTTCCTTTTTGTTTGCTTTTTGTAATCTAAGATGGAATTTTGTAATCGATTTCATATTAGAATTATAAAATTTAAGGTTCATAGATGTATTTTCAGTGACAATACAAAATTTTAGTATTTTAAGAACAGAATAATAAATAAAAAAAAAAAAAAAAATTAAGGCATCTTCCTGTTAGCTAGCCACAGGTGATAAATTGCCAAATATTCTTTATACTTACAATTATACACAGGTTATGACAATAGATTTAGTTATACTAAATACCATGCTCACAAAGAAAGCCAACTCGTGGATTGTTCATGGTTACTTTCAGGATCACATTCCTTGACAATTATATCACCTTCGCATGTCAGAAATAAAGTTAATACTCACATTTTGCTAACAAAAAAAAAAATTTAAAAACAGATCTATAATAAAAATGTTTCATTCAAAAGAAACATTTTGAATTATATAGGAAGATTCATGATCCTAACAAGAGCCTAATTGGCTCCCTGGGCAGTCACCCCATTTGCTTCGATGATTGTGCCAGCCCCGAGCTCAGCAGTTTAGACTCTATCAACTGTAGAAACAATCTTTTTTGTTATGAATCTGAGAAGTTCATATAAATAATTTACACAATCAAAATAAAATGTTTGACAAAATTTGAAAGAATCAAAATAATTATGCTGTTAAATTGTTCCAAGATTGAATGTAAAAGGAATTTATGAATAAATTGATTTAAAAAAAAAAAATAATTTTTATATAAAACAGAAAAATTTTATTCAAAATTTCTGAAGCAATTGAGACAGCTGACTATTAAAATTCCCTGGTATAAATAATAAATCACCTCCCTTCAAAGAGCTAAGACGAGTTTTATTTCATAGATTTTATTATATTTCATAATATAGAGTAGTGTTTTTCAACCATTTTATTAACAAAGATGTAGAATCTGGTGCCTTTCAATGATTTCTTTTGAAAAACAGATAATGTAGGCTCCGGGATTCGCCCTTTTTGCAATCATAAGTGAAGTTGAATGTTATAATAATTTTCATGAGCATACCCTCTTCTTATATATAAGTACAAATATGTTGCATAATTAACATTCCATTAAGAAACCCACTGCCGCTGTCTTATTGGACATCGCCAAGGCATTCGACAAAGTCTGGCATGAGGGCCTCATATACAAATTAATTCGGCTTAATTTCCCGTCCGGACTTATACATTTAATACACTCATACCTTGGCGATCGTAACTTCTACGTCCGCATTAACAACACCTTATCTACACTACATTTTATACTATGCGGGATAATCCAAGGTTCAATCCTTGGCCCCTTCCTCTTTAACATTTATTTTAATGACATTCCACGCACACTCCTTACATTCCTCGCACTTTACGCGGACGACACTGCAATTTGCGGCACTGCATGGAACACACTCACACTATACAGATATCTTCAAGAACACCTTAATTTATTCATGGAATGGTGCAATCTGTGGCACATCAAAATTAATGAAACAAAAACTAATGCTATATATTTCTCTCGATCTTTTCAATATCCCAATAGACTAACTCTTAACAATACCACTTTTGAATGGAAAAACGATGCTAAGTACCTTGGGGTTATCATTGACAAAAGACTTACTTTCCGTAAACATATGATCAATACCCGGGGTAAAGTCGCTGGTATTTCTAAATCCCTCTCCCCCCTTCTCCGTAATCCCAACCTGTCTATTCATAACAAAGTACTCATCTATGACGCATGCATTCTTTCAGTCCTAACATATGCCTGTCCCATCTGGGGCTTCCTGTGTAATTCTAGTATAAAATCCCTTGCGTCCCTTGCCACGTCATAACAAACAGCTACGCATCATCCGAAATGGTTCTAGGTTTTTAAGCAACAAAACAATCCGTAGAGATCTCAACACAACCTCCCTTCAAAAAAGGATTAAATATTTGTCTAATAACTTTTACAATAGTTTAAACTTAATCCCCAATGAAATTATCTATGAGCTCCCAGACTACGATGCTTGCAGCCCTAACAATAGAAAAAGACCCCGTTATTCAACCATTGTTGATGAGTAATTTAGCTAAGACTCTACCTATTTTCTTTACCTTCTCTATTTTTTATGGTTTTGCCCATATTCTAAATAATTAATAAAAAAAAAAAAAAACTATATAAAATTGTGTAGCCTTTTTAACTGCTAATCTTGTTAATATGCTATGCAAAAAAAATATATATATACCTAGTATAGCTTTATACTTTAATGACACCTATGCTATACTGTAAGAGTAAAAATAAACTAAAAAAAAAAATATGTGGCAATGAATTGGGCCTTTGTTTTGTGGGGAGGGGCTACCTTCGCTTTTCTACCTTTTTCGTCTTGCATGCGATGATTTCTGAACATTGAACTACTATCTTTAGACTCTCTATAATTTTATTTAAATTCAACTTTAATTTATTTTTAACTAATTACCTTTTTTTATATATTATAGTCTTAGTATTATTTAATTTTTAAACTTAACTATCCTCTTTTAAATTTCTCTGCCAGCGAGCGTAGCACACAGAAATCTCCATACGGTAGTGCCAGCCAGGTGCCCGGATAACATATGCCGATAAAACGGGGAACCAGTGCCGTTGCGTTTGCTGAGCCCTTTAAATTTGCAGTAACCTTTTAACTTAGACTTATTCTTAAATTTAAATTTAATTTTTAGATTTTACTTTTCATAATTTTATAGTAGACTCGTTCTACAGCTAAACATTTTTTAAAGGCTTAACTTCACGATGTGCTCTACAGTAACTTATAGACAGGGCGTGGAGTTGCTTCGCAACTGGGAAGCCCCTGTAAAATGCCTCATCATGTTCATGTTCAATTAACATTCCAAAACAATTTTTCAATTTCATTTACATATGAAAGAGAAGAGATAAAAGATGCATGCTTATGAAAAGTAATTGTAAACTATAAAAAAGACTTCTCAATGTTTGAAGATAGAAATATGAACAATAAGATCAAATTTTTCAATGTGAATGTTTCTATTCTTTTCATCTGAATTGAGCTTTTAATATTTTATTCATAGAAGAGTTTATAAGATAATTTGTACAATATGAAACATTTGAAAATTGTGTCAAAACTCATTTTTGCCATTCCTGAGTGCAAAATATGCATTTATGTATATAAATTAATGGAAGCTTTGTGATTGTAAGGAAATAAGTTTGTGATTGCAACTGTACCTACAGATATTTGATTAAAGTTGTCTTCAAAGTTGTGAAACTGGGACATTTTATAAAACTTGAACTGCATCAATATGTCTGATCATTTCAAAAACTACAGTATCACAGACAATAATATTCTTGCCTATTAATCTCAACAATAAGGTTTTAGTTAATTCAAATTCTTCATTAAATAAATGAATTGGTCTCAATATGAATTTATTAGACATTTTGTAAATAACCCATTGTATTGGGCCCACCTTATAAAATTGTTTTAGTTCCCATATATGAAAATGGTATTTTTGTTTGTCAGCTTATATAAAAGAATATTTAAAAGCTTTTTTAAATATCTGTCATGTACTTTGATTAATAAAAAGCATAATTGATAAAAGTAAATCAATCAAGGATACAAATTCAGAATTTTACAGAATAAATATGTAGTATCCAAATTTCACTCTAAGTACCGTATTTTCAGGTGTATAGCCTGCACCCCTAAATCGAGCAGTGCAGTAAAAAAAGTTCGTGTATAACCCCCGGAGATGCATCGGTGTATATTCCGCGGGCTATACATCATTTACGAACGTATATTTCGATCAGGGTTCGAAATTAGAAGCCATTAGTCATAATTTTTACCACAAATTTACCAAATTTTTTCGTGATGCATAATATCTACAGTAATTCGGCTAAAAAATTAAGATTATCAGTACATTAATTTTCGGAAGAAACGCTGCGGCATTTACGTGTTTTAAGATAAAATTTCAAGTGATGCAGCATTTACGCGCATGTTTTTTTCAAACAAGCGTGATATTTTTTCTGAACTTTTCCGAAAATTAAAAAAAAAAACAAATCTGTGATAAATTCAAAATTTTGGACAGAAAATGTACACGTATCTTAGGTCATTGGTTCCCAAAAGGATCAAATCCTCAGAATTGGTCCGAAATGCACCTACTCTGAAAAGGAACGATTCCTTGGACTCTATCTGAAATGAAACAACTCCGGAAAAGTTGGATTCCTAGAAATAATTCTGAAATGAAACGACTCTGTAAAGGAACGATTCCTCGGGATCGTTTCGAGAAAGATCGACTGCTCTGAATCGTTCCGAAATGACATAAATCACACACTTTTTTTTGTTCTTTGCAACAGGGTAGGGTACCAACTCCGAAAAGAAATGATTCCTTGGACTCTATCTGAAATGAAACGACTCCAGAAAAGTTCGATTCCTTGAACTCGTCCGAGATGAAACGACTCTGTAAAGGAACAATTCCTTAGATTCGTTTCGGAAAAGACCGACTGCTCTGAATTGTTCCAAAATGATATAAATTGCACACTTTTTTTTTGTTCTTTGCAACAGGGTAGTGTAGATTATTTTTTTGAAAAATAAACTAAATCTTAAATGATCTTAAATTCAGAATTGTCGAGGTTGGAAGGGTTCCGGATTTTGCACTCTACAAACACAATGGGGTGCTGCAGCACTGATTCGCTAGCAAATTATTTTCTGATATTTTATTTATAGATTTTTTTTTCTATTTTTTTTTAGGTCTCGCCTATAAGTAGACCCCCCACTTTGAAGTTCTTTTTATTACTTTCTTCTATCTTTACAAGAAGAAAGTATTGGATTCATGAAAATTTTCGACTTCCGGTTTTCGACGGATTTATACGTTTTAGAAGGTCCTGAACACGTTTTGACTATTTTTAGAAAATGTCTGTCTGTGAGTCTGTCCGTCTGTCTGTCTGTCTGTCCGTCTGTGTGTCTGTCTGTCTGTATGTGACAAAAAATTTGTGGGCGCTCTATCTCAAGAACTAATGCTCGAAATTTAATAAAATTTTATATTCAGTTAGACCTTGATATGAATTAGTGCCTATTGGTTTTTGGTGAAAATTGGCCTGCAGGTGGCGCTGCTATACTACGTTTTTCATCATTTTCAAGATTGCTATATCTCAAGAACTAATGCACAGAATTTCACCAAACTTCAGATTCTGTGACCCCTTGATATACATAGACGCTGATTAAGTTTTGGTGTAAATTGGCCAGCAGGTGGCGCTGCTATGCCACGTTTTTCATGATAGCTATATCTCAACAACTATCGCACAGAATTTCACCAAACTTCAGATTCTGCGATACCTTGAGATACATAGCTGCTGATAAGGTTTTGGTGTGAACTGCCCTATAGGTGGCGCTGCTATGCTACATTTTGCACGATTTTTGCGATAGCTATATCTCAAGAACTAATGCACAGAACTTTATCAAATTTTAGATTCTGTTACACTAAAATATATAACATAATTAGACGCTGATTACATTTTGGTATTAACCTTGTAACAGGTGGTGCAGCTATGCTGCATTTTGCACGACTTTTCCGATAGCTATATCTCAACAACCAACGCACAGAATTTCATCAAACTTCAGATTTCGTTACAAAATGACATATAACATAATTACACGATGATTACGTTTTGTTATAAATCCTTCAACTGATGGTGCTGCTGTGCTATATTTTACACGGTTTTTTTTTAAACTAACTATATCTCAAAAACTAATGCACAGAATTTCATCAAACTTCAGATTCTTTTACACCATAACATAATTAGACGCTTTTTTACGTTTTGGCATAAATTTTCCAAGATATGGTGTTGCTGTTCTACGTTTTGCAAATTTTTTGTTATAACTATATCTCAAGAACTAATGGACGAAATTCTATAAAATTTCAGATTCTGTTAGGTCTTGGCATAAATAGATGCTTATTAGGTTTTAGTATAAATTACCAACATGAGGCAATACTAAGCTCATTTTCTCAGAATATTAATTAAATTTTGCGTTTTAGGCTTTTCGGATACCAGAATCTCATTAGGCTAGGTCAAATGTTCGAGGAAATTCGATAGTGGGTAACTTTGGGGTCACCACATTTTTTTTTTTTTTTAATATTAAAATGTACTTATGAGATAGAAGAAAGTTTTGGGATTGACACATCCAACTAGTTTTGTCTAAAATTTCACGACTTATATGCGAGTATATATGGTAGCTATTATAGATCTATCAGTGCAATACTTGGCGATAGTTGCGACAGTTCTTCCAAACCCTGAAATAACTGTATTTAAGCAGTAAAAAAAAGCTTTACAAACATGGGAGAACTCTCTAAATTTCGCGGCATAGCAAAAAAAAATTACAAATTTTGATGTTTTTTTCGAATTTTTTGAGGTTTAAAAGTAGTAGAAAAAATATCACGATTTCCAATTTTTTTTTTTAAATCTTTATATAACCCGCACCGTGTATAAGCCACAGCGGCTTTTTTCATGTATAAGCCGCGGACTATACACCCGAAAATACAGTAATCCATTATATATTTTTGCTTGTGCTTTTACTGCAGTAAGATAACAAATTCTACATAATAAACATACTTGGGTTGCATCAGATCACATCTTTAGATTGCTTCTTGCCTCTCAAATCAATTAATGCATAATCAGAGAGCACAATCTTTACTTTTGTATTACTGACTCTTGGATCTGTTGTCTAATTCCTCAGTTTTAGTTCTTGTCACTGTGCAAATGAAACTATCAACACTTCCATAATTTCCTTTTTAAATCTAAAGTACTAAAGTTTCCTAAAATTTATTAAATAAAAATAAAGTTTCTTTTACTGAAATTAAAGTTAAATTAAAATGCAGTTTTTATTAAAATAGTTTATCTTTAATTAGAAATAAATTATACCTTTAACTTTAATCTTTATTCTTCTAAATTTCTTAAATAGTTTTCTAAAATATATTACTTTACAGCTGCCGTATTTTATCCACGCTACTCTGTTTACAAGTCCTTTCAAAATCTAGTTTCACTTCCTTTCATTATCTCATCGAAATTCACACGACCGTTACGAGATAACGAAGTGTCCGATCTTTGACGTCATCTATCAGAAGTTGCATCATTCTGATACTCTTACGTCATTCTTTTTCTTAATGAGATTCTTGAGGTGAATGGATTTCGAATTGCTGTTTTAGTACTTAACTGTTAACCATGTTAATGACACGCGTATATAAAGATCGCGAATTGATGATTTAATCAGTTTTCGATTACCCCTTTAAGATGTGCCGGTAGGCTTGGCCACCGTATCTGTTTTTACAACACGTTGATGTGATAAACTACGACTGATCTCATGAGGCAGCCAAATAGTTTATGTTAAGTTTGCATTATAGTTTTTCTACGAAATTTTGATATTGATGGCTTGCGTTTCGTCCTGAAGTTTACCTTTTTCTCCGACGTGTTTGGTGTGAAGTCGATTAAAGAGAAAAACAAGTCATCGTTCTTTTAATCAGATGTGTTTTTCCGTATCGGCAAGGGTCGTTGACCTTGATGTTGGAGTGTCACGGAGTGTAGTAAATGAATCGACGAGAATGCTTTTTACAATAGCAGTTTTTCTTTTGAAGATGTTATACTATGAGCTCCTGGACATTTTGTTTTTTTTATTTTTATGTCATGGAGTCCCTGATATATATTGAAGATGCAGATAAGTTATATTGTTATTATTATAAAGTTAATTGATAAATCTTTTTAATTTTATCTTTTTATTTTTGTTATGTTTTAAAGACTTCAATAAATATTTTTGTTAGATTTTAAATTTGTTTGTTATCTTTTATATCACCACACATTAATTTAATTTTTCTTTTGCAGTTTAACTTATATTAAAATTTAAACTTCTTTTTCGTGTCATTGTGGTTCGGGAACCAGCATGAGCGTTTCTGCTGTAAAAGCTGCTCTGCAAATCTTTAAATAGTTTGTATATTACTTAAGTAATATACATGAGGATCAACATTGCCAAATTCCTATGTTTCAAGTTTCTTTGGATTCAAAGCATTTTGAATAATTTTGTCATCCATTAATTTTTAATAATGGATATAATTTTTGTCATAATCAAATTAAGCCAGCCTGTAATTAGGTCCATAGAAATATTTTTTAAACATGGTATGTTTGACACCAAGACCATTATCTCCAAATCATCACTAGGTTGCTTGAGCATCTTGCGTTCTATAAACATAGTTCATTTTTGATTTAAAAAAAAAAAAAAAATAGGGGAATTGGGTGGCAGTTGATAGAGTTAAGAATAATCAGAAGTTTACAGTACATTTAGTTATTATTTGATATTAATGATTGAAGCAAACAAACTTGATTTAAAAAAAATGTCCTATATAGAAGAATAATTTACACAAATCAATGATAATTTACACTGTTATGCACAATTAATCTGATCATAGAAACATTTCATCCTGTTGCAGAAATAACTTGAGCTACTCAATATTCAGTACGAGCATCTGGCAGCTAGTCGATAAATTATTTGAGCATAGACTTCTTAATGAAAGGAGACCAGATGTTTAGCCATTTTCACAGTCAATGAGATGTATTCTTCCAGCAGGATTGAAAATTAAATGTAGTGCTGAATCCCGAAATCTAATTTTCTTAAAAATCAATAAATAAGTTTTTATTTATTAAAGTGATTTCTAAAAGGAAAAATAAATGTTTTGACAGTGGGTCTGTGTAAAAAAACATTTGTATTTGTTATATTTGCATGGACGGGGAGAACAGAGGAAACTACTTTTGATATGTCCCAATTAGCCCACATGACAGATATTATTGCGATAGAGACTTCAGTGCTTCATTTGCTATAGCATAATGTCAAGAATTTTCATGAATTCTCATTCGATTCCACACCCCTGCAAGTAATGTATTTATGGAAAGGTTGAATAATGGATTTTTGTTTGATATAGACATGTTTAGAACAGTGTATGCCATCTAGCAATGAAAAATTGAAACTAACAAATTTCGCAGACTATCTGCAAGCATACCTAATTTATAAGGCTGCAGGTGGTAGAAATCTGTGTTTGATATTTGTATTGAACCTATTGCATGCCCAAGTGCTGAAGAGTGAAAATGAAGGATTTTCAGCAAATTTCTTAAATTCTTTGATTCTGCTACCCCCATCAAGGAATACAGTAGACTCCCTCAAATCCGCACTCCTAAAATCCGCAACTCTCTAAAATCCGCACATATTTTATAGATGTAAACAATGAAACATTGAATTCAGATGTAGGTGCAAAGTTTGACTTTTTTAGTTTTATATCAATTCCATATTATTTTTGAATTCGTAATTATTGTTAAGGCTATTGAATTCATGTTTTTTCATGAAGAAAGAATAATTTATTTCTGAAAAAATAAAGATATTGCTGATATCATTAGTAAACACAATCTTACCAAATATATTTATGTACTAATCAAGCTTTTTAGTTATTAAGTCTGGCTAAATCTGAAATAAAGCTTCGTTATTTTATGATCTTGATGTGAATTAGTAATGTACTTTTATGAGGCAAGTTTCATTGAATAATTTAGGAAAACCACATTTCATCTTTATAATGAATATTTAATTGTACATTATTGATTATTAATTTGACCTTTTGCTTTTAGTATTTTTATCATTTTAAAAACTATCTAAATTTTTATTACTTTAGTTTATTACTTATTTTAATATTTTAGCATATTGTAAGCATTCGTTATACTTTTGATTTCATTATTAATTACATTCAAATTACTTTTTAAAAATTTAAACAAAGCAATGACCAGAAATCCGCAAAATTCTAAAATCCGCAAAACCTCTGGTCCCAAGCTGTGCGGATTTGAGGGAGTCTACTGTATATCTATGGCAAGTTGAATAAGAAAATTTAGTTTGTTTAGAACAGAGTGTGCCACTGGAAGGTACTAACAGATTTTGCTAAGTGTATGCAGCATGCTCACTATACTGTTCTGCAGGTGGTGGAGACGCATGTCCAATATTTGCATAGAACATACATCCCCAAACAGTGGAAGATTGAACTAAAGGATTTTGCAGCCTGCCCACTATATGGTGCTGAAAGCTATGGGGACACTTGTCAGAGGATTGTTCTGGAGGTGGATTTTTTTAGAACAGAATGTACACCTTGATGGTAAGAAATATGATTAACAGATTTCACACCACATGTGTAGCAGATATAAAATACTAATTTAAGGTTGATTTAACCCCTTGACGGGCAAGTAATAGTGTGTCTGCAACACTGAATTCTCACCCGAAATGTAAAAAAAAAATTATTTTAAAATAAGAAAAAGCAATTTTTTAACATTTTACTGCCAAAGTTAAAAATATAAAATTTCATTAAAAGTTTCTGGTGAGAATCTTGTTTAAATTAGGTGGGATAAAATATATCCCACCGCCCCTCAAGTAGTTAAAAAAAATTATTGGCCTGAATAACACTGGATAGGATAGTTTGGGGTAGTCTCTTAAATGATATTAAATGTGGAACATGGACAAAAACATCATTTTGACTGTACTTTGTGGCAACATAACAATGTAAAGTAACAATGCCTCATGAAACAAATTTTAATAAGCTTATAGTGATATACTACCAGTGTATGCCAAAAGAGTTTCAGGATCTTGTTGCTTGCCAGAGCCCTCCAAACATACTGGCACATCATTTTTCATGAAGGATGGCATTCACAACATTGAACTTTGACATTTTCCACAGGGAAGAGGAAATTTTTTCAGGGCTTCAAAATTGCACGTTATTCATTAAATATGATCTATTTCAACATATAAAAAATCAAGCAAATCAAAAAACACAACTATCCAAAACATCACATTTTTGTCTAAATTTCAAAATAATGGCTCTTAACAGGTTATATCTACTAACAGCAATATCTCTCTCAGTACTATATTATTTAGCTTGTCCTAGTAGTGCACTTTCATATTCTATAACAAAAACTTTGGGGTACTATTGCTTAAATGAGATATTAAGTGCGGAATTTGGACAAAAACATCATTTTGACTATAGTTTGTGGCAACATAACAATGTAAAGTAGCAATGCCCCATGGAAACTATATTTAATAAGCAGGCAGTGTTATACTAAGAATTTATGCCAAAAGAATTTTGGAATGTTGTTTCTTGACAGAGAGCACTTTAAAAATACTGGCATTTCATTTTTCATGGAAATGGCATTCACAACCTTTTACTTTGACATTTTCTATAAAGAAGAGAAAATTTTTCCAGGCCTTCAAAATTGCAGATTTTTCATTAAATATGATCTACTTCAACATAGAAAAATATCAAAGCAATTAAAAAACACAACTATCAAAACATCATTTTTTTTCTGAATTTGAAAATAATGGCTCTTAAAACAAAATATAAGATGTATTAAGGGTGTTCTCAACTGCTACGCTCAACAAGCGCAAAACGTTTTATCACATTAGAAACTCATTTTTTAACGGAAAGATATAAAATTGAAATGCCTGACTATGGAAGCGATTTCGAATTGAACCAATTTTTCCATTTTATGGTAATTCAATTACCTATTGAGTTATAAGCTTTTTCATTGACGCGATCACCCCTTTTTCACCGGTTTTTCTGCTTTTGTCAGGAAATGTGCTGAAAAGTGTCAACTTTGAAGGCTTGTTATGAAAAACCTATTGTGTTTTTTAAAAAACAGAAGATTGAGTGCAATTAGACAGTTTCTGAATAATAACACCTGCTATTTTCATGCATTTCCGAACAAAAATAAATTAAAGCATGTGTCACAAAGTTGCCCTTTTTGATTTAAGAACACCCTTAAAAAACATGGTGTGGCTTCCTCAGAGCTCCAATCTCAATTCGATTTAATTTGTATGGAATTTCTTGATATAAACATTCGTGATCGATGACCCTCATCTCATATAGACATGTGGAAGGATTTAAATGAAAGCTGGAACAACAGATCATGAGATAAAATTTATAAATTATTGCTCATATGCCAATATTAGTAAAATCAGGTATAAAATGCAAAGGAGACTTTTTCAATGAAAAATCACATCAAGCTATTTTCACTTTGCAAAATTCATTTTAAAAGTAATAATCATAATTTATCTATATATTCAGATTAATTTAATTTCTCCGGATGTATATTTTATGACAATTAAACTTTTATCTGAAAAGATCAAGAAGTTTGAGTTTTAGTTTATTATCTCATTTTCTTTAGTGTCGTCTCAAACTTTTGGCCAGCAGTGTATATATTGGTTGCTTATTATCTGTAATAACAAGAAAGTCTCACCACTCTTTCAAAACTTTCTTTTTTCTCTTTTTGCCTCCCCTCCCCCCCCCCTCCTATCAAGGATTTTTATAGTTACAGATTTTCTAAATTTTATGGTGGCTCATTAAAAAAAAAAAAAAAGATTATAAATATTTTCCATTTTGTAAAAAGAATTCAAGACATGTTATATTTAATATGTGGATTAGCACTTGCTATCTAAGCCTAAAACCAGCATTGTGAAAAATGTCCAAGTTGGGGATTGAATCGGAACCCTTGGAATAGCACTCCAAATGCTCTACCATATAAGCTACAAGGACGATACCCAGCTTGGCATTTCCCACTCCTATATGTTGGTAAACCCACACTGCAACACACAAGATGGAATAATCTGCATGAGCACACAACTATTGACTGAACAACTAATAGTGGGTTTTCTAATTACAGCTTTTCATAGGCCTGTGTGCAATTTTATGATTAAGTATCGTGAGTGGTCTCATTTTTTTCCTATGTATTGTAAACTAAGAAAAGCGATGGTGGACATCCGGGACCTGCGACTGGAAAGGGGCAAGAAAAAAAAAATTGAATTTCACAATAAAAAAGAAAAAAATATGCATAAATAATGTTTAAAACTTTTATAGAATGAGAAAAACATTTGTGGACATCCGGGACCTGTGACTGGGGAGGGGAAGGGGAGAGGAGAGGAGAGGAGGGAAAAAAATTGAAAGGAGCAAGAAAAAAATTATATTTCACAATAAAAAAAGAAAAAAAAATATGTACCGTATTTTCGGGCGTAAGCGCCGCGGCGTATACGAGTTTAAAAGTTAAAATTATGCTTACTGCGGCGCTTCTGCCGGGGCGGCTGATACGATATACTTTTTTTTCCCTTGCAGCGATATTCATTATAGAGGTGATTCTGATTGGAATTTTTCTGAAATCTTCAAAAATCAATCATCAGGAAGAATATGCGAAGCATAAAAAATTTCGCGAAATTCGACAAATGATAGCCTAATCTCTGTCAATCATTGGCAGAAAAAGGAAGAATTTTATCATAGGATCGAGAGAAAAAAACGCGACTTTTATCAAAGGTTCGTGGGAAAAGCGCCGCATATGTAAAAAGAAAAAATGTGTATTTCATGGAAGGATCACTTGAAAAACAATTTTATTATCGTAAAATCCCGTTAATCCGCCCTTCCCAATCAAACGCTAGTCCTCACTATGAAAAAAACGCTAATTTCGCCAAAGAATCACGAAAAATAATTTCACCGAAGTATAGCTAAAAAACCCACATTTCGACGAAAGATTGCAGTAAAAAGGCGTAATATGTCAAAAAGTCTCAAAAAACGCGGAAAAATCGTGAATTTCTCAAACGAACGCCAAAAAGAATTGTCAAAAAAATTGTTAGAAAAAACGCAAATATGTCGTATCTGTAAATAAACGGTAAAAAACGAGAAAAAACGTAAATTCAGGCAAAAACACACAGAAAAAAGGAGAAATTTGAAAAAAAAATGCATGAAATCTATTAAAAAATCTCGAAAAAAGGAACATTTCATCAAAGATTTATGATTCATTCATTTCATCATGATTCACACCTTTCTCAAAGGCGAATGAGAATGGAATGAATCATGATGAAATGAAAGGATCATGAATCTTTGGTGAAATGTGTGTTTTTTCGAGATTTTTTTAATAGATTTCATTCTTTTTATGCGTTTTTTACAAAGTTCTCATTTTTTCTGCGCTTTTTTGGCAGAATTTACGTTTAAAAAAAAACGCAAATTTTTTCAAGTATTGCTTTAAGTATCAAAATTCATGATCCATTTTTCATTCAAATATTCATGATTCATTCAATTCATCATGATTCATTCTTTGCTCATCCCCATAAAAAACGCAAATTTTTTCAAGTATCGCAAAAATACTCTGCAAATTCCTCAAATATAGCGATAAAACCCTACATATTTCGTCAAATATCGCGATAAAACCCTGCAAACCCCGTTACAAACTATAAAAAACGTATTTAAAAATCTCGAAAAAAAGGCTGCACGAATTCAAATTTAATTTTATCATAAAAAATATACAAAATATACTAAATTTAAAATTGGATTTATGCTACAAATGTTTAAAAAAAAACGCGAAAAAACACTGAATATAATGCAATTTTTAACCTTTTGATGTATTTTCGTAAGTGCGGCGCTTCTGATGAATATTTGTTTTATTTTAATGCATTTTCGGAGGTGCGGCGCATACGCCCAAAAATACGATATAAATACTAATGTTTGACTTTTATAGAATGAGATAAACATTTGTGGACATCCAGGACCCACGACTATGGAGGGAGAGGGGAGGGCTGGAAGTCGAAAGGGGCAAGAAAAAAAATTCAATTTCACAATAAAAAAGAAAAAATATTCATAAATATTAATGTTTAAAACTTTTATAGAATAAGAAAAACATTTGTGGACATCCGGGACCCATGAGTGGGAAGGAGACAGAGTTGTAAGGGGCAAGAAAAAAATTATATTTCACAATAAAAAAGAAAAAAATGTATAAATATTAATGTTTTAAACTTTTATAGAATGAAAAAAACATTTGTGGACATCGGCAATCCACGACTGAGGGGGAGGGTTGTAAAAGCAAGGGAAAAAAAATTCCATTTCACAATAAAAAAGAAAAAATATGCATAAATATTCATGTTTAAAACTTTCATAGAATGAGAAAAACATTTGTGGACATCCAGGACCCACAACTGGGAAAGGGGAGGGAAAAAAATTACCATTTAAAATATATGTATACATATACCGGGTGTCCCAAAAATGACTGATAGATTTTAAAATTCAATAACTTGCAAACGGTGACAGCTATTTAAACAATTTTTGGAAGAGGGTTATGTATAATGTTAGGAGTTTTTTTACCGTAACTTTTTATTTTAGTTCGAATTTCAAACAATAGGTGGCGCTGACGGCGATTGAAGGCCAGGTGATCAGTGCTGAGTGAGGCGTCGACCTGGCCTTCAATCACCGTCAGCGCCACCTATTGTTTGAAATTTGAACTAAAAAAAAAAGATTACGATAAAAAAAAACTCCCGACATTTTATATATAACTTTCCTGCAAAAATTTTTTAAATAGCTGTCACCGTTTACAAGTAATTGAATTTTAAAATCCATCAGTCACTTTTGGGACACCCGGTATATGTAGGAATATTAATGTTTAAAGCTTTTATAGAATGAGAAAAGCACTGGTGAACACCTGGGACCTACGACTGGAGTACAGAAAGGAAGGGGAAAGGGGCAATAAATAAATTTTGTTTAAAGAATACTTGTATATAAATATTAATATTTAAAACTTTTATTGAATGAGAAAAGCAATGATGGACATCGGGGACTCATGAATGGATAAAAGTAGGGGAAGGGTAAAAAAAAAAAATCCATTTCGCAATAAAAAAGAAAAACAAATGTATAAATATTACTGTTTAAAACTTTTATAGAATGAGAAAAGCATTAGTGGACATTCAGGACTCACGATTGGGGAGTGGAAGAGGAGGGAAGGGGAGGGGGAAAGCTTTGAAAGCGGCATGAAAAAAAAATGTTTAAAAAAAATATGTAAATAAATATAAGTGTTTAAATTTTTTTTATAGAATGAGAAAAAAAACGGCTCACATCCGGAACTCATGAATGTGGAGGGGGGAAAGGGTTGAAAAAGGCCAGAAAAAAAATATTTACATAAATATTAATGGTTCGAGAATGCTATACATTGGTTTACAAGAACACTAAAAATTTGTTAAGGAACGTATTATTAATTTGAACAGAGAATTTATGGGATTCATTTTTCACAAAGAAAATTAAAATTGTGTAAAACAATGGTAAAGTTGCAAATGCAGAATGTGTTATGGAGATAAAGGATGATGAAAAGTTGTTTAACTGTCTTGTCGTTTTTTGCCGTTCTCGTCCTGATATAAATTTCAAAGAATATATTGGAAAATACGAGTTCACAGCAGTTCCATGATCCTTCCCCTCCACTCCTTTTCTCCATTCGTCAGTCATGGATGTCCATCATTGCTTTTCTCATTCAATAAAAGTTTTAAATATTAATATTTATACATAATTAATTTTTAAACTATTTTTTTTTATTGCTTCTTTCAACCCTTTCCTCTCCCCCTCTAGTCACGGGTTCTGGATGTCCACAAATTTTTATCTCATTCTATAAAAGTTTAAAACATTAGAATTTATACATATTTTTTTCTTTTTTGAAATTTTTTCTTGCCCCTTTCAACTCTTTTCCCTCCCCCTCCCCAGTCGCGGGTCCCAGATGTCCACAAATGTTTTCCTCATTCTATAAAAGTTTTAAACATTAATATTTATGCATATTTTTTTTTCTTTTTTATTGTGAAATTGAATTTTTTTTCTTGCCCCTTTCAACCTTTTTCCCTCCCCTCCCCAGTTGTGGGTCCCGGATGTCCACCATCGCTTTTCTTAGTCTACAATACATAAGGAAAAAAATGAGACCACTCATGATACTTAATGATAAAATTGCACACGGGATGTAATTAGAAAACCCACTATAACAACTGAAGACTATTCCATCGACCTCGTAGCTGAAATGGTAGAGCACTTGGAGTGCTATTCTGAGGGTTCCAGTTTGATCCCTGGCTTGGACATTTTTCACAATGCTGGTAAATGCTTAGATAGCAAGTGATAATTTACATATAAAATATTCAATAATTTCAAGCAAAATTTAACTGTTGAAAAACTAATACATAAGATGTCACTACATGATAAGATTATGCAGTAACTGCAAACAGTTTATTGATTAACCAGGTTTGTATACTTTGAGAAGGGACATCATTACATTTTTGGTTTTTACGGCGTGAGTGTTAAGAGGGAAGTGTTCATATTACAATTCTGAGAGAGCTGGGTTGTTGGCAAGAAAGGAGTTGCAAAATATCAAAACCAGCTATTACCTGGCGAGAATTAGGTTGAGATGAGATGTTTTAATATTTGTTAATCGTATCTCAATAAAGAGGATGAAGATTTAACATTCAAATTTTAACACCAAAAAGATAAATGGAAAAATCTAGTCTGCTGAAACCACAAACACCCATTTTAGAAGGGGACTGCCAGATCTTAAAAAACAAGGACAGCTGCCAAATGAAGGCATAAGGAAATAAAAATGAAAGATATTGCAGACAAAATCTTTTATTATTAAGAATTATTATTGTTAAGAAAATTTGTAGCAGTTGATAGAAACAAACAACAAATATAGGAAAGACAGCATGTGAAAGATTTTACCCAGCGACCAAATTAAGCATGTAAATGTACTCTGTATATTTTTACTATGCGAAATAAAAATAGCAAACCTTGTTTAATCCAATGTCATCTGCAATTATGAGAATTCAAGAGAGAAAAGAACATATACTTTTTTATAAAGGTAGCGAGCGATGGAAAATAAATTTAACTTAAGTTTTAGGAAAGATTTTTAACATCTACAAATTTAATAAAGCAACATTATTTTAAAGGGAGGGGGATATAATTAAAAAGCATATGGGAAGAAGATATCTTCACATACCTAACCAGGGGTGCCCAGAGAGGGGTTTGGTGACGCAAGATGCGTCATGAAATTTAGTTTGGGGGGGGGGGGAATTTGGGAAAAATTTTGGGGGGGATTTTTAAATTCTTAATATTTCCTTTTTTTAACTTTTAAAATAATCTTGATTTTTAATATCACTTTTAAATTTTTTCAACATTTGCAGAAATGTTCTTGTGTTTTCTTTCTTTAAATTCTAGATAAGGGCAATAAGAACGCATTCTGCAATACTCAATTCGCTATCTTTTGTAAATCTTGATTCTTTTAATATCACTTTTAAATTTTTTCAACATTGAATTTTCAGAAATGTTCCTGTGTTTTCTTTCTTTAAATTCTAGATAAGGACAATAAGAACTCATTCCGCTATGCTCAACTCGCTATCTTTTGAATGTGCAGTAGATTATATGTAGAATATATTTTACAATTGATATTCTGTTTAGGGGGGGGGGGTCAATGTTAAAGTATGAAGATTTTTTTTTTGGGGGGGGGGGGGTGGGATTTGCATCATTGGGTTTGGGGGGATGGTCACCACTGTACCTAACTTACAAAAAATATATATGTACAATCTTTAAAACTTATTTTAATTTTAAAAAGTTCTTCACCTATTTGTTGTTCTTTAGTGATAAATAAATAATCAGGCATATAAATATAATCAATTAAAATAACATTAGTTGTTCTACTACTTAACTCACGCAAGACCACCCATTTACTGATTTAATCCTGAGGAAGAAATTTTTTAAAGATAGCTTGCTTGCATTTCAATATTTTAAATGATTTTTTCTTGCATTGAGTAGTTGAAGTTCATCTTTAAAAATATTGTTTTTTACTTTGTCTATTTTCTTTGAAGGCTTTTTAAAAACAAAATTGGAAAAAGTTAAAAGCAGCTTTGGATCAATATCAGCTAGCCAATGTACAGAAATATATATCTCATTTTAAAATATTGAAATGCATACATTAAAATATTTCTTTCATAGAACAGCATTTCTTTAAATGGTTTCATATAATTAGCAAACAAGTGTTTCTCTTTTGAGTAAAGCAATATCTTAATGAAAATTAACAAGATTTTAGAAAAGCAATTTTTTTATTATTATTATTACCTAAATAATAGAATTTTGCATACCAAAACAAAACTATAGTTCATTTGCATTAGATTCATAATAAACATTAAGCACTATTCATATGTGATTGTTCTGATAGTCATATATTCATTCGTATATTTTGTATGATCAGAGTATTACTGGGGTATTGGCAAGTATGCGCTGCATAACTTTCATCTGATAGCAAACGTTATTTCATTTACTTTCTTGTGCTGATCAATTTTAAGAAATATTTTATCTGTTGACTGTGTTTTTGATGGCATAATCTTTTTTACATAACCACAGTATAGGGACAATTACTACTTAGCTACATTCACTTGCCAAGCATAACAAAGGTCATTACAAGGCTAGTATTTTTGTGTTTGATAATAAATCTTTTGCAATATACTTTTATCATTTGATTGAAAAGCAATTTACCAATTGAGATATTTAAACAATTCAAGCAATCTAATCAATTAAAGCAGTAGCTCCTTCATAAACTTGAAAGATTCCAAAGTGGTGCTAATTTAGACACATTTTACATTTGTTGAAAATAGTATAATAAAACATATAGAAAATTATGCATGCTTATATACTTTAAAGATTTTGCCATTGTTATATTTTCATAATTTTTTTACTAATACCTTTATTTCAATCTAATCCAAAATATGTAATACAGTAAACTCTGACTAATTTGGAAAGTATTTCAACATTTCAAGCCTTTATGAATCCATAGACAGAGTAAATTTTTGTCTAAGGATGAATACTGTCTATGATGAAAAACTTTCTTGGTCCAAATTAATTTTGCCTTAAACAGAATTTACTGTCAAAAAACAATGTATTGATCCCTCATAAATTATATGATTAATTCAGTTAAATGTATTACACACACATAGAAACAAAATTTTTATTTCATTCTAACAAGTTTTTAATTTTGGAGTATAAAGGTAACATTTTAAAATATACCTTACAATATTTATACTTATTTTATTATATGACAGCTTATCATAGCAGAAATAATATTTATATAATTTGACATTTTTAATACAATAAATTAAGATTTTCATTTATTTCGATTATAATTTAATTCATTCATGATCACAAAATGGTTATAAACAAGTAGAATGATTTTAAAAATAAATATATTGATTGACACATTCTTTGAAAAAACAGCATAGATTTGTGAGAGAAACAGAATTTTTCATCATATTACAAGCTTTATAAAAAATTCAACATCCTATTACAAGCTTTTTAAAAAGTCCTTTTAGCCCTGCAATACAGGCACATTGCTAGAAGTTCATTCAGGAGAAATAATTCTTTAGTTTTAATAACATTCATATAGATCATCATAAGTTATAGCCATATTTCAGAGATTAGCAAGTTAAATAAAAGTGCTTTCCAAAAATGCACCAACCAATGAAATAAACTTTTTGGTTATAAACTTCCCACATTTTCTACTGTACAAGCAATATCACATTTATTTTTCCCAGAACAAAATTATTTACATTCCTTTGAGTTATTTCCAACATTTCTTCAGATCATGAGGCACCACTGAAAGGAAAAAAAAGTCTTTGAAAAAGTAGAATGATAAGTACTCCTTCAGAGTTTCATGTACTTATCACATATGAAGGAAGCTCTCATGATTAGATAAGTGGAGGACTAGGGGAGGCACATTTCTTATATCAGTCTAATGCCTATTTCTGAGGACTCAAACGTAGCCTGACAGTGCAAGCAGATAATCCCCAGTAAAATTAGTTGCTAGAATAATTGGATCAATGTTCTCAACATCTCTAAGAAGCACAAAAATCAGTTTAGATGGAAACCTTTCTCTCGAGTTGCAGCCAAAAGTCTCTCTCTCATTATGTCTTCAGAAGAGTAGTCTGGAAGTTTAAGATAGTGAGCACAGGTGTTGACAGATGGATAACTTCCATCGATAGCATCTACTTTGCGAACAACTGTCAAGCGAGGATGTAAATTGGCCAATCCACCAGGCGGTAAAGAAGAACAGCCAGTAGCAAACTGCAGAAAAGATTTTCTTTCCTTGCCATCCATTTTCACTAGGACATTGACAAAATTCTGAAAACCAAGGCTGAAAAAAAAGAAAGAACAAATATTACAAAATCTAAAAGTAGACAGTAACATATCCAAAATGGCTACTAACATTATTTTCATATAGAGCCAAATTTTGCCAAAAACCAAATTTCATGCAGCTAATATAATTTTAAATGCTAACAAACTATTTGCTGCATGCAAATTGGTTAAAATTATCTCAAAAATATTCTCATTTTTTTAAAAATCACGTGCTTCTCTCACCCGCTTCACCCTTCCTAAACAAAACTGTGCCAATTTGAAATTGAACGTAAATGTACGTATGAATACAGCTAGTGAATTTATTGACAATTCATAGAAAATCATATATTAAATAAAAACAAAGCATTGTTATCTGATTTCAAAACACCAAAACAGAACTTACACCAAACTGGATTTCTATAATGACACTGACAAAAAAACATAAGATATTTTCAGCAATGCTAAATGAAATCATTAACTTTCTTCCTGCTGCATAATAGTAATAATTTTTATTGTTTGTTCTTCTCTTTATTTTGTATTCAATAAAAATTTTATACTTTTTATTAAGCTATACATACCTCACCTAGGATTACCATTCCTATCTTCCAAATGACTAACTATAGTAGTTCTATTTTATATCATGAATACATAAAGATTACATTTTATTGAGAATTCATTAAGTTTTTGATAATTGATAAAAAACCTTATGTGGGAAACTAAATCAATAAAATACAAGGTGTAAAACACACAATCATTAAAATTTCTAAACAGACAGACAACTTTTTTACTGGTGGTAGTTTTGGGATCTAGGGGTCATGATCAGTATAGGTTTTCCAACATAGAAGCGATCGCAACAGGTAGTATTTCATACGAAATCTATCTAAAAATGTAAAATGTATAAAATCATCCCCCCTCCCCACCCCCAACCGCAAGCAAGGCGAAAACCCAAATGATAGTAAACACAGCATCAAAAAGATCATCAAGATCCAGCAACTAATAGAATCAAACCGGAAAGATTCCTGACATCTACCTAGAAACTTGAGATGTAGAGCACGCTAGATAAATCCTTAACTAAGGAGTTTTTAAATCTATTGATATGGCGTTTTTCAAAAAAGTCTAAATCAAGTGGAGTAGTGCTTTTTGGACAATCGCGGCTGAAGTAAAATTGAAATTATGTCCCTCCTCCCAGCAATGAGAATCAATAAACAAATTTTTTAATTCTTTTTTCTTTACACAACCTATGTGTTCTTTGACTCTTTTCTGGAGTTTGTTTGATTTGTCCAATATAGGACAAACCACATTGACACTGAATATGATAAATATCCCAATAATTTAGAGGAGGAATTTGATCATTTAATTGTGAAAATGTTAATTTATTGGCAGATTTAAATACCACATTAAAATCATAATGTCTTAAAATATTAGCAACTTTAAAGCTAATGCTATAATGAAATGGTAAAATAATGAGATTAGAATATGAAACAGTAGTAGCAGAAGAATCCAGATTATCGACATATTTATTAAAATTATGAGAAATTAATCTGTTAATGTATTATTAACTGAAACCACGATCCATAGCAACAGATTTAATATAATTTAATTCATCAATGAGAGAATTATCTGAACAACTTAAGTGAGCTCTATTAATCAAGTAAAGAAAAGCAGAAACTTTTTGAGAAGGGGGAATGACATGAATTAAAAGAAGGGGGGAGTGTGACAGCAAAGGGTTTACAGCAAATGAGAGTGTCAAATCAGTTTAACTGATGCGTGACTAAACCATCCAGAAATGGTAATTTATTATCAATTTCAACTTCATAAGTATTGAATGGCAGAATCTATTGAGTTAAAAATAGTTAAAATAATTTTCAATAGAAGAAACAGATAGGTCAATGTGCGCAAAGGAATCATCGACGTATCTGCAATAAAATGGAAAATTTATGAGGCTAAACATTTTATCCTCAAAGTAACACACATATAAATCAACTAAGAAAGGGCTAAGGGGGTTACCCATTGCTAAACCATCAGACATAGAATAGAATCGATTAGAAAATTAAAATGTATTTTGTTTTAAACAAATGCCGAATAATTCAATAATGTGATTAATTTCATAATCTGTATAATGAAACTCTTTTAATCTGACAGTGACACATTGAAGTGATCCAAGAACAGGAAGATGTGTAAACACTAAACAGAGATGTAACATCAAATGAAACAATTCTCAAAGAGGGGGAGGGAGTGTAGTTCATAATGAGAGATACGAAAGAGCTAGAATTCTTAACAGTATAAACATTAGAAATTGAGAGAAAAGAAAAACATTTAATTAAATATATGGCAAGTGGGTAAGAGGCAGAACTAATACTGAAGGATGGAGAGAGATACCAATTTTATGTACATTTTAAGTAAAGCATAAAAACGAATATAGCTAGCAATAGAAGGAATTAATGACAATTTAATACCGTCATCAATACAAGAAGTGGATTTAATAAGTTTTCTACTACTTATTAGATCAATGTCGGAAGAATAATGATTTAATTTAACATAAGGATATTATGTCCTCTATGTTAACATAAGAACAGGATTCTTATGTTAAATTAAATAGTGATCCATTGCTAACTGTAGTCTTGAGAGAGATGAAATACAATCGACCAGCAACAGCCCTGTCAAGACTGAACCAGAAACAAAATATGCAAGTTAATTTCAAAAAGGCAAAAGTTATATGTCATTTGAAGAATTACTGTAAATTAATCATCCGAGAATCAATAGAAATTATAACTAAAGAAAATATTGTTTGTAATGATGTTTTATCCTATAACATACAAAGAATTCGGATCAGTTTGCTTAGAGAATCATAAAACAAGTAATATTTCATTTTTCTCAATATCTATATTTTATTTTCCCAGTGTTTTCCAGATCTAAAAATTGACTTTCACTTTCTCTTCTGTAAGACACCAACTACTTGATGTTTGAAAAATAAGACATTAACAGTATTTTTGTATTCACTGGCAAAAGCTGTGTTTACAATTGAAAGTACTAAGAATTAAAGTAATTTAACACCTTTTTATATATTTTTAGCAATTTACATATACAGTATACTTCCTCATATCTGCACAGCTTGGGACCAGACTTTGTGCAGATTTTAGAGTTTTGTGGATGTGTTTGTTTACACTTTTGTATGTGTCATGTGTTTGTTTACATTTTTTAAACAGTAATTTGAATGGAATTAATAATTCAATCCAAATTGTAATGAATGCTTACAATATAGTAAATATATTAAAATAATTAAGTATAAGTAAGTTAATAAACTAAAATAATAAAAATTTAGATTTTTTTAAATGATTAAAATATTAAAAACAAAGATGAAGTAAATATATAATCAATTAGGTATAACCAAAATTCATTATAAAGATGGGATGCATTTTTCTAAATTAGTCAATGGAACTTTCCAAATAAAGGTGCACTACTAACTCGCATCAAAATCATATAATGATTTCAATCAAATAATGAAGTTTTATTTCAGATTTAGCTAGATTTAGTAATCAAAAAAGTCTGATTAATGCATAAATACATTTGGCAAAAAGATTGTGATTGCCAGTAATATCAGCAATATCTTGAATTTTTTCAGAAATAAATTTATTCTTCCTTCATGAAAAAGTATAAATTCAGTAATATTAATGAAAATTATACATTAATATATATATATATATATATGTAGAATTGATATAAAAATAAAAAATTCAAATACTGCTCCGACATCTGAAATTAAAGTTTCATTGTTTACATCCATAAATTATGTGCAGATTTTAGGTTTTACGGATTTGAGGGAGTCTACTATAGTGCAATTTTTAAGTTTACCTATTTAAATGATGAACTTAGCATTATATTTACTTATTTACTACTAATAATGCAAGGACAACACAAATTACAATAACTCCTAATAAAACACTAACCTATCTCTGGTAAAACCAAGTTTAGGTTCAGTAAAAGCAAGAATATCTTCTTTTGTCCAGGAAGGATTTTGATCACCACACAACATCAATCTTACTTCTTCTGGACTGAAAGCTCCAAGCTTTTCCATGGGAAAGACTGTATTGAATCCAGCTAAAATAAGTAATAATATTTAAAATTAATGAAAATTATATTCTGTGCAAGTATCAGAATATCAGTATGTAGTTAATTATTAAACAAGTAAAACAAAAATTTGCCAAAAGTAAATTTAATCAGATAATCTTTCAATAACAGAAATAGAGAGTGACTGGAGAAAAAAAAAGAAATTTTAAAAGAATTGTGTTTTCAAGAAGCTATGACACTGTCTCCTAAAATTCAAATTTTAATTTAAAAAATGGCTCTATAATTTTGTATTTTACTGCTTTGAGGTCAGAAGATACCATTGGGCTAAATCGCATATTTGAGAAAATTCAATTAGTGGATCATTTTAGGGTCTCTAAGAGTCAATATTTCAATAGGAATGGGAGTTAAAACAGTTATTAAGTTGTTGAGCAGTTGGCAGTAAACAAAAATCAACTTCAAAAATGGCAACATTTCACCAAATGACAAAATATTAGAGATTACCTATGTTAAAACACATGCTTGCCAGTAAATGAAAGAATGTCACCAAATCCGAAGATACTTTGGAGAAAATACAGCAAAATTTTTGTTATATCAAGTTGAATACAAAGGTAATTTTAACTTATCTGCTGCTTCTGAAATGATTGTTAACAGAAGTCAGTGTAGAATTGTTTAGCGTGCAAAAATAACCCTAATGAATTTATTTCATTTTGTCGTGGTTTTTATCTCATAACTATGTAGATATTTTCTTTAACACTAAATATTGTTCTTTCTGAAGCCAGAATATACAAATTCTTGCATCAATGTTTTGGTTAATATGATATTCATCCCTTTCTGTAAGAAGCAACATTTTTCAAATACACTGTGAAAAATTCAGATAACTAAAATACAGTGATGTACTGCTCACCTCTAATTTTTTTTTTTTATTCATAACACTATAAAAGAAAATTCCAGCCTTTTATGGTCTAATAATTTAACATGTGTCTGATACTGCACAAATACCTGAATGCACTTTTACAGATAATTTAACGAGCCATGAACTTTCTTTAAAGGCCAGAGGGGGAAAAGGAGGCTATGCATCTGGCTGAATTGGATTAAAAGTCCTTCAGTGGAATTTAAAAAATATATCTCCAATCATCTTCTTATAATCTGCTTCATAGAAGTAAAGATAAACTTTTGTACAATAGCAAAACTTATGTTTCTTATGTGCGTTAATTTTATACTGCTGAAGAAACTTTTCTAAAATTTCCTTTCAGTCAGCAATTACCAGAAATCACTCTTTAGTAGCGGACTGCCAAAATATACTTTTATTAAATTGGAATACTTCATTTTCTTTCATTATTGGAAAGAAAGCAACCACAAAACTTTCTTAAATGAAGTATCAACCACTATGAAACTTTCCCGAAGATAAAATGAGACAAGGTCAGGCAGAGTTGGGTAAATTTGTAATTGAAATTATATGCAATGGAATTACATTTTAACTATTCCCATAGAAGAATACTTTGCAGTGTTCTGAAATGAAATTTAGCTGATCAAGAATGTTCTGTGGGTATAAAAATGAAAAACACTAAGAGATTTTCTTATACAGTAAAACCCTGGTTATCCGAAAAGCATGGGATGAAAGCATTTTTGGTTAACTGGGGTTTCATAGGAATTTTCGTATAACCGGGGTTCCATAGAAGTTTTTGAATAACCGCAAGGGTCATGGTGAAAAGTTGATTTAACCCTTTCCGGCATGGGCAAATTTTGTAGTAAAATCAGTAATTATCTGCCACAGGAATTTGCAAACGACTTTTTAGATATTATGAACTCCATAATTTAAGCTTTCATTGTAAAAGCAAAATTTTACTAAAATATTATTGGTCTCGTTTGCAAGCTTGGAATTAAAATTAGGTATCCTGAATGGGGCACACTGTGTCAGAAAGGGTTAAAAGCTGTGATCTTAATTTAGAATATAGTTGTAATAAAAATGTTGTGGTACTATATTCAAAGCACACTGAAGTTGAAAAACAAAAGAAAACCACAACATATTTTATAAAAAAAAAAAAAAAAAAAAAATTAAGGGTTATATGTACTTATATAATAAAGTGCCTGAAATTACGCAATGGACCAAATAAGTAAATTGACTTTGTTTACTTCATAATGAGTATGCTCTTTTAACACTATTTCTACCAGTGTGCAATAATACCTTACAAAGTTTTGATTTTTACTTGTTTTCTCTTCAATTTTTAAAGCTAATATGCATTAAAACAACATTTCAGTGTATAAAAAATTATTCAGAATTGTTTTGATCTAAAAATCACAAATAAAATAGTAATCATAAATCAAAATATGTTGTAAGACATCATTTGACATTGGTAAAGATAGCTTTGACAGTAAAATTTTTCACATTTAAAATGGACTTTAAGAAATTTTAAGGCCTTGCGGTTAAGCGGATTTTCAGATAATCTGGGTTTTACTGTATATGAAATGCAATTGCATCTTTTATAGAAATGCAAAAGGCATTTTATAAAACATTGATACATATGCACACGAAAGAAGCTATTGCCAAATTTTATGATCTTAAACCCATTGAATGAGGAATTTTGGGGATTTTTCTAGATTGTGCTTATTTTCCATTACTGATCGACAAATTACACAGTATTTCCTATCTTTTGATAGGAAAAATTTAACAATATTTCCTTACCAATACATAGGTAAATTTTTGCAGCTTTTTCTAGACACCAATTGGATAAAAAAAAGTTTTTTTCTACTACTATTTGACAAATTTCGTGATTTTTTTTTAAAGCAATTTATAAATTTCATACATTTTTCCCTTGTATCATAGGCAAATTTTGATTCTTTTTCATGCAACCGATTAGAGAAATTTGTGGGGAATTTTTTGCAGTTTCTCCTGGCAATTCACTGATGATTTTTTTTTTTTTTTTAATAAACTTGCGACTAATTGGTAGGGATGAAAGTGCATGAAAGCCATTTTTGGGAAGAAAAAAAACTGATTTTGGAGCAGTAAAATTTGATTTTTGTGATCTTTTGATGAAATTTGTGTTTTTTCAAGATCTAACACAATATGTGTTTTTTGTTATCTTCTGGCAGCATTTCACTTTTTTTTTTTTCAAAATACTCACACTCCTTTGACTAAATTCACATTTTTTGTCACAATCATTCAATGGAATGTGTATTTTTCGCAATCTCTTGATGGAATATATAGGGTTTTTTTTTTTTTTTTTGGAATGTATTAGTGAAATCTGCAGTTTTTTAAAAGACATTGACAAATTTCATTTTTTTCATGAGCTTTTGAACTTGTTTTGTTCATTTTTGTCAAAACTCATGTTACTGCAGTGATCTTTTGACAAACTTGGCATGTTTTTCACAATCTTTATATAAAATTCACATGTCTTTTGCAACATTTGGGCAAAATTTGCATGTTTTTTGTGATCTTTTGACAAAATATGGTTTATAAACATTTTTTTGACAAAATCTACGTGTTTTTGCAATCTTTTGACAGCGTTTGTTCATTTTTCTGAATGTTAGCACTCCTTTGACAAAATTCCTTTTTTTTTTTCAATTTTTTGACAGAATGAGCACTTTTTGGAATTTTTCAATTGATTTTGCTGTTTTTCTGGGTTTTTTGATGAAATTTGCAGATTTTTGACAACTTTTTGTTAATTTGACAAAACTCACCCTTTTTTTCAGATCTTTCGAAGAAATTTGCGTGTTTTTCAGGATTTTTTTTTTTTTTAATTTTTTGACAAAATTAGCAGTTTGGTAAAAGTCAAATATGGATTTTTCTTTGTTTCTCAGACTGATAAAAAATTTGGTAAATTTCATTTTAGCACAAATTTAAGGCAAAATGCTATTTTGGTGCAGCACTTGAAACCTTGCTGATTGGCAAAAATCTTAGATTTTATTTTATTTTTTTGGCAACTATTCATGGAATTTTGTACGTTTTTCCACATCTGGAAAATTTCATGATTTGTTCTCCATGATTGGATGGCGAAATGTATGAATTTATTTTGTGACGAATTGATGGATTTTTAAGTCAGTGATTAAATCATGATTTAAACCAACAGATTAAAAAAAAAATCAATGATTAAAATAAATTTTTTTTATTAATGTTTAAAATGACATAAAAGCATTAAAATCTAAGATTAATTTGAAATTTTTCTACAGATATTTTTTGCCTTATGAATAAATGAAAAAAAAAAAGCTTAAAGAAATTATCCCTAAGCTTAATTCCTGAGGATTGTAAAACATTAAGTACAATGCGTTTGTAAAGGCAAAAGAAAAAAAAATTATTTAAACATTTTATTTAAATTTAATAATTTTTGATGTCATAATTTCCTTTAAGTATTCAAATTATTCATTCTTTCATAGAAAATAAGCATGGCAAGCATAATAAATTTCTGCAAAATAAGAGAGCAAATAACCAGAATATTATTTTCTCATTTATTTTTGTGGTAACATTTATACCGAATATTGAAGCTAAAAAAGAATGGATGAAAAAAATCTAATCAACAGCTGTTATCATATACATACATCCTTAAGTTAAGATTTAGGTGATTAATGTTAATTTTTTTAGTACAAATACAAAATGAGCATATAATAATATTTGCTAGTTTTGTTATTTGTGGTAATAACTAATGAAATTACCTACTTTCAGTTTTTATTTATTCTGTAATTGAGTGTTTTTTCTAGCCATTTTTTAAAGACCCTTTTAAAATTGACAAAATGCACCCTGTCTTTTTAAAAAATCGTGAAACTACTCCATACCACAGTTTTTTTTAAAGTACAATCTTTGTCCAATTTCTTACAAAAATGATAGAACTTTATTTCTGAGGAAAATACAGACTATTACTAAACCATGTTATTCAACATTATTTTTCAATTCATAATTTGTAAAAATTAATGATTTTTTATTTATTATTATAAAAAGTTATTTACTTTTTCCCCTTATTGTTACTAAACACATTAAGTACTAGCATATTTTCCCATGAATTAGTGCCTTATTAGAGCTAACATCCTGCCTTTTTTCCTTCTAAAATGAATACTAAATTATCGCTTTAGTAATTAAAGCATACAAATGTACATTACATACCTAATTAACGATTATTTGTTTAAAAATTATCAATTTTAAGTAGTGTTAGCAATTTAATATTAAATGCAGTTACTGATCATTAAAGTCTTACATAATTATTATGAAATATTAATGTGTATAAATTTATTTTATTCAACTAACTAATGAAACTACTAATTTGCAAATTTTATAATTTCTGCAATTACTAAATAATAATTAAATTGTATTAATTAAAGTGTAGAAATGTAGATTATTTTAGCCTTTAAAAGTTTCATTGTTCTGGAAACATAAAGCTGTAGATGCACTGGAAATCCAGCAACATGTGACATCAATATTTTGAGTGATTTATGAACAAAGCCTTCCCTGATAGTTTTCAGCAACTTTATAAACATTGTCAATTTGTAATCTATCTTTTGTTCATTCATTTGTATCTTTTATTTTACTTATTTTATGAAATGACTCACTAGATTTTTTAGGTATACATCTCTAGACATTTTGATATTTCATTTAAAATTGTGAAATTAAATTACTGAACAGATATTTTTATAGCCCATGTTTATAAGTTTTAGAAAATATTTTTACATTATAGGGTAACATCCCCAGTAATTAGCATGCACTAATGATTAGCACATCCTACAAACATGTAAAATAAGATTTATATCTAGTCTTCAAAATGCAAGACCATATACCAGTTATATGCTCATTTACTTTAAAGATTATAACTTTGATTTATGCTACTAGATGACAATAGTGCCTAGGAAAGAGAAACAATTATGGTTTGTATCAAATTAGCCATTTTTGTTGCAAATGCTTCTTCTCTGGCTTAAGAAAGGCATGCTTTTCAATTCATTATTATCCGATTTATAATATATTTTAAATTTTAATTGACAACAGTTTTGTTTAGTTGAAAAGGGTTACTTTAATTGTGTAAAAGTATTTTTGACACAAATATTTGGATATCTGAATTATTGATAGATGCCAATTAACGGTGTTTCAATTTTGCTAGTTCCAAGTAATTGGCACCTATTCCAATTACAAGAGAATTGCAAGATTTGAGATTAAACCACTTATTTTGGCAATACTTTTAAAGTTAGACTAATTTTGTTTATCAATTGTTTTTATTTGAAAAAATATGAAATATTATCAGTAATTGGAATCCATTAAAGCTTCATATGTCAATTACAGGGGACAGCATGACAGTTACTGGGTATTAATATAAATATATTGCATTGTTTTAATTTGTTCACATTTTAGACTAATATGCTGATTTCTTACTCTCAAAAACCTGAAATATGGCATCCTCATCTACAATAAATTCATTTAAAGTGATTAAACCCAATGCAAAATATAAAGTTTTTTTTTTATATATATAAACATGTGCCAATTACTAAATCACAAGGTGTGATACATTGGTGCTCTACGTGCCAATTACTGGTGACTACAGCAACTTTTTATAAATATATTTTTATAAAAATACTTTTTCAAAAATTTTTGCTTTCAGTGGGCAAAATAGATGCACAGATATGCATTCTTTGATTTAAAAACATTTGCAAGTAAATATTTATTTATTGGTAATGAAAATTGAAGTAAGTTTAAAGGCAAATTCTTAATGTGCCAATTACTGGGGATGTTACCCTACATGGAAAAAAAATGCAGAACAGTATAATTATATAAAAAACATTAAAAATGCATGTATATGGAACTTCTTCCAGAGAGCAAGAAGTACATTTTATTTTCCTAACCCTTAGAAAAACCTTTAAAACCATACCTTTAAAAGCTTCCAATTGCTTACGAATACCAGTGTGAAGACAAAAATCAGTCATTAGTTCTACATATTCTTCCACATTTTCTAAAGTGACTTCCTATTATAAGAAAATATATAATTAAGGTACTAAGTAGAAATATTTGTAACAGCAATCAGAAAATCATAGAAGGAAAACAAAAAATCACAAAGGCCATTGAATGTGAGAGCATCTTTAGTACCACAATTAGATATTGATTTGCAATTTCATATACTTTTATCTAAATATCATACATTATATATATTTCAATATTACATACTTGTATATATTGAAATATATAATTTTATTATACTTGTTTCACTGTAGATGAAAGTTGATGATTGAATTAGCAAAATTGTTTTCTTCTTTTAAGAAAAAATTAATGCATTTCTGATGTGCTAAGAAGTATGGTTCTTGCAAAGAAATTCAACATGTTGCAAAGTGACACACAACAAACACCACTAATGAGAATTACTAAATGGCAAAAAACTTAGTATTTGTCAGATAGCTAACTGACAGCAAATTGCTCAACTATTGAAAAAACTGATAAACAGTATATATCGCATAACCAATGAAATCATTTAAATTTGATGTAAAGTCAATAGATTAGAATAAGCAAAAAAGAAATTTGCATTAACTTCATTTATTGTATTAATTTAATTGTTAGTTCACGCTTTAAAAATCAGGATTTCAATGTGCAATACTAACCACATTTTCACCATTAGGCTTCAGATCTACAGCAGAAAATCCATACACTTCAGATGGTGGAAAATACTGAAAGGTCAACCTGGAGAAAAAAGGCATTATAGAATTAAAAAACAAGATAAAATGAATTTTGATGAATTTCATTTAGAAATAGCATTGTAACACATTAAAACAAACTATCTCTTAAAGCACTTTCATTTAGAGATCAAAACATCATTTAACATTTAAAATAATATATAAAATATTTATGTATATTTATGTCATGGCCAAAGCTCTAAGTCTGCTCAGTTGCTGAATTGGTCAAACATTTTGCATGGCCGAAAAGTTAACAAACCCAAACTAGTTGAAAATCCCTGGCCACAATTTAATATGCTAATGAAAAGGTACATTAGTTTTATCATTAGCACTCATATTATCAAGCAAGCAAATCATTTGTATGTGTGCATGTAAATTTTATCTAAAAAATGGCTCTAACGATTTTGTTTAAATTTTGCACATTACTCTCTTTGGGCAGGAGAAGACCATTAGGATGTGTCATAATGGGTTAGAGTCAAGCTAAATCATATCTAAAAATGGCTTAATTGATTTTGACTAAATTTTGTATCCAATTGGGCACATGAAAATAAGAGAGCATTACACAGATGTAACTTTAAAATTTCTAATAAAAAATTAAAAAATACAACTGTTTTTCTGTATAATTAGCCAATGCCCCTTTTTTACCAGATTAAAGTGGACATAAAACACAATAAATGAGTGTTTTATGTCCATTTTAATCTGGTGAAAATGAACTGGTTTCAATAAACTTGCAAATTTGCAACTTTAATCTGGTTTCAATGAACTTGTAAATGAAAAATCTAAAAGAATTTTTATTTAAAAATTCTATTTTGAATGAGCAGAGGTAAGCTTCAAATTTAATGATAAATTTAGAACTCTTAGAAATTACTTAAGATATACATACGCTAAATCTTCTATTTTAACAGCAGTTCCAGAGGCAGGCATGGGAATACTTAGATTTTTTAACTGGTTAATTCTATCCTCTTTTGAAAGACTTCTCTCAGCTAAAATGCAATGCTTTTTGGTGGCAAGCTCTTGGAGTTGTTTTAAAAATTTGGCTTGAATTTCATTTACCTGATAAAGAAAAAAAAATATAAGAATCAATGTTAAGTGAATAACAAAACTAAATTGCTAAAAGTATGATCATTTTAAAATTGTGCAATATCACTTGAGATTTTATTGGTGTACTAAAATTGTTTATACAGTAGACCCATTATCTGGAATTCTGAAATCTGGAAGGACCCAGAATCCGGAAAAGAAAAATATTAAAAAATTTTCTTAATTTGTAAATTTTTACTAAAATTTTACGATTTCTGAAATTGAAAATTTTTTTTACAGATTCCTAATTTTTTTTCAGTTTATTGTTCCAACATGGAACCACTAAAGTTATTTCAGTGACGGAGTAACATGGATCTCTCCCACTCCCAAAATTAGGAAAAAATTTGTTTTTGTCAAATTTTAGTTTAAAATTAATTTATATTACAGTATTGTTTTATGTTCAATGATGTTTACCATTTACACCTTATGAGTGAAAATTCTACGATGAGGATTTTTTTTTTTTTTTAGAAGATGTATAACTATTTTTTTTTTTTTGCTTTTTGAAGTCGAATGAGAATGATTTTTCTCCTTTTATACAAGATATGTGTTTTTAATTTTAGCATTTTTTTTAAAATTGTGTAAAGAAGTGATTTTATGTAAAAGAAAAGAGGGAGTACAAAATTTATTTTTTTTAGAGGAAAAGAAATTTTCACATTTTTAGAAAAAATTCTTTTTTCTTTTACTATTTTTTAATGACATGCAAACAAAATCCTTTCCTGAACTATTAATATATTGTAATGGTAGTAGCTCTTTTATCATCATTATTATATCATTTTTATTCTTGTTCCCATTATTTCACGAATGGCCATTCATAGTACTAAAATTTTCCGTATTATGTATGTCTTTATATATTTGATTTTTCCCCCTTCTATTTTCATACTTTACAATGTTTTATGTATAGTGCAATTATGTACCCCCCACCCCCCTTACCATATGAGTATTCCTGTTTCTCCAGGCTGGATTCAGTTATAGTTACTCGGCATAAAACAAAAAGATTTTTTTTCTCTTTTGCAGAATTACATCTTTTTTAGCTTTGTTTCTTTAAGTTCTTTTTGCTTTTGGATCAAACATAAAACAAGGCCATTCACATGTTGAATGGCCAAGTGTGAGTGGTGGTTTTGGGTTCTCAAAGCACTCAGGCATAGAAATAAGCATTATCAGCAGTCTCTCATGGCAGACCAAATGACGTAAAAACCCAAAGTTAGAGATATATTTGCTGACTATAACTTTTATCAAATCTGGCCTGGGAACATTTTGAGATGAGAAGACAAAATCACATTGGCTCTAATATGGGGATGTCCCTATCGAGCTATGCAAATTTGATAGCTGAATGAGTCAGCTAATGATTGGTAATTGTCCCAAATTCCCCTTAATTTTAAACTGTAAATATTGTAACTATATCATATAACCTAGAGCTATAAAGCAGTTTTTTTACTATAATCCCTAGACATCCTTATTTATATGCATTTTGTCAGGCAACTTAAACTAGGGATGTATTGAATATTCAGCATTTGTTCGGATATGTCATTGAATATTCTGTTAAGCTGAATATCAAACTATTCGGTTAAGCTGAATATAAAACTTTCTGGCCTGCCAAATATTTGGTTTGGCCTAATATCAAAATATTTGACCAAACCGAATACTTAAAAAAAAACCTTTTAACATACATTTATTAAATCTTTCACAATTTCTACTTTTAACTTTCAACTTACAAATATATTTAAAATAACCAGAAAAAAAGTTTTTTAAATAAAATAGAATGTTTTTAAATTATTTATTTGCTGTTTGTAAAGCATAACTTAATGGAGGCATAACACGAGGAGGATTAAAATGATGAATAATGGGGAAGATCGATTGGTATTTTCATAGAAATTAATGATGTACAAATACAAATTTCTAAATTTTGCTAAGTAAATAATCTGTTTCTTGCTTTTTCACAAATTAAGAGTTTCTAAACAAAATTGAAAAACTTCTGTGGTTGATAATAGGTATGATGACAGACAAGTTCAGGAAATCATAATTGCAATCCACTTATTGAGTCATAAGTATATTGTATCTCATCCCTTTTGAGGTCAAACTTGGATATTCATTTGTTATTTTAACAATCATGAAAACATCAGAACTATATTTTCAACTGACTTCCTTTGATTTCTGTGAAATAACATGAGAAGCAGCGGAAAATGCCACGATTCATAGTTAAAGAACTATGAGCAAGACATTCTTTTTTGAATTCAGTTCATTGTATTTATACTATGTCACTGACGAAAACTCAGTCATTTTCCATGATATCACATTTAATACAAACAAAATTACCATGAAATAAATCTTGTTAAAATATCTTTATTATTGATAAAGTTGTGAATAAAAATTCAATTTCGTCTTGTTTCACACTCAATATATTTTATTGAATGCATTGTAATTTTGATGGAATAAATGGATTGAGATATTGTTAAAAACATGTTGTCTTGACCATATTATCTCCACTGGAAGTTTGTTTCAAGAATTTAGGAACAACCTGAATGTTTAAAATTTCTGAAAATGATCACTCCCACTCCAAACACTGATCTATGATGCATTTAAAAACTTCCTTGCTAAGTCAAATGAAGTAGAAAAGTTATTCTTGCTGAGTTGCCATTATTTGGATAGATTAAATTATTTTTATTTTAGTCTCTTCCTGAAAGGCATTATTTGACAATATAAAGTTTATTTAATTTTTTCCCTATTTCTCTTTGATTTTAAAATACTTGGTTTAATTCATAGAAGAAACCATGAAATTTAAAATTTGATTAATTAAAGAAGTCTTATACTTATCCTTCTTAAATAACTCAAAGCAGATTTTTTTTAAATAGAAAATTTACTTATAAAAGGCTTGATTTATCAAAATTAAAGTTTATTTTATTAAATATTATGTAAAATTATTTTAAGAAGTAACATTTAGATATCTTTAAACTTTAAAAAATAAAAATATATTCAGCATTTGGTTTAACAGTTTGGTTCATCCGTAGGCTGAATATTTGGTATTTAGCCAAAATCACTATCCAGTGTATCCCTAACTTATGCACAAAATGGGTCACCATAATGAGACTTTCAAATTGAAATTCAGTTATGATGGGAAAAACTAAGTAAAAATATCTAAAAATGAAACTTTTTATGCTTCATGTTTCTATCTTATTAAAAAACATACTTGATTGAACTGATTGACAAGAGTTAAACATGTTGTTTGAAACTTTAAGCATTTCAGAAGTCAAAATCAATATCATGAACTACATAAAATATTCTTTTTAAAACATATGAAATTACAAAAAAATATACATGTCACAAAAAATTAAGAATGTTAAAGAATTACTTCAAGGAAGTCATCATAACCAAGAATTCCATAAAACCATGAATAGGAAGGTTCTGGAGGTGACTTTTTACATTTTTTACTTTTTTTCATTTGTTCCTCAGAAAGAACCACATAGAGGTCATCTTCAGTGAATGAAGACACCATTGCAGCAATGGAATGATTAGATACTGGTTCCCTTGAAAAATAAAAAATAAAATAAATACAAAAGTATTTTCAAAAAATTAAATTTCAAAATAAAGCTACTAAAAAAATTACCTATCTCTCATTTTGCTTAAAACTTCACCATGACACATAATCTTAAGAAAAGGACGGGAAAGAGGTAAATCAACTAAACGGTTATCTTGTAATGCTTTTGCCAAAAACATCCCAAGAAAATGGAAATAATGCTGCACATTTTCAATTATATCACTATCTTGAGGAAGAGGAGCTGGAAATAAGCCATAAGTAGTACTAATATAGTACCCTGGAGGCTTGATAGCTTCATTTCCTGAGTTCTAGCAAATAAAAATTAATATATGATGAAAGGAGACATTACTTAAAGAAATCACAGCAAATTTAATCTATAACTACAGTTATATGAAAAAAAAAAAAAAAAAAAAGACAAATACAAATGTTGAAATCATTTAGTGAATTTGAAAGAGTTAATAATGATGTTTAATACTTATTTTGATAATAACAGAAAAATTAATTTCAAATATTTAATCTCCAACAATGTTTTACATTTATTAACCAAATGCAATCAAATCTGTGAAATTGGTGTTGCTTGGGACCAAATGTATAACAGATTGTAACATTTTAATAATCATGGTTTTCTTCATAACTTTTTCTCTCAATTTGACTATAAATTATATTGACTATATTGACTATAATATTAGTATACTAATTTAAATACAAACTATACTGTAAAAGTAATAATTTAAAACAAAATTATAAAGCATGGAGATTCTCACATTGTATGTGTTTTTGTATTCAGGGAATTTTTGAAGTAAGTGATTCTTGATTTTCTCTAAGTCAATTATAATAACCTTCCTGCATGCTTTCTGTGATTGTGAATGTGGCTGATTATGCCATGGTTGATGGAACACACTTTTGCACTTCCCACTAACTTATGTTCATTTTCAGTACATGGCTTTAAAACTGTTCAAATTTATTTTTCCTGGTTTAAGAAAATTTGATTTCTGAGTGTATCAATGTCAATTGAGTTTGTATCACAGATGCATTAAGGTAATGCTGATACTTTGTTGAAAATGCCATTAACCATTTACGCCATAAACATTAATCCCATTAACCCTTTATTTACCAAAATGAATCGCTACAAGATCTTTTAGGAAATCTTCAGGTTTCTTTTTTATTTATTTATTTACAATAATTTAAAAGAAGGGAAGAAAGGACATTTAATATTTCTTGCTGATCAATTAAAAATATTATTAAAAGAACATTTTAACTTCATATCTTCAATAACACTTTTTCCATTTGCTTAAAAACCAACTCAATTTCCTACGTAATTTATGTTTATGTATTTTTGTCAAAGAACTCAATGCAAGGTAATTGCAAAAATGATTCATAACTACTATACTATCTATAAGTTTATAAAATTTAAAACTACACGTAGGATGATATGCCAGTAATTGACTAATGAAACACAAAACTAATATAAATGAATTCTACTTTGGGTCGTCAAACTATATCTGACATCTAAAGAAATGCATTTTCACAATTTTTAGTTATCAAGATGTGGTATGATGTTAATGTGGAACAGTTAGAAATATTTTCACATAAGCTTCAAGAAAGTATTAGCAACAGTTTTATGAGAGGTTCAGTTTAATCTTGTAGTGTTAAATATTATCCTCTTGTTTCATTTATTGAAGCATGCATGATGTTCGTTTAATGTAAATATACATAGAAAAAGGGTTTCACATAGTTATTAGAGATTGTTCAACTGCTGCATCCCTAGAATATCATTCATAGAAATTGATCAGAATAGCCAAATATGAAATCTTTATATCTAAATTTAATTCTGAGAACAAAAAAGAATCATGGAAAATTTTTTGAATAATGCAATATTTTCTTGCTTTTATTCAGAAGAAATATTAATCAATATTTAAACAGTGTGGTTATTTACTAAATTTCTTTCATCAACTATTGTTTAAATACATTTTACTGTAGTTTAGATTATTTTAAACATGTAAGCATACATAAAATTTACTGCTTCTTATACACGGTGACCATAAATTACTGTCAAGAATTCTGTACCTCAACTTTTTTAAGGAAATGATGAAAAATATTATTTTATATTCATACAGCACAATTCAAGAAGCTTTTTTTTATAGCACAAAGTTATGTATGCATAAAGTTGAAATTTAAAATGTTATTAATCAAATAATGATTACAATTAAATAATATTAATATCTTATCAAAATTTTCAAAAGGTTATAAAGGGTAGTTTTGCCTGAAAAAGTCCAAATTGGAAACTTTCTATTATAAACACATATTCTTATTCAGATTAAATTGAATATTTAAGTAATTTAAATTGAATTTTTGAAAAGAAACTTATATAAATAATATTAAATAAGTTAATATAAAGTTAAGGTTTTTCCTTCACTTAAGAATATAAAAAATTGAATTCAGTTACAACATAGAAGAGTATAAGTTAACACATTCAAGTATTCTAAAGAGTTCTCAAACTCTAATTACTAAAACAATCGAAAGAAGAAAAAATCAGAAAAAATACTAGATGAATAAAGATACAATATTCAACAATCCAATTTAATAAATAAAATAAAAATGAAAATTCTGTGTATGAAAAATAAGACTCTGAGCAGTTTTTAAGTTGCAGAAACATCATACTGTATGTAACTGGATGCATGGAAATGTAAAAAAAAAAAAAGATCTACTTAGAAAGAAGTATGCTTTTAAAACAGATTAGCAATAATATTCTAATGGTTGACCCAATCCATTTCATGAAAACAGAGCTGGTAATATTTGGTTTAAAGATTTTTAAAATGGCATCCACAGAATTAATAAATATTTGCCAACAATATTAACTTACGATGATCTCATGTTAAAGAGGCATCAATTCAAATTCTAATAAATAATTTTAAAATTTACACTTCAGTTACTTCAAAAACAATTTTTCATCAATTCCTTTGGTTTAGTTCCAAGTATATAAAATACATGGAAGTATAACAGATTACTTCATGCTATTTGTATAAATCAGGATGAGAGTTCGCCACATTTTAACATTAGTTAAAAAAGAGAACATGTTAAAAGTTAAACTTCCTAATAAAGTAATTTTCATGCAAGTTGTTTAATGTAAAAACAGAAGAAGACATTCATTAATGCTCGCTAGATAAAGAAAATGTTTTGACAAGGATGATAAGAAAAGTATAATAAAGAATTTATAAAAAATATATCTTACAGAAAAAAATGGTATATCTTTAATGTCATCATTGCAAAGCCATAGTCTTAAATCTTTACGTTGTAATTCAGCAGCAACCAAGGTAAAAAATTCAAGAGTTGGACCTAACCCAGTACCTTCTTCATCTTTGAACTCAACCTAAAAATTTTATTTCAAAAGAATCAACAGTGGTCAAAATAACATCAATAATCCAAATTTACATTACAATATATAAAAGACAGAATCATTTCATCTTATTTTTTAATTTGTATAAGTTTAATTGATTTAACTGATTGAAATTTGAAATGTTCAAAAAAGCCAAGTCAACTGAAACTGAACTTGAGAAATTTAGGTATAAAGATACATGCAAATATATAATGATATTGCACAGTTTTCCCTGAAATAGAACAATTTATTTTCATTAGAAGTTTTACTTCTTGGTTGCATTTAATAATTTTTTTTTCTCTGAAAAGATCTTTAATATACTTTATGGCCAAAGGTGACCAACCACTTGCAATTTTAGATGTTTTGTTAAGTATACAGAAAAATACATGAGGAATTATCCTGAAACCAAAGATGCAACTCAGAGAAAAAAAAAAAAAAAAAAAAAAAAAAAATACATGTAAAGTAAAAATTATGGCATTTTCGACATGCTTATTTTTTATACATAGCTGCCAACTTTTAACTAATCTTCCGTAATACTTGGATTAGTTTGATCCAGGTTAAACTCATTTCGAACCAGAAAATTTATTTTTAGAATTCTGATTTATTGAATTTCAGGCTTCTAGGTTGAAAATATTTAATTTAATTTCTTTTAAATAATTCTGGTTTGAAATTTGTTAAACTAGGGTCAAATTAACACACTTATTACGGATAACTGATATCAGGTTGGCACCTATGTTTATAATAAACTTAATATAGAATAAAATTTATAACAAACTACTTTTACTATCTTTAAATGAAAGAAAATCAAAACTTTTTTTTGTAAATCTTTAACAATTACATGTTTCTAAATGCACAATTTTCACACTGTTTGAAATATTATATGAATTCATTGTTCTTGAAAATTTCTAAGAGTAAATAAAAATATTTTTTTTTTAGTTCGCTGTATATTTTATATAAATTTAGGGAACCCAGCAACAAATGCAGTGAACACAGTGAGGAATTTTATTTTGCATCATTTTAAATTAACTGAGGTAAACCAGCAATAGATTCTAAGATTATTCCGTGAGCGAATAGAGAAAATGAGTTTTTTTCATGATCATTTGAAGAAAATCAAAATTTTATTTCAGGATCACAAGATGAAAATAGCTGATTTATTTTGGAATTGCTTGATTAAAATCACCATTTTATTCCATGATCATTTGAAAAAAAATCACTGCTTTATTTAGCAATCGTTGATCATTTGACCAAAATTGCCACTTTATTTTTCAATCATTTGACAAAAATCACTGTTTTATTTCGCTATTCATACATCTATTATATCCATAAATCCATTGATTAATGTCAATGTAGAATACACAATATTGCATGTACTATTATATTTGGATACTGCCCTTCATTTTTTTTGCTTCATTTTGGGAACAACAGATTTTGAGCTTGTTCTACTGATGATAATTTTTAAAATTTTTAAGCTATGTTTTTGAGACTTTTACAAAAGCTGCTCTATACATTTAGCTAACACAATATGCAAATGAAACTTTTATAGCATTCACACATGCACAGAGAAAAATTATTTAGTAAACCTGTTCATTTTTCATGCAATTTTTATTATTTTTAAATTCTGATTTCATGGTATTGTTTACAGTATTGTTTATCATATTTTCTGAAAATAACATTGTTTTATATTAAGAACTCTGCAAATTATAAGCCAAAAAATTGGCAAAATTTGAGACTTTCTATAAAAATCATAATTTCTCTAATACATGCTGTCCTCTTAAAAATACACACAGTTTATTACAATAAGCCATTCAATCATAATCTACAATTTGAATGAGTTTGCTACATTAGTTTTGAGAAGGTTATTCAAAAGATATTCATTCTTTTTTTAAATTTGTTGATGGTCCCCTATGGGGTTTTGCAAAAAAACTTTCATGGTAATGTATGACCTGTACTCTTATGTTTACACATCTGGTGTTTCAGGATATTCCGCATGTATTTTTCTAAATATTTAACAAAAGGTCTAAAATTGGGAGTAGCCCTTCATCTTTGGCCAAATAGTGTATAACGCTACTTAATTGTGTTTCTGATTGAAAACCTAATTTCTGACATTCTAAAGTTAATGAGTAACATCAAATATACATATTATAACCAGTATACTGGTTCTAAACAAAAACACTATACTTATAAATAGCATGGATAGTTTACCAGTTAGTATTCTTGCCACACTAATATTTAAATAAAATTGCTGCTGCAGACATTCTTTTCATCTAGAAAATTTCATAATGCAGCATGCATCATAAATTTTATACTCTTAATATTTCAAAATATTTTTCATCTCATTAACAATAACAGCTCAAAACTAAAAATGAAATAAGCTTTGTCCTTTCACATAAAATAAAATTTTATACAGAAGTTAAATGCCTTATGTTTAAAAATTAATAAAGCTAGCAAAAAAAATGGATTTTTATTGCACAATTACTAAGAGATATTAGAATTAACTAAACACATAAAACCTTGCACATATTAACCACTAATTGTGACGACTGATTTATCAGGTGATTTAACGGTTGCCAAATTAATCAAAATAGTTTGTTTTTTGCTAAATAATTGCAGGAAGCTGCAATTTTAAGAAATATTTCCTATACCATTTTATTAAATTTGGACAAGCCTGAGCAGTGGGTCCAAGGCCACAGCCTAGTTGGCCTGTGCGATAATCAGGCCTTGTTAATATGGTTCTATCAAATTTTCTAATTGTAACAAAATTTTACGAAAACATTTATGAACTTTGATTTTACTGAATTGCTGTCTATACATATATATGAATTTATTAATGCCAAAAGTTTTTTGCAAACTTCAACAGCTGCATCTACAGAGCATGATGATTTTCAAAGTGTTTTAACTGCAAAATGAGTTTTGCCAGATAGAACCTTCTTATTCTCAAGTGACGAATTAAGGAGTTAAGTATCTAAAATAAAAACTCAATTGTAGGATTTTTCTACCTGAATTATAATAAATGTATGAACACAACAAATGTATATTAATTTTTATATGACTTACTTCTAAGATGCTTTTTCGATCAGCGTGGACTTTTAATACTTGTACGGCCCAATCTAAAAGCTGTTCACCACGTGGTACTTTAACTCTTTCATGCTTTAATCTACCAATACGATATTCATGAGGATCATCACGTCTGGGTGAAGGACCCCTGTTTCGTTCCAAAGCTAAATCTCTTTGATTTTGAAGCCATACAATAGCCCTAAAAAAAGCATTACAATAATTGAAATATTACAAGCTGGTAATATTGATATATTTACCTCATATGTACAATTAACATTTTAAAAAATGAATAATTATTTCTGATATTAAACAGCAAGAGCCCAGAAACACAGAAATGACAACCAAGTCTAAGTAGTTAATACCATCGCTTTGAAACTTTGACATTATTTAGGAAACCTTATCTGTTTACGAACATTCTAAACCATTTTTATACCCAATAGAAATAACTGCAGGTATGTACAAGTAACATATGCTAGCAAACAAAACTTAGAGACAGATAACATTTAAAAGAATACAACCATGAAACTTACTAAAGTGGCTAGTATCAATTAACAAAACAAATGCCAGTTTAGAAGAAAGGTGGTGCATAGGCAAATTTCAATAACAAGACAAAACAAGCCATATGAAGGCACATCATTTGATTATCAGCAATGGAATAATGTACAAGGCGATATGCAAAATAAACATGAATAGTGATACTAAAGATTTTCACAACTAGTTCAAATTAATTTCATATGCAACATGGACAAAACAAATCATCTTAATAACCTTATGAAAGGAAGAACGCTTGGTAAGTTGGAAGAAGAGAGTATTGGATGTAATTAAAAGTGTTTTGTAGTATTCACAGTATGGGGAGCCTTCCAAAGTACTGGCCAGTAGTGAATATGTGTGTGTTATTTATGATGGCCCAATATCATCATGAGGGATATAGATGCCAAGAGGGGGTGCCATCTGTGAAAGGTCTTTCTAATGGTCCTAAATCCAAGGTTTAAAGAAAACGACAGAAAACTGACTGATTAGGCTGACGGGTGTAATTGGGTTCAAACCCAGCACCTCTCATTGACCAGCTTTGAGAGCTCAACTTCTTAAGCCAGCAGTAAAAAAGGTTGCAGGTGAAAGATGACTTATGCAATGCTGCAAGTCAAAAGGCATCACTATCAGTTCAGGGAGTACATTAATCAGTAGCTGTGTAAGTCAATTGGATGTCAAATATCACAGTTAATTGTGGCCAGATATTTAAAATAGATGCCTTATTTATCTGTAATCCCAAAACTTGCAGATCATTCACATCCTGATCATCAGAGATATATTATACATCAAATGGTATAAAAAGCATAGGAATTAGACAGCTTAATAATGCCACTATACAGAAACAAATGATATTACTAGTATGGGGAGAGGTAGAGAATGTTTCACCTCAGGAACATCATGGGTACCATTTCAGCTGTCTTTGAGCTTTTGTATGAAGTGACATTATGCTGAAAGGGAAAATTGACCTGCATATTGATGAATGTACTATACCAGAAAATACTTGTCAGCAAATGGTCTTCACAGATACATATTTATATGTAGTTGAACCAAACTTCTTTTGTACAGTAATAATGTAAAACCACATGAGAGTTACACTGTGGATGACCCATTAGAAAGAGAGGATATCCCTCAAATCACCTGACCCAAACTATACAATTAATGTTAGGAAAAAAAAATTATGCATGTTGGTACAGGTATGCAAATACAATAACATAAAATGTCAGAAAAATTCATATAAATTAATACTCAAATGTATTGCTATACAGATATTTATAAACATCTCTTCATATTTATCTTCAGATTTAATTTATTTCATAGTAAAATAATAAATCTTCATATTTTACTTCAAGTTATAATATAATAAGCTGCTTCTAAATTACTACTATGGGTGTATGTTTTTTTTTTATTATAGTCTGAAAAAGGCTGGATATTTAAATTTTCTCCTTCTGACACCAATTGATGGAAATAAATAAAAATGGTAAAAAAAACTGACTTGTATGCATCATAATTTACATTTAGTAACAGATAGTTGAAAAAAAATCGTATTTCATTACCATATCAACTTTTATTCTTTACATTAAAAATTTTGCAATTAATCTACTCTATATTAAAAAAACTTGAAAAATTATGCAAATAAATTTATATTTTAGTTACTAAGCACAACAGGAAACATCATTGAATCAAAGAAAAAATATGCATATAATTTTGATTAGGATCTATAACAATGAATATACCTTGATGCTCCAAATGCAGTACAAGTAAAATACAGACTCCTGGTTTCAAATGGAAAGATCATAGGACATGAGTATGTGAGATATTCACACCAATCAGGCTGTGCCCCAGATGACAGTACTAGTGGATCCTAAAATAAACATTTACACATTATTTAATAAAGATGCAACTCCATAATTATAACTTTCAAACACAAAAAAAGGGCTTGCGCTTAATCAAACATAAGTCATTAAAATGAAACCTTAAAAATATTACTTTTTCAGCTAAAAACACAGGAAAATTTCTATAGATCAAAACTACAGAACAAACCATACAATTAAGTAGCTATTATGTGATGTGAATTTTCTATCATAAATAACTAAATGCAAGTGACAAAAATTTATTTTAAACATTATTAAAAAAAGGAGTTTTTAAGAAATAAAATTTACTTTTCTCCACCTCAATATTTCATTTGCATTTTTAAAGTACTTCACAGGATTAAACAACATATTTCTCACACTTGTATTTACTATTTATTCCTTACCAAAAGCACTGTCAAACAAATATACTTCACACATTCTAATCAACAAATTGTCACAAAAATAAGTAGAAATAGCCATTTGACTGACAATTTTGTCTTTGTTCATTTTACATTAAAAATTAATCTTAGGGATGATCTTTATCTTAATATTGAAATTTATCAAAGTACGGAATTTTCAATACAAAGTATTTATAATTATATAGTTAATTTTGACATCATATTTTTATCATCTTTCAGTAAAGTTTGCTTTAGGATACCAAACAGGAAATCATTAAGTCAAGCAGTTTATCAATTATGAAGGTTTAAATTTTGGAACTCTGAATGGTAAATTCATTTGTAATTATTGCAAAACAGGTTGTAATCTTATAATTTAATCCAATGTTTGAAGACAGGAAATTTCTTTTTATACTGCAAATGCTTTTACAGAAAAAATCTGTTATAATACTTTGTTTGTTTTTTGACTGTTAATCTTTGGTTGATAGAAATTGAATTGCCTTAAGCTTATAAAATTCCTCAGGCACATTTTTATCAACACTTTTTATAAAATGGTGAGAGGTTTCTAATTCTTACACAGCTTCTGATAAACTAGAAATTTCATGACCTATTTTCTTCAGTTTCATTTATTTTTTCATCATCTTTTGTAATATCACAAATATATTCTGCTGTAAGCACTTTACATGGCAATAACCTCATCATTTATTGATACACGATACTTAAACGATGTAGTGAAATCCACCGCTCTTTGTAACATCCCCCCCCCATCTAACAATTCATATTCTTCTGTTGATTCTCTATCCAAGAATCCTTTTTTTAGGAAATGTTGACAATCAAATAGTATTATCTAGTCCCATGCAGATAAGAAACTGATACTAAAATGTCCATTTTTTTTTAAACTCTCCGGTATTTTCTAAAAGTTTTTCATTCATACATTTTACAAGCCACTTTCTATAGTACTGCTTCATATTTTAATTAACTCCTGATCCACAGGTTGTAAAACAGAATTAGAGTTCAGTAGTAGAAAATGTACTTTTATGCTATTAAAGTTATTCATGTCTTTGGAATGTGCAACACAATTATCTATGAAGATGTCCTACTATACTATTCTCATTTCAGTCTATTATAATAAAGTTCATATATTTAAATATCATAAAAGCAGTTTTAATACTTTCATAATTACAAGGCAGGAATTTCACATTTTGAAAACATTTGGATTTCTTTGATTTTTCAACAATTGAAATTAGCCTAAAAGTTTACAGATTTGTCTTTTCATGAAATACATAGTCTTAATTTTTCATTAAAGACTGCTTCATTTCAGCCATCTAAATGTAACAACAACAAAAAAAAAATCATTCGAAATATTAAATCAGATGAAAACAATGTGAATCATAATAAAATTTATTGCTTCTTAAAAGTACTTCATTCAGGTTATACTTGTCTTTCTATACTAATAATGGAAATGTAGAATTTCAATTGTACCTAAGCAATCATACACTAAAAGGATTCAATAAAAGAAATGTGAAATTACTTTTGGATACTTTTTTGATTTGATAAACTATTTCCATGAATGAAAGTCATACAATATATTTTACAGATGTTTAAAAAAAAACTTTACTCCTCATTTCTTAGAATATTTAAATGATATTCAACATAAAATATTATATATATATATATATATATATATATATATAAAGCATACATTCAAATAGTGAAAGATAAAGGAAAAATTTACCTGTAGTTGTTGGACAAGTTTAGTAGTGATTTTTTTGCTAATAAAGTCGTCTGCAGGAATTTTGAAATTAGAATCCTCCCAATCTAAATTAGACAGATAAGGATAGATATTTACTATATTAAATATGAGAATAATTAAATTTACTACACAGTATAATTTAAAATTCACTAATGGTAAAATACAAATTATTCAGAAATGTACAAATCAGAGGAAGGAAGATTAGAAAAAATATGTATATACACTATAACATAGTAGATATTTGTTTTCAAAAAAGAATAAATAATTAGGTGCAAAATATGAAAATTAAGCTTTTAGGATTTTTGTTGCTTTATCTGGCATGAAAGTGGGAAATAAGAAAAAAGTGAAAATATTTTCTATTACCACAATGGAAAAAATTATAAGTTGGAAACATTTTAACAGATAACTATACTTAACTACATAAAAGAACACTTCACTACTGTCTCTGTGTGTGTCTGCAATGGCTAACAAAATCTATGGTTTGTGCAAGGTTAAAAATTTTGTGAGAATAGCTGAAAGTCTCTCCTGATGTACTTGAGATTCAGAATTTTAAAATTTTAATTATTAGAGTAATTAATTAAGAATCGCAACTCATTCTCATCAAAAAGTCATTTATTTGATCTCCAATGGAGGAAATATGTGCACATGCATACAAACTCATTAATACACCAGGCCGAAACATTTAACAGCATTTCTATTTTTTATTATTATTTTGTTTTAATCCAAATTGACCAAACTGCCTGATGCAAGGAAAATTGTTCTTTTAGTTTAATATATTTATTTTTTTCTCACAGATAGCAAGATTGTTGATCACTAGATAGTTACAATGTAATTTTGAAGTTCAGACTGTCTAGTTTGTTGACAAGTAGTGTTCTGGGTAAAAGTTTAAATGATGTTCACCAATATGGATTAGTGATAACTAGTGATTGCTATTTTCTGCGATACATATATATTTGAGATTGTTTTGAAAAGCAGGCAATAACTAAAGGTATTTTAGCTGACTGGATAGTCATTAAATATTTACATAAATATAATTTTGTTTCTTTCTATTCAGTGTAATTAATAACTCAGATGTAATAGAACTGTTATGTTTTTGTATAAAATTTGCGAAGAACAATAAATTAAAAAATTAAATGCATTTGGGCAATAGTTCTATGCAAAAACAAAGTATGTAAAAAACTAACAAATTCAATATATCAGCTTCAATCTACATGAGAGGCAGCCAGAAGTATAGGTTGGACAGGAGAGGGAATGAGTAATATACATGTATCCCAAAGTCCAGTGCCAAGTGAACAAGATTGTTTCAGGAGCAAGAACATTTTCACCAAGAAACCTTTTAATTTTGACATTGTCAGTGTGATACTGTTACGGGAACTAAATACAATACTAGTATGATTCAAAAGATATGAAAAGTATTAATATTATTGTTTTTTTTATCAACTAATCAATAATTATACAAAAACAAATAACCTTGGGATGTTTCCTTTGAGAGAACATAAAGTAATCTCAAAACTTGTAACACTTCTTCTACTGTGCAGCCAGTTGGTTCCATCAGCACAGATGGCAAATTGCAGGAACTAATACTATTAGATAAGTAATTCCACGATTTTCCAGAATCTTTTTGTGTATCAGTTTTGTTAACTTTTGAATCCTAGCAATAATAATAAAAAAGTAGTCAAGAATAAAATAGTCAAAGTAATCAATAGATTATTTTCATAAAAAAATAAGAAAAACATGTGAAATAACATAAATTCATCAGGCATCTAAATATGTATAAATACTTTAAATGTGTTTATATGACAAAACTTTTAAATTATTTATCAACAAAGTATAAAAATTTTTAAATATTAGAAAAAAAATACTTTTTAGATGAAATAAAATTTTAAACTCTAGTAAGAAATTATGATAATGATGGCAATAATGACTACATTATTATCCTCTTCCTCTAATATTATCACTTTGCCAATATAACAGGAGATTAAAAATTGGCAGATTTTTTTTCTTAAACCTTTTCTGGAACACCCTCCTACAATTTCTACACCCAGCAGATGGTGATAATATGACCATGCAATATCACCTTTTTGAGGACAGAAGAATGAATAACAATAACACTTTGTATGGTGAAATGCTGACACTCATATAAAAAGATTTTTTACTTGTTAAAATCACCATCCAATATATAAATTAAAACAATTCACTTAAATAGTCTGAAGCTTTTGATTTAACTAATATATGCTGTAGATGGTATTGCTCTAAATAGTTATGGCCACGTAGTTAAAAGATTTAATTAAAAAAAAAAAAAAAGAAGTTCTTTTGGAGTAACAGTTGTTTCTATGAATGATAAAGGCAGGGTTCATACAGAGTTCAGATGAAAAAATCCAAGGAGTACATAAAAAATCCCAGGAGTCCAAAACATTTTAAGGACTTGCCACTTTTGTTGTTATCTATGTGGCATGCACTTGCACAGCCCCAATTCCACATGGATTCCGCGAGTTATCCCCTGTGACAGAGGGGAGGGGGGGTTATCCGTGATCTTCAGATGAAATCAGTGATTTATCTGCGATATTTTAGCAAAATCAGCAATTTATTGCAACCTTTTGTTGAAATCGGTGGGTTTTCAATGATCTTTTAACAAAATCGGCGTCTTCCTTTTTTTTCATGGAATTTAAGTTTTTTCAACGATTTTTAGACAAAATTTGCATTTTTACACGATCTTTTCTCAAAAACGGCGTTTTATCCCCATGATCTTTTGACGAAATCCACATTTTTTCTGTGATCTTTTGATGAAATCATCGTTTTTTTTCCCTGAGTGATCTTTTGACAGAATATTTGTAAGTGATCTTTTATCGAAAACGGCATTTTTTCCCTCGATCCTTTAACGAAATTAGTGTTTTATCTGCGATATTTGGTGAAATTGCCATTTTAACCACGATCTGCACAGGAAATTTGTGTTTTTCAGCGATCTTTTGACAAAGTTCGTTGACAAAAACATTGAAAATGTGTGCTTTTTCGGCAATCCTTTCACGAAACTTGCATTTCTCCATGATTGTTTTTTTCCGCGTGTAAAACCATAGAAGTTGGCAACTAAGTGGAACTGAAAACCCAATTTCAAATTTTTGGAAGAGGATGTCTTAAATTTTCGGACGAGAATCATCCCTGAATCCACCATTATCAGCAAAATTGAGCATGATGAATCGTATTATGAAGAAGAAATCAAAGTTGTATATATCTAGCTGTGAAGGAATTAAGCAGTGTAATCACTTTTTGAAATTAGAAGCTTAGAAGTGTGTCTGAATTATTTTTTTCACTTTTCTAATGATGTGCATAAAGGGTTTACCGTGCGCTTTACAATAGCGATTTTTTTTTTTTTTTCTGTCTTCCAGGAGCAACATTGTTTTCATGCAATATGCACACGAAGCGGTACATGTGCAACCACATTTTGGTTCCGCAATACAATTTAAGGAGTTTCTAAGGAGTATTTTGTTTATCTAAGTAGTTCTAAGTACTACTTGGGAACGTTTTCATTTCTAAGTAGTTTCTAAGGAGTCCAAGGAGACTGTATGAACCCTGTAAAGGTCTTACTTCAGTTTTTTTTTTTCAACTGCGTTAATACTATGAAAACAGTTTCACTGATATCCAGAAACAATAAAGTGATGCTATCATACTTGAAGAAACACAAAATCAATTATAACCACAAAATATACATATGTAAACCTTTGACAAAAAATACCGGCTAAAATGACAACTAACACATTCATTCAGCAAAATATATAGATTACATGAGACTATAAATTGGGAAGAATCAGCTTCACCCAAGTTCTAAGCATTCACTTTAGGAATACATTATAAAATCATAAAACCCTCACATCATTTTTTTTTTAACAGCAAAGTAAAACAGCCATATTCCAAACAAACCTCTATACAGAAAATTTCCATTTACATCGCATATAATAGTGATTAACCACTGAATTTGAAAAGATAAGACTATATGAGAGGATGCAATGTCACCACCTAGTTCATAAAAATATATTTTGCTACTTCATCGTGAGCCATGCTGATGTTGTGCAGTGCTACTAAGGAACTTTGATTTGAAAGTAATGGGAATCTGAACTTAATGAAACTAATATAAAGGATATGAAAATAATGTAATGCTGAGTTACTATGGACCAAATAAGTGAAATAAAAGGGTAAGCAATTAATATATTTTAGAAAATTTTTAATAAAACATTTTTAACCTTCTCACTGCCACGAACTGATACATCCATTCACTAAGCTGCAGTTTCACAGCAATACAAATTTTATTTAAATTAATATAATTCTACAAATATAATACAGATTTAAAATATCTTGCTGTGACTAATACTCTCAAAGCTCTTATTCCTATACGCAATTATATAATTTATGTCAAGTTTAAAAAATATCTTTTTTTTATAATTTTTTATAAATTACAGAGAAAATAACATTACATTTTTGCCGTTTTGCTCGGCAATCAAGGGGTTAAATAAAATTTGTTGAAATGTAAATAAAGCATAAGTGATTGGTAATGCAGAATTAAACTGCTAAAAAAAGGAGTTAAGTGTCCTGTCCCTGCCCGCGAAGACATTCGCGAGCTAATGATATTCCTATGGGAAGGCATTTTTCTAATAACTCTTTTGCATTTTGACATTTTTAAATAATTCTTTTTTCATTGGATAGCTGAGGTCCCTCGAAAGATAATTCCTTGATTACTTTTTCAATTTTGGCCGCAGGTATTTTCTATAAAGTTACTTTCACTTTCTCAACCAGTTTTGGAAGTGAAAGTAACTTATTAACCTGCGACCAAAATCGAAAAAGTAATCAAGGAACGATCTTGAGAGGGACCATAGCTTTCCAATGCAAAAAAAATTATTTAAAAATGTCAAAATGTGAAAGAGTTATTAGAAAAATGCCTCCCCATAGGAATAACATTAGCTTGGGAGGGTCTTCGCAGGCAGGAACAGGACCCTTAATGGATAAAAACATCTTATTTCTCAAAGACATGTAAACCTTGCTTTAAGAGACCTTCCAACTGAAAAATTCACTGAGAACTTGAGTCTCTATGAGTGGCATGTACCCACACATTGTTTTGCAGCAAAACAAAACCATTAATAAGCAAGCCCCATTTTTATTTGAAAGGTCAAGGTTTATTTTAATTTTTTTAATGTTGCACCCTACACTGTGTTTGTTTTATTTCTAGGTGTTAAATTCTCCAATATGAAACTTTTTTTGATCAGAAATCAGTGCTCAAAATTTTGTGTGCAGAAGTGGCCTGTTTGATCTTTTTTGTCAACAAGACAGTACCCTTCCATACATTCAAAATGCAAATTGCAGAATAAATTTCAAAGCTGGAGGGATCATCTGTAGTTTTATACAGTTTTAGTGTAAGATTTATATGTGTCAGCATTTCCTCATACACAATTTTTTTTGTTATGACATTCTTCAGTCATCGAAGATGCAATATGGCATAGGCAGATTAGCACCATTTGCTGGATGAAAATTACATTTTAGAACTTACTTCCTCAATAATCTCATATATGATTTAAAAATTTCAAGAAGTGTATGACATACCACATTAAAATTTATTTCACAGTATGCCCCAACAGGTGAAAAATTCAATTGTGTTTCATTCTTTTTGGGACAAGTGTTAATTTTTCACTTGTTGGAGGTAATAGGCAATATAGTTTGCAAAAATGTTCAAAATAAGGTAAGAATTAAGAGTATGTACATGAAATAGTCCACTCATCATTTTAAAAAGTTTAATATGTCCCTGGGTTCTAATAAATTACATGCAGAAAACTTTTCTCCATGTTTTGACAAGTATAACAATTAAAATTTACATTCTTCTACAGTAAAGGACCTATTATTCAGAATCCTTCAGACCAAAGGATTTCTTGATTTTTTAATTTTTCAGATTTCGTGTCCTCAAAGTTTTCACTCTTTCATAATTCTTTTGATGAAATTCTGATTTTTTTTTTGACAATTTTTTGACTAAATTTGCATTTTTTCTCAATTTTTTGACAAATTTTGTGTTTTTCTCTACAATCTGTTGAAAAAATTTCATTATTTTCATGATCCCTTGATAAAACTTGCATCTTTTTTGCAGTTTTTTGAAGATATTTGCATATTTTTTTTTTCTGATCATTTGTCAAAATTTGTAATTTTTTTGTGATTCTTTGACAAAATTAGCATTATTTTTGTGCAATTTGCTGAAAAAATTTGAATTTTTTTCAACAATCCCTTGACAAAATTTGTATTCTATTTGCGATACTTCATTGAAGTTCGTGTTTATTCTGTGATTTTTTTGACAAAATCAGCATTTTCTTGCAATCTTTTGAGGAAATTTGCATTTTCCCCTGATCTTTTGACAAAGCCGGTTAATTTTTTCAGCTAACAATAGACTTTTTTTTTTAATTACAATATTAACATTTTTTTCAGTGACCATCTATTGAAATTTGTAATATTTTTGTTCAAATTTTCAGAGTAAAGACCCCCCCCCCCTTTTTTTACCAAATGCCTCAAATTTTTGAAAAATTCAAATCATAATCACTCCTGGTGAAAAATCTGATGATTTTTCCCCCTAACTAATCGTAATATAAATTAATTTTAAACTAAAGTTGGAGAGAAAGATTATTTTTTTTTTATTGCCGTGGGGCAGAGTGTTCCCCACCACTGAAGTAACATATTTTAGTGGCTATACACTGATACACTATGGACTGAAAAAAAATGAAAAATCTGTAAATTTTTCTAAAAATCTAAAAATTTAGTAAATTTTTGAATAATTTTTTTTTAAATTTTTATTTAAGGTCTTTTCTGATCTTGGAATTCCGGACAATGGGTCCTATGCTATACAATATAATTTCACCAAATTATACTTTGAATTTTATAAAGTTACAGAGCTTTCTAGAATTAAAAAAAAAAAAAAATAGTACTTTTTATTGCTGGAAAGCTCCAAGTTAGAATTCAAAGTATCATAACTCAGTGACTTTTGGTCATAGAAAAATGGATTAATGTTGTGCTTGTCAGAACTGAAAAAATTTTCTAAATATGACTTGTAAAACAAAGAAAAGATATAAAAATTTTAAATGTGCAACTTTTTGAAAATTAATTGCAGAACTATTTTTCTACATAATCTTAATTCTAACCTTGAACACTTTTGCAATTTACTATCTAAAACAAATGAAAAATTAAAACAGTTTTTATCCTTTTAAGATATGAAGCTATTACTTATTACAATTTTAATATTGGCCTGATGTATGTATCTTTATTTTCTGTGTCAAGTAATAAGAAAATTGTAAAATTTTACCTCTTTGAAATTACTAAATCGAAATAAATTGCATTCAAGGATATAAAATTTTGAGGAAATGGAGTATTGTGAAGTAGAAAAGTTGAATCACTTGATATTATTTAATATTAAATTTTTTATACTTACTTTTGATTTCTTTTCTTTATTTTCTTTATAAATAATTCTGTAAAAGAGAAATTTTATTTTGTAACATTAAATAGAAAAAATGGTTTTAATTTTTTATTATTATATTTATTTTTGCCAAAGTAAATTATTTTCACATAATTAGAATTCAAAAGAAATACTTTTTTAATACAGTAAATGCAATATTTAGTAGAGTTGCAGCAAGGATAATGTGGATAGTGTCCCTAAACAAATAACTACATTATTAGTACAATAAACTATTTAAATTCAACAGATAATACAAATTTATTGAGTAACTTGAATAGTTCATTTTCCTTGAAAATAAAATTGAAAACAATAATTCAAACTATTAATCCAGTTCTTAAACAGTAAGAAACATTACCCATTTAAACAATCTCAAAAAGAAGATCTAGGCTTCTTAATAAATATTTTAATCTTAAAACATTATCTTTTACAATTTTTTTCATCTTCGAGACTTTTCACAAATCTGTCTTAAAAAGCTAACAAAATATTTCTAAGAACAGATTCATCACTTCATCTAAAAATAAAATTTAACCAATGTATAAACAGCCAGAATCAACAAAAGACCCCCCCCCCTCCCCCATTACCTAGCTATATATTTATAAAGTATTTATATATATTTGCCCATTAAAAAGTACCTTGTTAAAATGAAAGTTGTCTAAACAGGAACTTTCATATGATGCTAATTTTGAACTCACAAAATTAAGATTAAATTTAAAAAAGACTGCAAGAAAAGATTGGGTGGACTATTAAAATACACATTAACAATAGTTAAGATGTTTAATTAAATATTACATTTTTATCTCCTGTATCATTAATATCTTCCTGTAGCATCACTAAATGAATAACATCAAATAAAATGTCTATCTTTACTCAAACTAAAGGATGTCATTGTAAGCAAATTCTTCATTGTTGATTATTTTTATGGCTATAACTTTATGTTATTATAATAACAAAACCATCATGCATACTGATTCCAATGATATTAAAAAATAGAAATGTGTAAAATTGTGTAAATTTCAATTTTATTAAGAAAAGACAAAAATGCATCAATGATGAAGATACTTAGAACAATATAATTCATTCAAAAATACATATCAGATGACAATACCTCCTAAAAGAAATATCAAAGAGGAAAGAGTGAAAATAGCATGACTTATTTTATTCAATGTCATTCATTTACTGATGATGTCTCAAAACTGAAGACAATATATTATATTTAATATAAACCATCTTTAAATTATTGTGTAAATATACATTTTAATGTCTGCAGCTAGTTAATGTTTTTAACCATTTGTTTATTAGATAAAATGACATTATAATCTGTAGTAATATATCCAACGTTCAATTTTAAATAACTCAAAGTTTCCAATTTTATACAACTGATTAATTCAATGTGAGTAAAATTAAGTAAGTGCAAAATTTTATAGTGCTAAAAAAATAAAAAAAAATAAAAAAATAAAATAAAATAAAATAAATAATTAAAAATAAAACTTACATTTTTCTTTATTTCTTATTTAATTAAAGGAAATCCAAAGAAAAAAATACTGTTTACAGCCTTTCTTTCCTCTTTAATAAGATGACATTAACTCTTTTGTATGCAGATATTAAGACATCTTTAGCATCTTTCTCTATCTCTCATCCACATTTTTTTTTTTTTTTTTTAAATAATACATTATAGCAAAAGTTTTTACTGAAATGTAGCTGAGGATTTTGTTGAACAGATAAAAATAAAAGCAAACAATCATTGCAAGTATCTTTATATAAGTGAGACTATTATAATAATTCTCATGTTACATACACTTACTATAGAAGCCAATAGAATTTGTAATGTTTAAATAAGTTTGTTTTTACTAGTAACTGAAATTATGTTCAAGAAAATTTTCGTTTGTAGTATGAGATCTGCTTGTAAGATAGCAATTTTAAAGGTAAAGTTGTATGTTATTTGTTTCATAGTGTTTTTTGCTTTTCAATTTTCTATAAAATCATACAGTTAAGATAATTCAAAGTTTTTTCATATTCTTTTGGAGTTCAAATTAAAAAAAAAAAGAGAGTATTATCAACAATCATTTATGAACAAAGTTGAATAGATAAATAATAATTACGTATATGTTGGTTCCCATATCCTTCGTATTTTATCCTGACGACTACCCATTTGAGATTCTTGAACTAGCTGTTGAACTGCACGGAATATGGTCCAATCTGGAGTACCAAGTTCTAAAACAATATCTGATACCTAAGTGACAACAAAAAATAATAACTTAATGAACTTCACACCATAAAGCAACATTATATAACCAATATGTATGTACATTAGAGTACCTTAAATCTGCAACCCTAAAACCCGCACATAATTTATGGATGTAAACAATGAAACATTCAGTTCAGATACAGGGACAAAATTTGACTTTTTTAGTTTTAATTAAATTCCATATATATTTTAATTTGTAATTTTTGTTAATATTATTGCATTCATGTTTTTTCATGAAGGAAGAATAAATTTATTTCTGAAAAAAGAAAAAAAAATCAAGATATTGCTAACATCATTGATAATCACCATCTTCTTACCAAATATATGTATTAATCAAGCTTTTTCATTAAATCTGTTTAAACCTGAAATAAAACTTCCTTTTTTTTATGATTTTGATGTGAATTAGTAATGTATTTTTATGAGGCAAGTGTCACTGAATAATTTAGGAAAATCACATTTTATCTTTATATTGAATATTTAATCATACATTATTGATTATTTACTTGACCTTTGCTTTTAATATTTTAATCATTTTAATAATTATCTAAATTTTTATTATTTTAGTTTATTACTTATTTTAATATTTTATTATATTGTAAGCATTTAATATAGTATGCTTACAATATTATATATTTTGCAGTATCACACACTGCAAAATGGTGGTTCCTGAGCATCCTGAGCATAAAGCATTATTGCTGGGCTGAAAATTTAAAAGCTATTAGAGCCTTGCAATCTTTTCTTTTGGGGCTTTATATGAGATCATATTTATGTTCTGCAGCTACCTAATGATTTGTCAGAGTTGAGATGCAAAACTGAAGAGGCTATTGATGACTTTATTCTGGATTTGTTAACCAAAGTGTGGGAAGAATTGGATTTTAGATTGGATGTGTGCCGTATCATTAAATGTGATACATTATTTACATATTGAAAATATGTAAATAAAACTAGCTTAGTTTGCTGTCAATTTGGTGCATAATTTGTTGCAAATAATCAAAATTGAACTGTTTTAATATACCATGGAATGTGGGACTTTTTTTTATGGACTTGGACACCCTGCATAAAGAGGAAAAAATAATCTATAAAGGTAACTGATCAGACCACTTTCTTTTTCTTTTTTTTTTTTTTTTTAGTTTTTTAGAAAAGCAACTTTCAAATATACTTACACCTGGAATATTAGGCCCTTTAAGTTGCAGTTGTAATTTAGGTTGCATTGGAGAAATTTGGACATCATCACTTTCAGCAACATCAGAACCTAAATTAAATTGCATAAAGGAAAAACAATTATAAAGAAGCAAACTTGATTTCAGGACATAAAATTATTTGCAATTAAAAACTTTTCATAATTCACTGAAAAATCAAAATTCACAGAACCCATTTCGAGCTGGAAACTATAACATCTTGTTTTCGACTACTGTAAAAACATGTACGTAAAGGGACTGAAGAGACCTTTGTGTTCATTGCATAAGTTTCATTTTCTATTCTCATATTATTGATATTATCACAGTGTTGATATATAAAAGTATAATTGACTCATGAATTTACTAATAAATTTGCTTGCTTAACTTTTCAACATATCCTTAATGTATTAATTGTATTGAGTTTTGTAGCTAGATAATTATATTGAGTTGTCTGATTTTATTATCGAAATAAACGGTCAAATATGGGTATTAATCATGCTCAAAGAGTTACATACAACAAATATATAAATTATTAACCCCTTGGCAACAACTGAGTAGTATACGTGCCACTTAAGATTTTCAGAATCCTTCATTATTCCCACCGGTTATTTTTTATTGTATAGTTTATTTAATTGGAACATTTTTGTGATTCAACTACAGAAAATTTTCTGTCTTGAAAAACCAGTGGCAAAGGATTATAAATAAAGCAAAGGGATCTCGTCTTAATGGATTCAACTGTATTATTTAAAAAAAATTATTGCTAAAAGAATAATGAGACTTTGCAAAAAAAAAAAAAACTATGCAATAAAGATTTAATTATAGCTCTAGATATTAAAAAAGTATAAATGGGTACACCATTAAAGTTCAAAGAAATATGAAGCCTAAATAATATCAAATATTGCTATTCTGTATCTCTTTTTTTTTAAAAATCTTATCCTTATCTATTTATAAAGAGCTTAATTTGGGATAGATAATAAAGTAGTGCATATTTAAACTCCATTTGGCATTTCATAAAACTAGACTCAATGTAGTAATGATATTTCTTTTTTCGGTGTAGCTAACACAAAACCCTACTTCAAAGTTTAAACTTTGCACTGTACTAAACACAAGCAAAGTTGAAACTTTACCTTGTTCCATTCCACGTTTTTCCAGATAGGTTTTTAATTAACTTTTAAAGAAAGGGGAGGTGTACTGAGAGACCCACTCAATGTAAACTATAGTATTTGTGTGATTAATTCTAATTAAATTAGCCTGTTTCCAACAATTTGATGTCTATTGCTTTTATATTGCTACTAGGTTACATTACACAAATATATCTTTAAAAAATGTTATCTAGGCTTTAAAAGCTGATGTTAAATAATGTATGCCACTCCTATCACTATGCATGTCCAATCTTCTGTATCTTTAACCCTTTAAGCTCCCTAACCGGGTTTTTCTGCCATGTAGTTTTTGGATTCAAAGACTTATTTAACTTAAAATTTATATTAATGCTATTTTTTTCAATTGCATATGGTAAATAAATATCTAAGATTGTAGAATAGAAATATCCATATCAATACTTTCCGTAGCTGTTATATTATGAATCGTTAAACTTGCATGTAAAATTTCGTAGAACGCTTAAAGGATTAAGGGTTAATTGTCTTGCCTAATTACTGATGATATTTTCCAAAATCATTAACTACAATGCTTTTATACTTGTGCTATGATAGTTACCTCCAGAGCACTTCATCTTTGCTGAATGCCCACAAATCTAAATTTGTGTGTAATGGAAAATATGTGCATTTCTCAAAAACTATGTAATTGCGAGTAATTGCTATAGTTTTCCTGCATGGTTTAAATTAACATCTACTGCCTCTAATTTTTTCAGAATTTTAATTTCAGTAGATTTGGAATTAGATGGGAGGGAACATATTTTTGTTCTACATTTTTGATGATCGATTGTAAAATATAATACTTAAAAAAAGTATTTTTGAGTTTAGCGTTTCGGAAGTTTTCACACAATAAACAAAGAAAATATTCTTTTTTCAAGTAACTTAATAAGCCCCTCTACATTTTCTCTAAATATATTCATAAATGTTTAATAATCTGTAAATATGGGAACCAATAGTCTTTATTACTTCCCCTGAGCTATCCATGTTCCATAGTTTATGAGTAAAATAGCTGTGACTGACAGACAAACACTCACAGGAGAGATCTTATAATGGTTTCGTTTTTACTTTTAAATATGGAACCCTATTAAATGGCAGAAAAATTACTCAATGAAAATAAAAAAAGCTGTTAAAAAAGCTGTCAAATGAAGAAATTCGGCATAAAAACATGAAAACATAATATCAAGTAAGTAGACAAATATTGCTACAGCAAAGACTTTTTTCGGCTTGTCAGGACTTTGCTTTACCTAGACCCACATATCAGGGCTCACAGTCATAGTAGACCAAGTCCATTAAAAAAAAAGAAAGAAAAAATCATAGTACATATAGAAGATGTATAAAATCTGTTTGATTCACTCCCACAGTGAACCAAGTCTGTAAACAGATGCTATATATGTTAATTTGAAAAGAGACTTGTGTAAGTACACTGTGCGAGTGAATCAAACAGATTTTATGCACCTTCTAAATGGACTATATATTTCCTCCTTCAAATTTAACTTTCAAAATGACTAGGAGGGCTCCGAGTCCCTCATATGACACTTATCACATTTTGCACTTAGTATAACATGTTGGTCTAGAATTTACCAGCAAACATCAATGGAAAATTCTACTTGTTTGATGCTTTGTTAAACACTGAATCTGACTTTTGTTGCTGAGACCAGCAAATTGTTGAGTGGAACACATACTGCTAAAAAGAAGCAAGGTATGACCACATGATTTACAGAAATGCACTTTTTTCTCTCATGAAGTAATGCTAAAAGTAGGGACAATATTCAACTAAAAATATAGTAATTTTTTGTGTAACACCACATCGTTAAAAAATGAAGCGTGCTATACCATAAAATACTATAAAATGAAGAGACTACTGCAGTTTCACTATGTATAGCATGCTGCTTCTGAAAAGATGAAATCGTAACAAACTCTATAATCGATGAACTCTATAATACAACTTCATAAGAAATACTCATTTGAACAAGTTAGAAATACATGAAGTGACATTATTTTTGAGATTTTGTTCTATCATTGATAAGCTTAAACTTTTGATCAGAATATGGAGTAGCCAGTTCTAAAATCATAAATACATATGAAACTTTTACAGTATATACAATTAAAAAAAATTATCTGAGCTTGGTGAATCAAAAGAGACTTCAAATGCATAGATAGGGTTAAATATCAATTCACAACATTTGACTTTCAGACTATTCAATTTTTAACTGAAAAAACTTTGAATTTTCTACACTTAGTAAGATATGCTCCTTTTCAAACTTCACTCAGTATTTTTTCTACAGAAATTAACACAGATTCTTAATAACTACCCTGTCAAAGTACTCTAATTAAAAGTTTTTCTAATGTTTTCAACATAATTGCAGCAGCTCAAGATCTAGGTAAATGATTCTCAAATGTCTATGTCTTATGTACACCTTCAAGAAATATACATTGTTAGACATTATAAGAAGAAAGTATCATTGATGAAATCATGGCAATTTCATATAAAGTTTTTCATTTTGACAATTTACTTCTCAATTTGTGCCTGCTAGTCATTATTTTTGAAACAATCATATGAAAACTGAAATAGAAACCACTTCTCAGGCGACTCCAATTCAGCTTGAATTATTTGTCATACCAAATGCTATAACATAAATTCCCTTTACTCTTTTATTATTTACTAAAATTCACAGAATTGTTATTGTGTAGCACTCACATGTGTGTTACCTCCATATATTTTAATTCCCATATACAAGTTAGCATGCAATGGTGATATAAAATCAATTTTTGCTCAAAATTGGCATATGGATGCAAAAAGATTAACTGTCCTTGACATAGGCAATGTTATTAAGTACAAGAGAAAATAGTTTCACTTAACAAGACAAGACACAATGAAGATCATGAAAATTTCATGTTATATATGAACAAAATAACATAAAAAAGTTTCCTTTGAAACTTTAATTACTGAAAAAATTCAGGTTCTATAATTATTACTTGATAACATAATTGAGAAAAAGGTCATAGGAGTTTGACATATACATAAATTTTCTGAAATTAACAATATGTTTACAAAAAGAGCATGAATTGGCATTAAAACAAATATCAAAATACATTTAAATGAATATCAAATTTTTATCTTACCTGGAGCAGGAATATCTAAATCAGAAATTTGATTTACATTTGTTCGGCCTGGTCTAGGGTCAAAAGCAGGTATAAGAGCAGAAAATTGTCTTTTTAACACAAATTCATCATCCCAGCTTCTAGGTTTACCATTCTCTGCTTCACCTTCATCATCCTTAAAAAACAAGAAAGGAAATAATCATGCATCAAGCATGGATTATGAAACACTTCCCAACACATTCAGAACAATGTCATAAAACTGCATAGTTTAAAAAATTAAAATATTGTGCCTTATTTTATCATATGGAAATGTATAATGCATTTCAAAACTGAATTTCAGCAGTTCCCATCTACAACCGATCTCCAAATTTTTAGGCAGCCCTGAATATGATATAGAGATTCATCTATTAACAACATGCAACGCAAAATTTAGTTTAAAAAGTAAATACATATATTTCAGAAAATTCCCCTTCAGCAATTTCCTCTGGTAAGGAGAATGGTATGCAAATACTTTTGTACAGTCCTGTATATGAGGTATAGAATTTATATATAAAGAATAATATACAAAAAACTAATTAAATTTAAAAATGCATACTGAATTTCGAAACGTACTCTTCAGCAATTATTATGCAAAAACAGTACTGTAATTGATTTCTTTTGTGTGTCCTTGTAATTTAATAAAAAATGCTATAAATAATTTTAATGCTATGAAATGCTCTGCGCTGATCATAATGAAATTCAGTGATTTATATCAGTTTCAATACATCTGAAAACACGTGATCTTCCGTAGCACCAGTTTATATTAGAAACCAAAATTCTATCACTTTTGAATTCCATAGATATAAAAGAAAAAAAGTTTTCTTTTTAGTTTTAAAGAGAAAATGACATTAACAATCTTAAAAATAGAAAGAAAATTTTAAAATAAGGATTAAATGATCCACATGTTAAAAGCAGAAAATAAAGAAAGTAATGTCGAATTCTTCACACATATATTTAAAAAGTATAAAGATTTTAAAATAATAAAGTTATTGCATACAAAACATTTAATATTTTAAGTGCATAAAATATTTAAATTATTATTAATCAACTTACATGTGATTCAGGAAAAATTCTTAATTATAAAATACACTTGATTTCAAAAGTGCAAAAGGGCCATTCCATGTCACGTGTGGGACAGCTTTTCTACATATTACTACTGTTCTGTCAACGCCAGTGTTTTATTATTTTTAATGTATAGTTTATATTTTAACAACTTTATGTAAGTGTCCTGTGCAGTACATTTTGTCCATTGTTAATGGAATAGTCCAAAAGCACACTAAAATATCATATAAACTACACAAGTTTCTGAAACAAAGGCCGAGTTATGCAGTTACTTAACCTGCATGTAAAGATTTTGAGGTAATATGACTTTTAATTGTAGAGTATTACTATTTTTAGACAATTTATTGAAATGTATTATATTAAAATTAATAATTTTAGGGTTACTAATAACAATACATATAGTACATATACATTTTACATATTATTAACATTGCATAAAAATATAAAGTGCTCTCAATAATTTTCAAATGTTCTGCTTATTCTGAAATTAATAAAGGTAAAGTGACCTTGTGTTCTCTTACCAGATTTATAAAATTACCTAAAATAGTCAATGATGCTGCCAGACTTTCATAATTTTGGTTTCCTTAGTATCTTCCTCATTTTAGGTGAAAGAAAATGCCATTATGTTAACACAGGATAATATGAATTTTTTATGATTGGTTACTAAAACTTTAATTCCTTACAAGCAGAAAATTATTCATCCCAAAGGATGCATCACAATTTATGTATCCTTTCTCTAATTTTTTTGAGTATCCATATTAGTATAGCATACCCTGGAAATAAAATACATATGTATTTCAAAACTGACTTACAGTAATATCTTCAAAACCATTATCATCTTCATTTTCATCATCATCTTCATTCTCATCATCTTCTGGATCAGGCAACTCTTCATCATCATCTAGATCAACTAAAAGAGTTGTAGCTCGACAACTATCAAGAAAATCTTGCTCACTTTCACTAGATGTGGAAGTTAAACTGACTGTCAAAGATTGTCCAAAAGAACCAGCATTAACAGCACTACTCGTGGGTTGACTACCAGATAATGCAGAAGTAGTAGTAGTTGTAAGACTAGGATAACTCTGAGCAGTTGTCAAAGGTCCACCTTATGAACAAACTTTTTATTAGTACTTTCAAGACAAACAACTTGTAGGTACAAATTACAAGAATCTCAGTATAAAACAATATTACAATAATAATGTACCATTTGTATCAACTATATTATTTTTGGCCATAAAGCAACTTTTTAGCAAATGGAAATTTAAAATAACCAATACAGATTCTAAGATCTTAAAATTAAACAATTTTTATTTTAAAAAACAGTATGCTTTAAAATTTATGAACACAATAATCCTTTTAGATAGCGTGATATCAGGTGTCATTAATCACTCCCCTGTAAAGAATTGCATATTTTTTTGGGATGAAGAAACCAGAAGGACACCAAAACAATGTGCCCATTTTGAACATAGCTTTCTTCATTGGAAATTACAGTTTTTCCACAAGTACTAAAAATATTCCTGGAATATATTTATTTGTGGTGAATCAATTACTTTTTAATTTTTGAAATGATAGGAAATAATTCAATTAATTAGTGAATTGCCTTAACATAAATTATATCAATTAAAAAAATTCTTTGAGCAATTTTTTTTTAATATTTGAAAAAAGTGTCAGTCTATAAAGACTTTACAATTAAAACATTATAGTTAATTTTTTAAAATGAAAAGATTTAAATAATTCAATTAAATTTAGTATGTATTTTTACAGAATGTAGATTTTTCTTTTAATTAAAGACTATTTTAAAAGGATTTTACAACAAAATCATTTAACTAAACAGTAAGCTGCGTCTACTATTAATGTAGATTTGAATCTAATAATTTAAATATAATTTGTTCTTTTAGAAATTTAAAATAAATGCTCAAATAAAATACCAATTTCGAATGATAGTTTAACTCTATGAATTGTAGTAATTGCTGCATATTGATGAAGAAAAATGTTCATTACATACCGGAAAAAAGAGAACACAGTTGTAAGGGATTATATATATTATGCATTATTACTGTTTTTAAAAATATAGATATTAAAAAATGTAGCATGGCAAAAAACTTTATGCAACGCAACAATGAAATGCTACTAAAAGAAAAATATACATTGTTATTTCCTTTTGAGTGATATATATATTATATTTTAAAAATTATTTTCAATAATTCAATGTTTGAAAAAAATCTCAAAAATATTTGACACATTTTATTTTTTTCATTAATCTGATCCAATGAGTTAACTGTTATTAATCCTTTTCTTTTATTCTTTTTTCTTTTAGTCTAAAAAATTAACTTTTTTATGCATTACAATTTCTCTGCTTTACTGAAGATTTTTTACATGCATATTTCTCTTTCCCTGTTTCCAAAACCTATGTTTTCATAATAAAAAACTAGAAAATAATATTAACACACACAAATAATTTTTAATGCAACATAATTTAAAATTAATTTTTTTACTTCAAAATTCACTTAATTTCTAGGAAGATCTCATTTTTAATTTGAGCAGATTTACCCACATTAGTACAGAAATAATAGTATATATTAATGGTGGGTAATTATCGATAATTAAACAAAGACTCTAAACAGAATATGCTCATCCCCCCCCCCCCTTCAGCAAACTAGAATGGACTGCATATGAACTTCAATTTTCCCAAGCCACGCTAGAACAGTTTATTTATTTATTTTTGTAAAAATAGAAATATTGTATGTATTCGACAATGGAACCTTTAAAAATTTATTTTTTATACATAAAAAAGAGAAAATTTAAAAAATAAACTGAGAAATACTTGTTTTCTTTATACAGCATGCAAATTATAATTTTCTTTCTTTCTGATTATGTTATTATTTATTAATTTTTACCACTTCAAGGTGGCTGGAGAAATTGTGAAAAAAATTTCCCTGATTTTTTGGGGGGATTCCCTGATTATCTGTATTAGATTTCCCTTATTTTTATAATTAAAGAACATATATAGTATTTTTAAATGTATGCTGCTTTCTTGTATAACACACTCATGCAACTTGCAAATGTCTTTTGAAATGAAACAAAAATTGCACAGTATTTATAAAGTATTTTACAATTTTATAAATCCAAACTCAAATGTTGTTAATGGATATATGGAGACCAGAAAATTCCATTTTCTGAAGAATATTCAATTTCAAGACATCTACATCTGATGGGTTGATTAAATTAAACCTGCCACCTGGTCAGATTATGTCAATGTACCATTTAAAAATTTCAAAAAGGCTGAAATTGCCTTCAATATAAGTGCTATAAAAAAAAAAAAAAAAAAAAAAAAAAAATTGGGAAATCTGATTACCTCAATTTGTGTTAATTAAAAAAAAAATCATATCGTGTATATTTAAAAAAATGTTGGTTGAAGACTAACCAGCATATGAAAAAATATATGGTATATGAAAATACATTAAAAGTATTTTCACCTCTAATAATCATTGAAATCAAACACTGGAAATATTTTTAGTTATAGAAACAAGATAAAAAAAAATAAATAATTTAACATAGTAATTAACCAATAGTATTTCTAAAAAAAAAAAAAAAAAATTTCAAGTGCAATTTCTGATGATTGGTTTTAAAATCAAAACTTAAGAAACCTATCATATTAACGGAAATAGTCACTTTCATATAGATTTAATAATTAAGTAGGATATCAATAATTAATAAAATATTTATTAGAATAATAAACTGTTCAAATTAATCATTGTCATTATCACAATATTAATATTTGTACCACATGTGTACTTTGGCGGATGATGGACAGTTATTTGTTCCAGCTCAAAACGTGTCTTATGCTTTTCTTTGATTTTATGACAATTAATATAAAGTTTTATTATGTAAATCACTTTAAATGGAGTTACAGCAAGTTTTTTAAGTCAAACTACTAGAGTTGTTTAGTCAGAATTGAATATGCAAACACTAAAGACAAAATAATAATTAATTTTTAACAACTTATGCAATTAAAAAAAAGTCTATTCGAACGGCAAGATTTGGACCCCTATGAGCTCCTCCTTTCCTTATGCTTTTGAACATGATTCTATGCTCTATGGTTAGTTTGATTTATTACCAATTAGAAAATATGCAACAGGAGTTGTAAAAAATTTACCTAGTTTAATATTAAATATTTTAATAACCACATGAAATTAATGAGCTATTTATAAATTAAAAACATTCTTTCAATCTTATTAAATTCTGACAATTGCAATTAAAAAAATTTGTTTTCTTGGTTTTCCAGTTAAGTGAAAAGATTTTTTAGATTCTGACCATTACTATTGAAATTATACTTTTAATATAATGGACAAACAAGATGTTCATTACTAGTACCGACTAATCTAACAGACAGTATACTTCAGTACTGATAGAAGATTGCTTTTCTTTGATGGGTAATTCACAATAATTCAGCCCTTGGAAAATTTAAAGCAATTTTCAAAGCCTTAATAGTATAATAGTTACTTAACCATGAATTGAAATCAGGCCAATCAGTTCAGCCTTTTAGTAATGCTCCATAACAGTTTAAAAAGTTTACAAAATAGCAAACTAAATTTGAATGCATTTTATGTAACTATGAAAAAACTTGTCTGTTCTTACACAATAATTTCATTCCATCATCAGTATCCAAACTCTGCATAGCAAGACTCCTCGCTTAACATAAAAAAAAAGAATTGGCCAAGAAATTATACCTCTATGATCCACAGTTTTAATTAAAAAATGTGAAATATGACACATTTTTAACGGTTTCATGGTTGAATCATTTTGCGGCAAATGAAGCGGTTTCCATGAAGCCACTTTGGTTGAAAACATGAAGCAGTTTCATGTTTCTAACCACTTTTGAAACATGAAAAATGATATTTGCATTTGTTTACATAGGAAGACATTTCAAATGTCCACCGTGCATGTTGAGGCATCCATAAGTGCGCTATGCAATGGCTAACTACATAAGTTAGAGCTGTATGGTGTGAAAAGAATGCTACTACATGCAACCTTAACATGATTCAAATGTTGGCTTGATGTCATTCCACAACATGTGCATGCAGGCTTCTAACTGCATGGTAGATATTTTGAACATCATTGTCTGCAAGAATATGCAAATACAGTTTTTTCTCCTTGTAATAGATATGATGTCATATTTTTCTTTTCTAAAAAATTATGGACCCAAGGTGTATAGTCTTTTGGAAATTTTTCATGTATCCCAAGCAAGATATCTGGCTGTGCAGATTTTGGATAGTCTTGATGGGACACCCTGTATTATATAGTTTAAAACTGTTACCATTAAATAATATAATTGCAAATTAAAGCTTTGTAAAAACTAAAATACGCCAGAACAATAGATACTAAATGAAAAAAAAAAAAAATGTGATAACACATTAATATTATTCCAAGCTGTTTACTCAATACAACCTTTTAATAAGTAAAACAAGGTTTAAAAAAAAAATCAAAAGATAAAAATTTCCATTGAATTTTAAAAATATACACAAATCAAAATATAATTTAATTGGGCAGACAAGTAAACTAGAATCGAATATTTTTGAAATTTGATATTTAAACCCACTATTTCAGAGATTTTTTTTCTTTTCAAGGAGGACAGAACTTGATTTTATTTTTCATATATCAACTTAAAGAAGACATTTCATAGATATGTAATAGAAATTAACTTGAATCAATTTGTCAATCAAAACTAATGTAAATTTAGAAACATATCCTAAATATATTGTAATTAATGAAGTAAAAAAGCTATAGAAAAATCATGCAGTACACAAAATCAAAAGCATGCTAAAGTTAATAAAAACTAGTACATGCAAAAGCAGAGTACTTTTAGCCAATACAAATTTATTCACAGTCAAACTCTCAAATAATGAGCTCATCCAAATTCTCATCAATTAATAAGACACCACTAACACATTCTTTAGAAAAAGAATAAATTTTTCATTGAATAAAAAGACTCATTAAATGTGAGCTTGACTGTAAGAAGACACAAAAAGAAAGTGAAAAGAAAGCACCTGGTGCAGCAAGATTCACAATTGTTTCACTATCAGATGGTGTTTCAATAACAGGCAACTCTCCTAGCAGGTCAGCAAGGATTTCTAGTTGGAAAATAATAATCAAGCTCAATTTAAATTGAAAAAGAAAAAAAAAATCCAATATATAATTTAGAATCAGTATCTGAATGGTTTCTACAATTGAAAGAAAACAATCATTATAAGTTCAGCAAATTTTTAAATTAAGCATGTTCTTTCTTTATAGCATGTGATGTATTCATTTATAACACTTTTACTCCTTACTTAATGACTATTCATAAATTACATGACAGAATAATATACCGGGTGATCCAAAAGTTTCGGGAGTTTTGAAATGTTAATAATTTGGAAACTATGTACAATACAAAGGTTCGGTTTTCAGATATATGCTCAGAAACACGTGGGATTTTGTTTAGTATGATATTTTTTTTACATGTATATAGTTACAATTTTTAGCAACAGGTGGCGCTGCTGTACAACACTGAATGTAACTATAAAATATGCTTTATAGACACATGAGTATGAGTTCATTGCGAAACATCTTTTGTAGGCTATTAATAAGATTTCGTTTTAAGAATGGTTTATGTTCAATCACTTTTTTTAAAGTGGTTGAAATTGCATTGAAAGGGAATTTTGGGATACAAAATTTGATGAGTAACTGCTATGTTTAGACATGCTTTCTTTGCATGTCGAGCTGTGTTCTTATCGTACAATACGGAAGTTAAAATAGAAAAAGATTCGATGGCCATTAGAAATGTGAAATGCCATGGTAAGAAAGGTTTGAGAAAAAGTCTAATTGAAAGATCGTAATAGAAGTAGGAGATCCCAAATGTCTGTTGCAATCGTAAATGAGGTAGAATTCGATGCCAATACTCGGTGGAAATCATCAGATCATAATGAATCAGTACACTTGTAATATCACGATAAATTTAAAATTTCATCTGGAATTTCTTTCTCCTTTGAGGATACTGTGCACATTGTTTTGCGTCGGCTCACAGCGGTACTTATAAGCTATGTGCGTCATAATGAAAATTTTTAACTCTTGGACACTAATTCTTTCTTTTAAGCGAGCTATATGATACCATAAAAATAATACTGTCAATTTTAGCGCCACCTGTTGGCAAAAAGTGTAACTAACATAATTTGTTTGTTTCATCAAAAATACAAATCCCATAAGTTTCTAAGCATTTCTGTGAAAACCGCATACTTCTATTGTTTATAGTTTCTTAATTATTAGCATTTGAAAACTCCCGGAACTTCTGGATCACCCGGTATATATATATATATATATATATATATGAATCTATCTATCTATCTATCTATATATATATTTGTATTTTAACAGGAATATAATGTTCAACATTCTATCCGAGGATAAGGACAAAATGTACCTAGGGTTGCTAACAACTCACCCAGATATTTTGGATTTTATTTTTAATTCAGAACATAAAACAATGTTATTTAAATCTTTCAGGGAATTTTATAAGACAACCATTCTTCATTTATCAAGTTTGAATCACATAAAAGCATTTATTATAAAAAATTATTTCTATGCCTTTCAAACAATTTTTTTTAAGTTTTTTAACTAATACTATTAGAATGATAGATATTTTTAATTTTATATCCCCTTTCCCACTGTCAAATTGATAACATGAAGATTTATGCTTTATATCTCAATTTCGATAGATATAAATAACTTTCAAATTATGACAGAAACATAATTACATTTTCAGAAAAAAAAAACAATTCTGATGTCCTTAAATTTAGAATTGTAATGCAAAATTAAAGGTCTCTTTTATATTTTATTTTCAATAATTTAAATTGATGCTGCATTAGAAAACTTCTATACTATTAAAACCTGCAAACATATGATAGTGTGCCTGTATCTGGAACTCATTTGTGAAAAGCAGGAATTGTGGATTGAGACCAGTACTGACTGACACAAGAAAGTTCATTTTCCTATTAAAAATCAAACTGCGACTAGGCAAAATATTAATTTAAAACTGATTAATAACTGTACAATAATACAATAATAATGTGCCGCTGCTGACAATTTCCTCAGATCCGAGGTTCTGTAGCACAGAAGAAAGAGGTTATAAAAGTTCAGTTTTTCTCATTTTCATGCCTACACCAGCTTAAAAAATTGAAATACAGAAAAACAAAGCATACACTTTTAAGTATCATACTTTTTCCTTTCTAACTTGCTAAAAAGAAAATATCTGTTTTTCTGCAATTTTTAAAAATCTGCATAAACTCCTCTGATTGAAATAAGAAAAAATCCTCACTTAACTATCACACTTTTTCTTCTTTAACAATGTCATTCATTTTAAAAAAGATTATTTAAAGTAATCTTTTCAAATAATTAACGCCTTGCAGTTTTATTTTTCCTACAATTTTCATAAATACAATTACTCTTTTGGCCCAACAGGACCAGGCATATCTGAACAATGGGACAGGACGAGAAATAAGGCAAATTATTCTTAAATCAGTAGTGAAATAATGACTTTTAGATTAAAGATCCCTTTTAAGTGCGGGAATGTGAAGGTGCTCTTTTCCAGATGTATTACATATACTATATGTGTAAGAAATTCCCTGTCTAGCAGTATAGTGTATCTGTATGATGGACATGCAGAGGGTAAAATAAATGTTGCTGTACTCAAAATTTCCTTTCAAATATAGGCAATACCAATTTAAAGCTTAATTTCAGAAAACCCTCCTCCATCTGAAAGTTTGATAGAAAAAAAAAAAAAATTGTGCTCATGGGACTATAACAGGAATTGACATCCTTAATAATATGACAAACTTTCTAATGAAATTTGCTTCATATTGCAAATAAATTTTATACAATGTGTATATATTAAGTCTCCATTCATTTCAGAAACAATATCACAGAAATAAACTATAGCCTTGACAGGAGACAAAAGGGGAAAGGAGATTTGACATGATTATTTAGTTATATTAATAGTTATATCAAGACATTCCAGATTTTGGATAAAATATTAAAATTCTGACTTTATCCTGATTATCTCTTTCTCTCTCTCTCTCTTTAGCCCTTTTTCCAACTTCCACAACTTTTCCGGTCCCAACTCTGATATAAGCATTTAAATACTTATATGCACAAAAATTTGTGCACATTTTATTTAATTTTTTGGGCATCATTTGAGGGTTGAAAGAAGCACACATTGGAAAACCACTAATATAGTTTTAAAAGTTCCAACTAAGGGTGTGCAAAAAAAGAAAAAACAAGATTTATTTCCTGAAAAATAATGAGTAAAAAATAAGATATTTTAAACTTTTAGAGAAACTTGGTTGATAAAGTTATTCAACACTAAACAGAATATAAACAAAATTTAAATATAATGCTTAACAACTAAAATTTATAACATCATTCTAACAACAAAAGTGTCACTAGATGATTCTTCTGATAATTCAAATTAACTACTTTTACAGCCACTGCACACAGTTCATTGTCTGAAACATTTAATATTGTTATAATAAGCATGTATTGTGAAGTTAGGGACATCATGCAACAGCAACTTTATGTCAGGAAGTGTCAAAATGTGTAAGAAATGCTGATGGTGACAAAGTATAATGGAAATTCACACTATTGGCGTGAGTACGTATGTGTGTGTTGGTATTGTGTACGACAGCAGATTATCTGCATAAAGGATATAGGCCCTAGGAGGTGTGCTCTCCATGGGGGTCTTTCTAAAGGAACCTAACCTGTATTTATGCAAGAAAATCAAAGTTCGTAGAAAACCACAGAAAATTCCAAGTGGTTAGGTTGACAGGCACAACTGGGTTTGAACCCAGCACTTCACATCTACCAGCTTCAAGAGTAGAGCCTCTCAGCCACTGGTGGGGCTCACACTATTGGCAAATAAGAAGGTTGCAATGAATAGTGGAAAGAAATTATGAGTCCAGAACCAGAATTTTTACTTGAATATAGCACAAGATTCCTAGTAGTCCTCTAATAAAATTTCCTTACCCTCTGACAGTCTTGCAAAAGGGCAAAATTGCAATGTTGTTTTCTCAGCATTTTCTTTTAATTGCTAAAAAAATATGATTCTTTCAAAATTATAGAAAAATCTTATTTACGAATATAAATGTTATCCTTGAGTGTGTTAATCATTGCACAATGTATTGAAAATCCATTAAATCAACTGAGTTATATCATTTTAATTATTGCTTGCATTGCAGTGAAACCTGGAGCTTAGGGAACGTCTATAGACGGGCTTGTCAGTGAGAGGGTTAAAAACTATGCAGCAAGAGTTTTTATCCTATTTCTAATGCTCCTACCATTATCTGTCCTCTCTTGTCAAGTCAAAGGCTTGTTAAAAAGTACAATGACTTTTGTATTACAACGTTTAAATGCAAACAGGAATTGACATCTTCTACTGCAATTCACCATACAAAAGAATGTAAATTTTATAGTATTAATGTGCATATGCATATAAGATAAAATAAACAAGAAATGTCTGTTCTCTAATATATAAGTATACTTTTCATACACGATTTAAAACCTAATCAATAACTGATAGATACAAACAGAAAAAGTAGCAGTTTCTATAATTTTGATTACGAGTTAGAATAGCTATCTTAACCATGTTACTGGCAGCAGGTATAAGGAAGCTATGCTTTTACCCTCGACTTATCTTGGGACAAATTTTGAAGTGGTTAATTTGATAAATAATGTAGCACCAACCAAAGCAATGCAAAAGATGTCATGCTAGCAACAAATATTAAGTAGACCATTATCAAGGCAGATGCACAGAAAACATTTTTTTAAATGGAAAAACACACAACTTTTCTTTAGGGTTAAACACAGAATTAAGAAATGAAGCCATGTTTAAAAAAATTATAGTAATCATTTTCAAACAAGAAATAACTGCACCTCAATGTCATGTATATAAACTTATTAATGAATGATTTTATTTATTATTATTTTTTTTTAATTCAGAGCACAGAATATTAAACAGATTTAATATTAAAATCTATATTTGTTTGGTAGTATAAGCCTGTAAGCAACTGTCTAAGATGAGGCTGAATTAACTCAAATTATTTTTAAAAAGTTACATTAACAAACAGGAAACTATCACAAAACCATTTTTAGTGATTAACATTAGAAAAGAAAAAATACAGAAATATGGAGTGCTTTTCAAGAAAATAGTAAACATGTCATCTCTGTTCAATGCAAATCATAAAAAGATGAGATTGAATTATTCCAGTTATTTATTTTTTTTTTAAACTACATTAATAAACAAACTATCACAAAACCATTTTTAATGGTTAAAATTGGAAAAGAAAAATAAGGACTTTTTAATAATGAAAAGTAGAATGACATAGGAAAAACAAGGAAATATGGAGTGCCCTTCAATAAAATAATAAACATGTCTCTGTTTAGTGAAAATAATAAAAGCAGGGTTCACAAAATAAAGAAAAAAAAAAGGGGTAGAATTTTCTCAATCTAACAAAAGTGCTTTTTTTTGGGGGGGGGGGGGGTCTAATTTAAGTGAGACCTATACTATGATTTATTTGCTCTACAAATTGAAAAAAAAAAACATTTGTTTAAAACTGTTAATTTATCACGAAGTATCACAAAAACTACAGATTAATTATGTATCCTTTTTAACCATCATAAAAAAAAAAGAGGTTGTTTTACAATTCTTTTGCTTGCTTTTCATTTATTGAATGTGCTGTCGTAATTTTCAAATGGATACTACAATTTTTTTTTTTTTTTTTTTTTTTTGGGGGGGGGGGGGTGCGTGAGTGGGGGACTTGTTTTACAGGAGATTTTGTATAAATTTCAATAAGATAAAAAAAATATTAATGTACATAGCACTATTTGTATTTTATTGAATTTTTTAAATAATAATCACATCGTTCTACCCCCCTTTTCCACACACACACACAAACCCCCATTTCAGAAAATTTTAACATTGCCAAGTGCATGTCAAAACGATAATATTAAAGAAAAAAAAGAAGCAAAAATAGGGCACTGCTATTAGAATTTACATTTTAATAAAAATGTGCTTATAATCATAAATTATGAGTTGATTAATGATGTTAGACTGTAGCTTGCATTATGTGAGTTAATATTCATGTTATGAATAGAGGAAAAACTAAATAGCATAAGCCTCTGAAAGCACTTGACCCAGTTGCTAAAATTTGTGCCATTTTCATGACCATTATTTTTATGACCAGTAGACCAGTGTTGGGCACGTTCACAAAATAAATGAACTAACTCAAACTCACGTTCAATTTCTGAAAAGTGATTTAAGTTCACGTTCAAATTCAAAAATTTTCAAACGAACTCGTTCAAATCAAACTCATTTGTAAAAGGGAACGAAGTTCACTAAAAAGTTCACTTTTTTTATGTTTGGATATTATTGTCCAAATTTACAAAATTTTGTGAACTAATCATTTCATTATTCGATATGTAAGATAGAGGTATGCACGGATGGAAATTTCCAGGCCCGATCCATAGAAAAAAAATGTCCGGCCTGATATTAAAAAAAAAATTTCGGCCCGAGCCCAGCCCGGCTCGTAGAGAAAATTTAGCGGCCCGATATAATAGCTAAAATCAAGGCTCGACCAGGCCCGATATAATAGCTAAAAACAAGCCCCAACACGGCCCGATATAATAGCTAAAAACAAGGCCCAAACTTGGCCCGGCCCGAAAAAAAGGTGAAATTTCGCACCGAAACCGGCCCGACCACGAGTACATTTCTACAGGACATTGATATTTACCCTTACAGAAGAGTTCTGGCCAAAAAAACTTACCTTAGTCTGTTTATAATCTCCATTTATGCAGAAGTGCCATAGGCTGCGATGTTTATGCTTTCTTTTAAAATCTTTTCAATTTAGACATATTTCCGCCTTACACAGTCAACCTTGTACAGAGAATTTGCTGTATATATCTATTCTCGGCGAAATTGTATACAGCCCAGGTCCGGTTCGGTGCGACCCGAGTCTGCAGAAGAAGTAAGTCTAGGATACTACCCAGAGAAGTGATATCCAGAGTGTGATGTCCTGAGGCTCATGTAGGCCTCTAAATGGCATTTGAAAGAGGGAAAAAAATGTACTAAGGTCTGGAAAAATTTTAAATAAATTATGAAAAAATTGAATGTAAATTTGAACGTAAATTTCATTCAAACGCGTCTATTTTTTGTTTCCGTTCAGTTCAAACTCGTTTATAAAATAGTGAGCGAAGTTCAGTTCAAAGTTTACAAATAGTGAGCGAAACTCGTGAGTTTTCGTTCAGTGAGCGCGTTCATACCCAACACTGCAGTAGACAACTTTTGCGAAAAGCATGCAAGTAGTTTTTTTTCTTTTTTATTATATTGTGAAGAAATGTACAAACACTGAACAGAGGAGGAAGGAAGGGGAAGTTTATTCTTTGAAACAAATGTTTTGAAGAATAATCAGAAATTAATATGCTGTGCTGCACACTCAGAGATTTGGTTAACCAGGATTTTTTTGTGTATTTGTTTGACCAATATTTAAAAAGCCCACAACTTACCAAAATAAATACAATATTTCAAAAAATTACTCTACGGGAAATCTACCCTTTATTTCATATATTGCATAAAAATTATACAAAAAAACGATATATATTAATTATTGCATTATTTTATTTACTTTTAGTCTTAAGATTTTACTGAAGCAAGTGTAATATGAACAACAACATTTATGAAGTAGATGTAGAAGAACTGAACATACCAAACATATGATACAGATTTCAGCAACAGATCATACAAATATGTTGAATATGGGCAAGGGTTAACCCCTTGAAGGGCGGTGTTTGCACAATGACAACACCTAATCTTAATTCCAAATTGCCACACTGGCACCAGAAATTTTCTAGGAAAATTTCCCTTTTATTAAATACGCAAAAATACACTTTTATTAGTTTAAAAATAAAATTCCTTGTAAATACTGGTGTCATTCAATTATTTCAACATTTTACGAATACAAGAATCTTGCCCCGGAAAGGGTTAAGCTAAAACTTCACCTGTCAAAATTAATAGAGTTGTTATGTGTTTCTACCATTCCAAATCAGAGATGAAGAAAGTTTCTTGTTTCTGATATAAACAATATTTTCTTCGATACCTGAGAAACACATCCTTTTAAACAAGCAAAAGTTAGTGCACCAATGCAAAAATAAAGTGCATTAAAAAAAAAAAAAAAAAAAAAAAAAAAAGAAAAAAAAATCCATGCACATCAAAAGCTGCAAAACTAGTAAAAAAGTGACTAAAAGGAGTAGCAAATACACAACAGAAAAGTCTCTGAACATTTTTAATTTTAGACATTTTTCTGTTTTCTAGAAATATTAGATAAATTGTTCTGCAGCTTTGGCCATGGAAAAACATGCTTCAACACATGCTAATGGTGAAAATTCAGTCATGAGTGCTTTTGGGACCAATAACAAATCAAAAAATTACAATATATTTCTGAACATTCTGTATCATAAAAAACTATAATTGATCTGTAATTTTAATAAAAGATTTTACCTGCTACATACAATATTTATATACAGTTTCATAGAAAATGTAAGAGATGTATTGAAAAAAAATGCAAACATTTTTTTAAATTATGATTTTATTTGGCATATTTAAACATGAGTAGCCCCAAAAAATAACCTTAGAATTCCAATGAAATAGCTGAAAATTTACTTCTTCTTCCCCACACTTTTTCTTGGCTAGTAGATAAATAAACAACCCACTACTTTCTCCCTCTTGTCAAAATTTTGATAGATGGAATTTGTTATCATCACCCTGCTTCATTTACAGATAAAAGATTTAAGAAAAGAAACACAAAACTGAAAATTTTCAATGATTACTTTTTGCTTATTGCACTGTTTTGATCTTTTCCTAAAATTCCAGAAAAATATTTCGTGTTTATAAAATCACACCATTTTTAGGAAGATTTTCATTTATTTAATGACACTAGAATATTTTTGAACTGTGTTTTGAATTTTAAATTGAGAATCCAGAAAAATATTTTATATTTTGAAAATAAACAACTATGTATGAAAATTAGCATAACTTACATGTATATTAAGTAAAAATATCACATAATCTAACATTAAAAATAATGCACAAATTCAGTTAAGAAGTTGAAAATGTTTACTTAGAATGGAAAACAAAATTCTAAAAACTGGAAGAGGAGTGGAATTTTAAGAACTGAAATTCTACTTTGAATAAACTGTTTAACAAAAGTACTCATAGATGCCAACATTGTAAATACCATATCAGGAGTGAACTAGTTAAATTTCAGGAGTTTTGGACACTCTTCAGGAGTAAAATAGTCACTTTTCAGGAGTCGTTTCAGGAGTTGCACATAATTTTTTTTGAGGTATTTTTAAAATATCTTATTATACTTTCTTAATCCTCAACCCTGACAGCTTTTGTATTTATTCATACAAACAAAATTAAAAAAAAAAATGTTATCACTTTTTTTATGTAGTTAAAAAAATCTAATAAATTTATACAAATGGAATATTTTTTATCCTTACAGAGCAAAAAATCCATGATTTCTATACTAGCTGTGAAATTCATGAAATATTTTTTTCTTCGCAACTGGTTTGCTAACAAAGTGATTTCCTCCCACAACTGATAGACAAAAATAGGATCTTTTGCAGAGGTGACGAAAATCGCGATCTTTCCCCGAGTAATTAACGAAAATCGCGATCTTCTGACGCGAATAATTGGCAAAAATCGTGATTTAAGTGAATGATTGACGAAAATCGCGGTCATTTATCGCGAATGACTGACGAAAATCGCGGTCATTTATCGCGAATGACTGACGAAAATCGCGGTCATTTATCGTGAATGACTGAAGAAAATCGCAGTCTTTTATCGCGAATGACTGACGAAAATCGCGGTCTTTTATCGCGAATAAGTGACGAAAATCGCAGTCTTTTATCGCGAATGACTAACGAAAATCACGGTCTTTTATCACGAATGACTGACGAAAATCGAGATCTTTTCCTGCAGTGACTGACGAAAATCGCGATCATTTCCAGAGTGACTTACGAACATTGCAATCTTTTCCCAGGAATGACAGACAAAATCGTGATTTTTTTCCCGAAACTGACAGACGAAACCCGCGATCTTTTGTCGGAATGACTCACGAAAATGGCGATTTTTTTTCCGAGACTAAGTGACGAAAATCGCGATCTTTTGCCGAGACCTACTATGGAAGATCCCTGTTTTTTTTCCGAAGACTAACTGACGAAAATCGCAATCTTTTCCAGAGACTAATAGACGAAAATCGCGATTTTGTGTCATATGCCGAAAATCGTGGTTTTATTACGCGAATGACTGACGAAAATCGCGATCTTCTATCTCAACTGACAAAAATTGCGGTGTTTTGCCATGACTTATTGACGAAAATAGAGATTTTTTACCGAAAATTACTGACGAAAATCGCGATCTTTTTCTGAGAATAACTGAAGAAAATCGTGATCTGCTGTGGCGAACAACTGATGGAAATGTATTTACGATGTATTTCAATGACCTATTGTCGAATTTCGCGATTTTTTGCAATGATTGATCGAAAAAGATCGTTATTTTTTGGTCCCGAATGATCGAAAATATCGCGATTTTTTGCCGCAAATTTCCGTATTTTCTACCTTATTACCGTACTACCGTATTTTAACGTACTTTTCCGGAGAAACTCCGGAATTTCCGGAGAAGTTGGCATCTATGAAGTACTCACAAACTTTTCTAAAATATGGGCGAAAAAATGATGCGGCCAAAATAAGTACTATCATACAAAGAACACACACACACACACACACAAAAAAAAAAAAAAACATTCAGGTAGCAAAGTTTGTGGTTAAAATTTTCAACATAAATTTCTGATCAAATTTCTTAAATTAAAAATTTTAGTGAAAATTCATACATCCTTCCGATTTATTCTACTCCACAAGCTTAACAATAATTTCCCATTAACATAAACAAACAATGGGTATTATAACATTTAAGTTTATCTGTCATAGAAAAAGGAAAGGAGTCTACATTTACATGCCTCTTTATTTTTGCACAGTTAAGCACAAGATAATTCATCCACTGAGCCACAGTTTCCACTTTAATATATACTTCATTGTTCATATAATTTTACACTTTTATTTTTTTCACTATTCTGAAACTGACAAATAATTACTGTCAAGTTTTAACTTCATGTACATAATTTTTTCATATCATGTTTGATTTTTTTTTTTTAAACTTTAAAAAAATTACAATGAAAAAAACCTACAATTTTGCTTTTTGCTGGACAACTAGTGTATTAAAGCAAATATGAGCTGTAAATTTTCAAGTGGATGAAAAATATCCAGGCCAGAATTATAGAATTCCAGTAAGAGACTGGAATTCCATAACCTGTGATTTATTTTGTCAGGCTGATTCAAATAGCAGATCAGATGTTACGGTCATTAAGGTTAGCTGGATGAATTAGGTCCTCCAGATTCATCCAGAATGGCTCAGTTAAAAGAGCATTGGTGGCTTTAACCAAAGATCCCAAGTTTGAATCCTGGAAAGACATTTTTCACCCATTTGGAAATTTACAACTAGAATCATTTATCTTCCAATTGAATAATTGTGTTAAAATAATCAATCTAAATATGCATACAGGATTTCATGGAGTTGATCAATCACGTGTGATCAATTCTGTTGAGCTATTTCAGATATCAGGCCAGATTACCATTAGTCTGTCTTCTAGCAACAACAGCAAATGCTGTGATAATTAAGGTTAAATGAGTGAATTAGGATTAAGAGCATTAGTGGCTTCAACCAGGAGATCCCTAGTTCAAATAATGGTCCGGACATGTTTCACTCACTTGGAAATTTACAACTTGTAAGATTTATTTATCAATTGAATTAAAATTGTGTTAAAATTAATATTAAAGTAAATACCAACAAGTATTTCTTAATTTCAATGTCAAATAACTCCATATCATATTGATTTCATGCCTTGCGGAATTACAGGTATATATATAACATCAACCATGAAGCAAAATACTGTAAATCATAAAAAAGAACATCCTGTATTTGTAAAATTTGCAAAGATAAAAGATTCGCAAAAAAAGTTAAATATAGCAACATTATACATTTGTTAATGCATATAATTAAATTATGACAAGATAGATGGACATTACCTGAGAAATTTGAAGATAAAGCTAATCGAACAAGACTTCCAACATTATTTGATCCTCTTGTAAATATAGAATTAGTAGAGCTAGAATTTGTTGAATTACCATTAGTCCTTCTTCTAGCAACAGCAGCAAATGTTTCAAGTAAACTAATAGTTGAATCACTAACATTTGTATTTGATAAGTTCGGAGCACTGACGCTCATAGCATTACCCGTAGATGCTATATCTTTAGCATTCTGATGTTGATTATCAATTGTAGAATTTGAGTTCACAGATCTTTTTAATGTGTCTGACAAATGCAAGTTTTCAATAGAATCTCTAATAGATGAAGAATCTTCAGCTTCTTCTCGGGTAGGGGATAATCCAACACCCATTGCACAATAGTCATTCCGCATTAGTAGAGCTTTACATGACTGGACTTTCAGTGGGGTAGCATTGTTCTCAGAATCTGAAACATCAGAATTCACAACAGCTGCTTCAGCACTAGCACTTGTTAGCACATTTTCAGCCAGCATCTCAGCAGCATGCTAAAATTAAAAAATCAAACTGTTAGTGTGATAAAGAAAATATATTCCTTAATAAATCTTCTTTTAGCAAAGTCTGCTAAAAGAAAATTAAAATTATCAAACTAATGGAGAAAAACCTAACAAAATCAGTCATTTGATTATAAATTGCATCTTTAATGATTTCTTTTCTTCAAGAAGGTCATTTACATATTGAAAGAAACTTTAAAATTTTGCATGCAAAGTAAATTTTGACGCAGTATAGTGATCTATTTAATTGAGGCAGCCCCATAACTGCATAAAATGGATCATTATCAAAATGTTTGCCAGAAAAATTAAAAATATCATTAATTTTACTTCTGTTAATTAGACCAGCCACTTTATTAGGACAAATCAGGACAGGACCAAAGCATCCCAATTAACTGCAATCTACAGCATAAAATTTCTCTAACTAGATCCAAAGATGCTAAATATTAAGTCTAAAGAAAATTCTCTCAAATGTGAAATATTTGCTTTGAAATGTATATTTAATACAAATTTTACTACTATTAGTCTCAGATGAACTTGTAAATAGTTTAAATATCTTGACAAATAACTAACACTACTGATACAATTAATAGTTTTTATGAAATTAATTATTTTTAACGACAATACTAATCCCTCATATTGCAACATTTACCATTACTTTATCCATACAAAAACCTATTTTTGTTTTCAATTTAGTTGAATTTTCTGTATGCAAATCATAAGCTTCTAGAAATCAATTTCTGTTAAAAAGGTTCATGATTTCAATCCATAATTTTTCAAATATTTAATGACTATTTGTCACATATATATCTTTTAAACACATGAAAATCCCATAACAAATTTGGAATACTAAATACTAACACTATTAAAAAAAAATTAAGAAATGAAAATATCAAAAATCACTTTAACATTAAGAGAGTTGAAACTTTATATATTTACTAGATCAATTTTTAAACAAATTTAGCAATTCTAATAGACTGGCTATATTTTTCTCTGTGACATTTTTTTATTAAAAATATTTGTCCCCCCTCCCTTCCTTAGTCAGTTGTACAGTTGTTAGAATAGTTTTAAAATTCATGACTTTCTTCAATACAAAGTTTTGATTTATCAACACATTCAAAGCAAAGTCTTTTACCCTATTAGTTAAGAAAAATTTCCTCTACAATAGATTCAAGGACAAAGCTCAGTATTATTTGCTTAGACATAAGAAATATTAAACTACAAGCCTTACATTATAAAAGCAGAAAAAAAATACAAGAAATGAAACATTTGCATAAACAGGGTTCCCAGCAAAATTTGTCTGGCAATTTCCATGATCAAATGCGAATACGCAAAGTCTACTTCGAAAGTATTCAAATTTAAAATTATGTATTAATTAGTACAATTAATTTAAGAATATATTTTAAAATCTTTACAAAGATTTTTTAAAAGTAACATAAAACTTAATAACAAACCGTATATTAAAAAAAAAAAAAAAATCAAACTTTTATTATGATATTGTTGTTAAAAGCAGGGAAAGATATTGTATTAAATGCTAAAATTACTTACCAAAATCTGTTCCTGAAATAAACTGACTAAAACTTTCTATGAAACACACAAATAAAAGAAAATACATTATAACCAAAAAATAACTAAAAAAAATAAAGATTTTGATTAAATAGTTAAACATTTACATAAAATGAAGCTTTATTTTTGATAAACTTTTGAACGTCTGAATATTTATATATTTTGCTTTGATCACTTGAATTTTACTGTATTAGTATCTACAATGCTTTTACTTTTCAGTGAATTTAGTTAATTTTCAATTGCTTCTTCTTCTAATTGAGCAGCTTTTCTAATATTTCTTTTTCTTTCTTGCAATTTTTTAATTTTTTCTTGCTCTTTTGCCGGCCTTTTTTCCATTTTGTTCTTGTTTTCTAAATCTATTTTGTACTGTTTGTGGCTATTTCGTGCATATGAAAGGAGTTTAGAATTAATATCTATAGTTTCCACACCACCTGATTCATTAATAGCATCATAGACATGCCTTTGATTTACAAGAGTGGCTTCGTGTAAATTTTCAATTAACAAAGATTTTTCCTCTTCTAGCTCTACAGTGGCTGCATCTGTCAAATTCATATACTGATGTTTTGCTTTTTCAGCAACATCAACATTAGTTCTATTTGCATCATGTAAGCAGTGCAAAGCTACTTCAATCCTTTAAATACCTTTTTTTGGCTTGTGCCTGATTATGAAAGGGTCAAAAGCTGAGATTCCTTGAACCAATGAGTATCTTAAGAGACTCTTTAAGCTTCTCAATTACTGAAATCAAAAATTTCCTGCATTCCAATCTAAATTTAGTAGCATCACTTCTATTTATTTTGGCTTCAGCAAGAAGTTTTTTAGTTGCAAAGCCAACATCAATTTTTCTAGAATAGAGAAGATTTTCTAATTGACTTAAATCAATGTCAAGTAATTGTTTTGCAGTAAGTGCTGCTTTTAACTTATCACTGTTGACAAATTTCATCATCAGTTTTCTGATTAAGTCATGCAGGGCTGCATATAAGAAAGGAGCAAGTGGCTTTGGACTCTGAAATCTCTTTAAAAAAGGCTCACATTCTGAAGCTATAGTTTTAAAGAAACTCAGTTTGCACTTAATTAAAGGATCATTGGCAGCTTGTATAACTGTCATAGCAGGCTTAGTTGCAAGAGATTTGTAAATTTCAACAAATTTTTTAACATTATCAAAAATTTCTAGAGCTCTACCCATGTATTATGTACATTTTCTACCCATCTAGTGCTACAAAATTTCTGAGGAAATATTTCACTGCCTGTTAGAGCTGTATATTGCGCACAGCGAGAAGGAGAGTCTTTGAACAAGAAATACATATGAGTAAAAAAACTGTTCAAATCCCATTTTACAATAATCAAGCCATGTTTAAAAGATCCATGGACTACATGCAGCCCACAAGTACCAAGGTCAAGAACTTTTTTCCCATCAGAGTTTGAAATATCATCTTCAAACTTATCTCCATTAATTGGCGTAAAAAACAGTGATTTACATGGGGGCCATCCATTAAGACTTGAAGTAGTTTAGAGAATGTTAATGAAGACAATCCTTCAATAAATTTCTCCCTTGGATCATCAGCAGTAGCTCTGCCCAAAAAAACACTGCTTAAGTAACTGGTTGAAACATGCTGTAAATTTTCGTCCCAAAATCTTATTACTAAATCCATTTGTCTTTTATGGATAATTTTATTAAAGGCTGCATCGAAAGAAATCACATAATCTGTATATATCTTAAGACAGTCCATTAACTTATTCAAAAAATATGGTGCTAAGCCATACAAAACTAAATAATCTACTTTGGAGCTTCCAAGTTTAAATTGCATTGCAATGGCACTGTCTGGAAACATAATTTGGAAAACTGCAGCAATATTTGAGCATGAATTGTAAGACTTTTTTTGGTGACAACATGCATTGCCCAAAAGCACTCAGCCTTTAAAACATCATTCTTTAACAAATACGAATTCATATTTGAAGCTGAAGCACTTGAAGTCTCACAACTATCGGTTGCTTCACTAATTAATTTCAACTTTTGAAGAAGTTTGGTTGCATGGTGCTATCTAGTGAGAAATTATCAATAATTGCTTCTGGAATTTTTTCAGGGGTGCCATCTAATGAGAAAACATAGCAACATTTTTCTGAAAATGAATTTAAATTTTAATCTTATCCTCCCAGTTTTCCATGACTTTTTATTAAATATTAGTAAATTCCATGACTTTTTCTACATATTTTACATTTTCCATGATGCTGGGAACCCTGGTAAAGTTACAAAAATCAAGGCAATATCTGTCCCTGAAAAGCTCAAACCTAAAGCAAGTAAATAATTCATTCTTTTTTAGACAGATTTTTAATAGAATTAAAAAAAAAAAATATTTTAAACTACTCAAGAATGGGTTTACTTATAATCCAACTCACTAAAGCTTTGATGAAAATAAATCTTTTTTTAATTATATGCGTTCATGTGAGAAAATACATTAGAATTATTTCTTTTCAAAATAATAATCAAAATTTTAAATGTTTAACTACATAACTACAAATTATAGAAGGAAACTTGAAAGTTAATATTAAACCTGTTAAACAGATTATTATAATTCTTAAAAATTACTCTTTATTGACTAAAAGAACAATTAAGGATAAGCAATTGAAATATAACATCTCTTAAATTATTGATTCAAAATGCTTTAGAAAGAGCTTACCTTAACAGATAAATTTTCAGGTGATGGCACTAAGTCTACAGCAGAAGAAACCATGGTGGCTGATACAGATGATTCATAAGTCCCAAATGAGCTGATAAAAAAAATGAAATGTAACTATTTAATCTTAATTCCATAGTCAAACAATGTTACATAAATATAAATTTATTGATCAATATTTTAAGATTGCCAGACAATACACTAATCAACATCACATTGAATGCACTTATTAAAAACCATATAACAACCAATACAGAGTTTCAAGTTTTGATTTTTGTTGCATGCAAGCGGTGTAAAAATTTGAAAATATTTTACTTAAGAGATAAATAAAGCTTCTTGATAAATAAGAGAATGACATAACAAAATTGGACTCTTCAAATATTTTTCCAGTAAAGATACAAATCTTTTTACACTTGTAAACACTTTAAGCTCTTTCCTTGCATACATAAAATTTCTTTTAGTCAAAATTGTAACTTTGATAACTACTTTTATTTCTTGAAGAATAATGAAGAATTATGAGAGGAATAGTGAGAAAACTGTGTTGCTTTCCTTTTAAAGATGATCATTTATATACTTTTTCCTCCGATAATCAAGTAGTAAATTTTTGGCACTTACGTATTAACGCCACCGCAGCAGAAGTTGTGCTAATGCACCAATAAAAAGCAATCTTGTTGTTTGCACACATACAAATAAATGGTGTCAAAAAACGAGCAAAAAGCACCAAAAAATGGCATCAAAAATCAGCAAACAACAAGGCAACAAGGAATTCAAAAGATAACTGTGTGCGCGTGTGAACAACAAGATTACTCTTTATCCCTTTAACGATCAAAGCATTTTCATTGCTAAGATGTCAAAATAAATGAATGACACCGGTAATTAAGAACAAATATATTTCTAAATAAGAAAACGTGATTTTTCACATACATAATAAAAAGGATATTTTTACATAAAAATACCGGTGTCAGTGTTGCATATCGGAATTAAAATTTTGTGGTTTCGTGGCGAAACCAATGAATGTTAAAGGGTTATTGGCATATTAGCACAACTTCTGCTACAGTGGCGTTAGTATGCAAGTACCACATTTTTTATAACACCTTTATAACACAATTCTCCACATAATGCACAGCTTCTGGGATGTAAACAATTAATTTTACAACTAAAATACATTTGAATTCTCACATAGTAAAAATTGCTACTTTTTAGAAGACTAAATTTGATAAATTAGAACTTAATTGATACATTAGTTCAATTTTATCACTTTAATTTAGAATTTTTTAACTTCTTCAGTCCCCGAGTACCCAAATGGGTACATCAGTTTTGTCCCATTTTATTAATGACTAGCTGACCCGCCCGGCGTTGCCCGGATCCGTATTAACAATATTAAACGAACTTGAAATTTGTATGATTTTATCAATAACTGGAAGCATGCAGAAATGCATTGTCTGAAATACGTCGCAGCTGACTTTGTGAAAAATCGGTTTTAAAAACAACAACTAATATTAAGCTCTAGAAATACTTAAAATGAGCAATGAGAAACACGGGAGGGAACATGTATCCAACGATTGCGTTAGTTTCGTGTTAAAGTGTTGATATTTACCCGTAAAAATCACTGTTAAATCACGTAACTAATTATTTTTTTCGCATAGAAATCCCAAGTGAAAAATTTTGAATTTCAAACTAATTATATCATTCTTAAATCCGACTATACCGTGAATGAATCGATACGCGATGATAAAAGATTGGTATATAGTATTATAATTTCAGAGCCATTTAACAAAAGTGTATATTTTTAATCAAAGCATGCGTAATGTTGACTCTGTGGACAAATTCCTAACCGTAAACTTTTGTACCATAACCATAATCTGTCTGTAACCTAACTGCGACTTAACATTACCCTACCGTAACTTAAATATAACATAAATGTAACCTAGCCGTCACTTTGAAATATCAATATAGAAGCATCATTTAAGATTTTGCTTGAAAAGTTAACATTCTTTCGTTAATGTCTTAAAATCGTCTGCACTCTGAAATCTATATTTTAGACTAATATTTGTTATTTAAGTTTTCGCGCATGATTTTAAAAGAATGTTTTCATAAATATATTTTATATATTGACATAGAGTTATTAATATGTTGTTAAATTAAAAACATATTTTCATCTACGTTATAAAGTATTAAAAAGTTCTGAAAAAAAAGAAAGCATTTAGTAATACAATTTTTAGTTCAAATCAAATGTTTTCAATATTTTATTTAATTTTATTTTGACATTTAAATTATTTCGAATTTATCAATTTCAATTATTTTAAAAGCAAACATTTTTTAAAAATAAATAATATAATAGAAAAAAGACCATTTTAAAAAATTACTATTTCTTCATAAAATACGCTTCAGCTGTTATTCAATTCTTTCAATTCGTCTTATTAATACAAAATCCCTTCCACATGCTTTTGTTTGGGACATTAATATTTGAGCGATAAATGGTTTAATATTGCAACTCTTTTTTCGGTTTACTTCACCACCATTTATCTTTTTCCTCCATGGTTTGCAACCGCTGTGATAAAAAATCATTATTTAAACTGACAGTTTGCCAGTCTATGAATTTTAAAGGTCTGTTCCAGCTTTTTAAATTATTTATGCGAAAATTTTATGCAACCAACCAACCATAACTAAATGAAGAGAAAAAAAAGAAGAAAAAAGGCGATTTTTTATGAGAGTGATCTTTGGAATTTAATTAATTACTCAGTTAATAAATAGAATTTCGAAATTCTGAAGCTCAGGTGCATCAGGAGAGATATTGGGCTACTCTCATAAAAATTTTGAGCTTCGTACGTCCCATAGATTTTGCTAGCCATCGCAGACACACACACACACACACACACACACACACACACACACACGCAGACAGAGCGATTTGATATTTTATTAGTATAGATACTCAAATATAAATGAAATTTCGATATAAGAATAATATGTTTCGAATTCTAAGATTTGAGCTAATGAAAATAAAACAAAAATTTTGCTCTGAAGTCAAACGAGAGAAGAAATAATTCAGTAATAATTAAAAATATTGTAATAATCGCCAGTAGCAAAGAGGTTAAAGAAAAAAATATTATTACTGTTCCATAACAAATGGCAATTGCTGTTACAGAGTTCACAAATTTCCTTTTCTAGAATAATTTACAATCAGAAAAAAAAATGTTGGGCAATGACAGGTAAAAACTTTTAAAAACAAACTTGTTGGCTCAATAACCCATTTATGCCCTTTGTAGCATGCATACTGCAGATTATGCTATGATTAATATACCAATACCTTATATAGTATCCAATGATAATTCCTTAATATTAAACAAGATATTCAAAGTAGTAACAGTGTTTCCCTTAAAATAATATCCAGAAATAAGTTCTAGCATGGATTTTCAAGATGTTCACAATGTTCAAGTTTATCACAAAAATAAGCCCTGCTCCGAAAATAAACCTGTATCATTTTCTTAAGATATTATCTATTAAGACATTATATCATTCTAGCTTTACAAATGCACAAAGTTATGATTAGAGCTACAAAAAACTAAGTTTATTCCACAAAACTTTGTCTATTCTTGGAATTTTAATCTTTGGGTGAAGAATTCATGGAATAAAATCACAGAGTACTACTCAGATATAACATTAAGTTTTAATGGCTTCAGATTAACAGTGGTTTCACAAGAAATGTAGTCACGAGAAAAATCTGAAATGGGTTTAGAATGTTAAAACAATGTTCTTGTAGAAGACGAGGTTTTAATTGAATACCTGTGAACTTTTCTATATGAATATAAAAATATATACAGATTTTAATATATAAGTAAGTGTAGATTGCAGTAAATGAATAAATTACTCGGAAGAAAAAAAAATTGTTTTCGGAGAAACAATGAAGCATCAGCATTATTTTTTGAAGCTATATAGTAACATTATTTGGAAAGGACAAAAAAAATTCATTTTCTACCTGCTTGATACACTCCCTCTTGCAGAAGAAGAGTCTGTCGTAATTGTTCTAGCAACTTTCATTCCAGCTGGTGATAATGAAGATCCACCAGAAGTTACAGTTTTTATACGTTGTTTCAAATTTGACAGAGCTGACGATGAAGATGATACAGCTACAGATGCAAGATAAGCTTCTGCATCAAAACCTGGAGCTAGTTTTAGGTCGTATTTACCTTCTGCTCCCATGCGATAGGAATTGGCTCCACCTTGATCCCAAGTAACATCAATCCATCCTGCATATAATATTTTGAATTATTTTAAATAATTACACATATAAGAAGGTTCTTGAAAATGTTAAACCAACTGAAAATTGTAAACAATATGCTAATACAGTGAGATCTGTTAAATCATCATTCCTTGTAATCTGACAATTGTGATGCATCAAGTTTGATGATGATTAAAAAAAAAAAAAAAGAGTTAATTGAATTATATTTATTTTTTAATGTGCATACTGAATTTTGTGCATGTACTGTAACATAAAATATTTATAATAGAGATAATTTTATTTTACCTAACTGTTAATGAAAAAAATATTAAAAGGAGTTTAGAAACCACTACTGCAAAAGATTTCTCTTAGAAAAATTATATTACAATGTATAAGAATTTAGTGTATAAGCCCATTATCATCTAAAATTCTTTTCTTTTTAGATTCATTGATTCAAATTATTAAGTAATTTCTTTTTAAACTTTGTTTTACAATTTTTACCTTTGACGAACTGGCGAATTTCAAGATTTTTTAATGTGATCATTAACAAATTTTTATGCATTCACCCAAGACAGATTGATGAATTTCATGATATTTTTCACACAATTGAATGACAAAATTTAAAATTCTTTTTCTCAGTATAAAAAACAGCATTCATTCATTATATTTTTTTCTGACAGAGGGACAATTCAGGGCGATTGTTGAGTAAGGAAGGACTGAAAAATAAAAAAGGGCAAGAAAAGAGACAAAATCTGTAGATAGATTAAAAGGGACAATTTAAAAGAACAGTGAGATTAGAGACTCACTCCAGGACATCAAATTGTAACTGTTATTACACTAAATTATTATTACTATACGACATTAAGCAATTAAAAAATATAAAACATTGTAATGTAGCATGTAAACTGTAAATATAATGTACTAAATGCATATAAATGTGCTTACATCTTATTGCATATGAAAATATAGTAACAAAAGTTCAAATGTGCCTGATAATAAAACAGTTGACAACAAACCCTGTGATATTTGCATTTAGTTATATCCCCGTTTTACCAGATAATATGTAAAATTGTTAATGAAAATAAAATTTTATGTACTGTTTTAATAAAAAGCCAAAATCAGAAAAAGTTATTAATGCATAAAAAGTACCATTATGAAGTTCTCCTGATATAGTTCCCTCACCAGGAGGATTTCCATCTTGATCTCTCCATTTCCAGTCTGGACCTCTTACAATTCTAGAGCCAGGAACTAGAAATTTAATCTGTTGCTTCACAGTTCTTCTCTGGCGGCGTAAATTTGCTTCTGCTTCTTTAGCAGCTTTGCCTACAATTTTTTAGATTCAAGTTACAGTCATATAGATAGATGATTAGTAAAAGTTACATTTTTCAATAGGAAAATTATTCATTTGCAAATTATAAGGTATTTTAATTTTAGTACAGTAAATTAAATCATGAAATATAGCCATTTTGATTAGTTTTATTTTTTTTAAATTCGTTTTTAAATTATTAATTTAATTGCTTAAGTCTCAACAGTTCGTCTTCGCAATAATAGAAAAATTTTTTAAGAGCCTACACTAGTCGCAAAAAAAACTTGCAAGCTAACCAATGACAGTGTGCTTTTCAAATTACTTCCCCCTTGCATTTTATTATTTTTAAATAATTTGTTTTGCACAGAATATCTCAGGTCAATAGCTAGCTAAGTACATTCCTTATTTTTCAACTTTAATAGCAGCATTTATTTTTTTCTTCTTCTTCTTCTCTGAAAGTACTTTCACTGTTAAGAACCAATTTCAAAAATGAAAATGTTCGGAAGAGCAGACTAATAATTGCTAATTCACTTTCACTTTTATAACCAGTTTTGAAAAACTGAAATCAAATTTGAAAAAGTACAAAATTACTCGGTTTCACATTGATACCTCAGCTAAACATGCAAAATATTATTCAAAATAATTAAAATATTAACGAAAAATTTAAAAAGAATGTTGCCATTAGTTTAACATTTGCTTGTGACCTCCTCATTACTAATGTAGGCTATTAAAAGTTAATTTATTTGAATGTGACTTATGATGACCCTAGATGACCTATTTTAAGTGAGGTTTGATGTAAATTTGTATTTTTTTTTTTTTTTAGCTTTCATACATTACACACATATAACATTTATGGCATGGGTGCAAGTTTGAAATTTTACCAGGACTGAAAATATTTTGATTCACACCCCCCCCCCCCCCTCGGAGTGAACAAATACATAAGTGCATGATTCACGTTTTTTTCATGACCATTTGACGAAACTTGCTTTTTTCCACTATCTTTTGTCAGAAATCGTGTCTGTTTAGCAATCCTTTGACAGAAATCATGTTTTTTAGAATCTTTTGACATAAATTCATGACTTTTTCGCGATCCTTTGACAAAATTCATGTCTTTTCCACAATCTTTTGACAAAAGTCGCGTCTTTTTCTCGCTCCTTTGACAAAAAAATCACATTTTATCCGCAATTCTGACAAAAATAACATTTTTTGCGCTATCATTTGACAAAAATCGCATTTTTTTCGTGATTCTTTGAAAGAGACTGCATCATTTTCACGATCCTTTGATAGAAATTGGGTTTATTTTGCTATTCTTTGACGAAAAACGCATCTTTTTTTGCGATCTTTTGTCAGAAAAGTGCCTTTTTCTGCGATTTCTTCACAAAAATCACGTATTATCAGAAACTTTTGAAAAAAAAAATAGTGTATTTTTTCACGATCTTTTAACAAAAAACACCTTTTCCTCGATCTTTTGACAAAAATTGCATTTTCTCTGCAACTCTGACAGAAATAGCATTTTTTCCACGATCATTTGAGGAAAATCTCATCTTTTTCCTCGATTCCTTGACAGGGACTGCATCATTTTTGAGATTCTTCGACGAAAATAATGTTTTTCTTGAGATCCGTTGACAGGAATCACATTTATTTCGTAATTTTTTGATGAAAAACGCGTCCTTTTGGGATCTTTTGAATTAAATAGCACTTTTTTCTGTGATCTTTTGACAAAAATCACGTTTTATTCATAATCTTTTGACGAAAATCGTGTCTTTTTTTGCGATCATTTTTCATCGTCGGAGATTTTTCCGTCCTGCTTCCATCCTCGGGAACTTTTAAAGGATGAAATTCCGTCCTGTAGACGGAAAACTTGCATCCATGATTTACAGTTAGAATTTATAAATAAGCAACATCATTTTGAAACAATGAAGACCAATAAGTCATTCATCAGACATAGATTATGAAGTACTTTCCAACATTATCAGGATATTGTTAACAAATTTAATTTTTCTTTCATTGAAATGAGATACCTAAATAAATATATATATATATGCAGTAAAAATACATTTACAGCAAGTGTTACTTATAGTGCAAGATAGTGTGTGCCTATTTTTTCTTGTAATCTTGTATATGATCCATAAATTTATACACACCATTTAATAGACTAAAATGAGTTAAGTTTAAAAATCATACAACAGCTAAAACACACTTTGAGCAATTACATCTCATAATCAGCAATGTAATTGAATTTTTTTGTGCATCACTGCAAATGAACAATAAATATTACACACTCCATAATCTATGAAAAGAATGTTCTAATAAACCCTAGTGTTGTACATATATTTATCATGTTTGAAATACTACAGTCTCGTTAATTTGGCCAACTCTGACCATTTTCAGAACAAATAATGCAAAAATGTGTACTAGAACAACAAAAAAAGCCCCTATAAGGGATTGTGCGCACATCAGTTCCTTTCAGCTGCAAATGTCAATTCAGTATGCAGTTGTGGTCGAGAGACAGCAACCTGTGTTACTGTGAGAGTTTGCAATCTTGTGGTAGTATGCACAGTGTATTCTTGTGCTGTACAAGTTGACCATGATGACAAAATGAAAAAACATTGTTATAACAATGGGAAAAAAATCAGAAGCATTGAGTAGGATTGATAAAGATAATCACATTGAAAAAGAGTGCAATGGACTTTGGTGTCAGAATGCCAACCATCAGTCAATGTTAAGAATGCTATTTTTTTTATAAAATTCTCCTTAGTATGAAGCAGCTTTTAAAACTGTAAAATGACTACAGCCTAGCATTTGTGATTTGCCAGAACACAAGAATGTACCAGTAGGTGAAAAAAGTATCAGCGAAAAAACACCAAGTATATTTCCATGAATTTATGAATTTGTTTCAGATGATTGACAGCTGCTTAGAAGCTGATAAGAAAAACGATTGAAGGCAGACAATTATGGAGGTTATGGTATAATGACTGATGAAAAAATCATTGTATTTTGTTCATTTAAAAATGCTGATAAAAATGAAGAGACAGACGAGGATAACAATGAGTAGTTATGAGTAATGTAGAAATAGTGTCCCAGTTAAAAGAATAGCTAGTCTATTTCAAGCAAAAGGCAGAAACAATACTGACAGAGAATGCTAAGAATGCATAGACATGTAAGTGGTACTCTAAACTGATGCAGCAGAAGATTATGAGATACCAGTTAAAGAAGTAGGTATTATTAAGAAATAATACCATAATGTTGTATAGTATTGAAGTATGTTTTAATATTTTTTGAGAGTTGTTGATTTTTCCCCAAATTTTCTGGTTAAACAAAATTTTCATTATCGTTGATTGCTTGTGGTTTGATCACTGATCCAACTGAATGAGGATCTACTTTCTATTGTATTATAACCTAATTAAAAGATATCAAACTATCTCCTCTCATAAACCAATTATTTTGTGTCCCTGTGAACAAACTATAAATGAAACCCCATTCTACACTAGGGAAAGTATGTTGTAGTCTAGATCAGTGATTCTAATCATGTTATATTTTAAATAGTATAACATCATGGAAATACACTGTAAACAATTTTACTTCATACACCATGATGTCACAGAATTAATTCGAGTATGGATGTAAACAAAAACTATGGACAATACATACTGCATTTTCAATAATAAAAAATTTATAATAAATCTCAATACTATACATCAATTACATGACAATCTAAGATTATTTATGAAAATTAGAACATGAACATAACTAGACAAACAAAAGAAACATTTTTCAGCTATGTTGGAAAGTGTTAAAAAAGCCTATCAAAATTTTAGTATTATAAAAAAGAGTAAAGTGATGTGTAAATAACATTCATCCCAATTTATATAATTTTAGTAATTATACTATGTTTTTTCTTGTGTGGTTATGCACATCAAAATATTTTTCCCCTAAACGAAAAACTTTAAATTTCATTCTTTGTAAATGTAAATAAAATGAAATCTAACAGATATAAATTCAAAAGTTCTTAAATACCTAAATCATCACATACTCCAGTAACTATTCCATAGATTTCAAACCCTGAAAGAGAGAGATAATGTGTTTGTCCACTGGCATTTTTTCCAGTTTGTTGAAGTCTAACATGACGCCAGCCTTGTTCTTCATCAGCTGGTGGATCTAAAGGCCATGAAGCAGTTGAACCAGGCTCATTTAAAGCACAGTCATCAACATGAGTAAATAATGTTAACCAGTTAGAGCCATCTTTTGATACTTGAAACAACCAATTACGTAAAGCAGATCTGAAAAAAAATTAGTAGTTACAAAAGTTATAAATGATAGTTTAGGAATCACTCTACAGGGCTACCACAGGTATTATTTTTTAATTCTAACTGGCATCACTTTCTCAAAACAAAAATCCTTAGCATGTACTTTGGCAACATTTGCAAGAGAAATATACTTCTAAATTTACATTTTTAAAATATTGGTACAGACAGAATATAAAAATTGTCACCTGTGGCAGCCGACTCAATTTAAAAGAGGAAAATTAAAAAGCAATCTTATAATATTCATTTAAAAGAACAGAAAAGCTTTAGTCAAGATTATTTTCAACTAGCCTCTTTACAGGTCTCATACAGTTCTTATAGATGTTGAATGAAGGATACTTGATGGTTAAAGCAACATGATTATTTCTAATTTTCAATGCCTTGAGACTAGTTCAAACAATTAAAGATTGTTCTAAATGTTTGTAATATGCTATTTTGTGCTCAATAGCAAAAGTTCAATATTTTAGCACATTTAAGATATTTAAAGACTACTTCTTTCTAAATATGTTATAAAATGAGAATTATAATTTTTTTGCAGCATAACAATTTAAAACAAAATAAACTTTATTTTTTTGTGTTTTGGTGTGTGATTGTATGTGTATATGAGTATATGTCTATCTTCAAAAGGTACATTCAAAGGTTTTCATAAAAATACTTATAAATGAAATGTTAATGTTGCATAAATTATATAAATAATTTATAAAATCTTTCATAAGTACATTCTTCATAAATATAATTCTTTCACTCTCATAAATGATGAAAGTTATTATGAAAGATATGATTTTACATAGAATTTACAACCCATACTTTATTATTCAATGAATTTTCAATACTGATTAATATTATTCACATAAAATAATGCTTACAAAAGTTTTTATAATAAATTATTCTGAAATTTCAAGCTGAATGAATTAAACTTACCTTCCATACCCTCTAGCATGCCTTAATGTGTAACGATTAGGAATGAGCCATAATCCAAGATCTATAGCAAACCAAGCTCTTCTAAAATAATAAAATATTTATTTTAATGCAGTAAATTTTTCTGTGCTAAAAGAATTCAAAAGAATATGTATGCAGTAACAAGAAATAACTTTTAATCATTGCAAACATGCTAACTATGTATCTATCTATTTATTTTTAGAGACATTTACTTTATGAAATTTAAATATAAAAAAAATAAATAGTTATGATTTATACAAAAAATACAGGTATTAACGGTGTTTGTCAGTAACCTAAGTAAGATCAGTAAGATCCAAAAATCTCTTCACTAATGTTAAACCTATGAGCACAAAGTATTCGTATTTTTTAAATATATATTCAGGAAATTAATATTTTTAACCTTTTTGTGCATCATTGCTTAAATTTTTTTTTTTTAGTTGTATCAAAATATTTATAAAATATATATTTATGACTAAATGTATGATCAATATGTAATAAAATCTTGATAAAATTGCATAAGATTTTAAAACTTCAAAAACAATTATGCATATAATTTGTGAATATTTTGATAAGCTTAAAAAAAAAAAAAAGAGACTCTTTAAAAATGGTATAGAGAAAAAGAAGTTAGAAATACTTATTTAATGAAGAGATATTTTAAAATATGAATACATTACATACTCAGAGGTTTAACATTAGTGAGTGGAAATTAAGATCTGACTGACCAACAGCCTTAAAAATATAGTTTGAGAAAAAAGAAAGAAAAAGGTTTTTTTTTTTTTAATAAGCAAAATGAAATCCTAATTATCAGAAAGATATATAGTAAATGTATTTTTAGACACTTTTCAATTTTAAAGCTACCAGTTATAATATACATTTCAAAATAACAAGTTTTAACATACTACCAAATAATGAAAAAAGTCAGAAGTACTAACTAAGAAAAAGCTAATTTCTTTTCCCAATCTCCATCTTGATAATCTTCACTTTTTAAACTTTAGTTGTTTCTGAATTAGTGTAATTAAATTTTAAAAATTGTCTAATATACATAAATGAAATTAATGAAAACTGTTAATTAAAGTCAAAGTGTTAATTAAAGTCAAAGCAATAACAATACACAACACACTATTCTGAAAATAATTACTTGTCATCATTTGTATGGCAGTTCAAAGCAGAAGCTTCACGACTTAGAATATCTTCTAAACGACCATATGGCAAGTTTCTGCCTTCAGATGCAGTAACCATAACAAGACCAACTTGTGCTGGATTAACCCATTCTGATACAGTTCTGAAACAAAATTAAAGACATTTAATAAGAAAAAAAAGAAAAGATCCAATATGTTTTAGAATAATTTCAATAAATTATGAAAAAGTTGTATATCAAATGCTATATCAATACAGTAGGTATTTAGAAAAAAAAATAGCATATTTTTCACATTTTATAAAAGTGTTTGGCAAATCAATGATGGAAAGTGATGTTTCTGTTTTTAGTACCAAAATATGCTGAATAATTTTAAATTCAAAGAAAGGTAAAATATAGTGATAATGAAGCAGATAAAGGCTGCTTAATTATTCTATTATCACATGCAAGCTACCATAATTGTTAGCATTTTGGACAGTACTGTAAGAAGAATTCATAAAGAAAGAAATAACAATCCAAGTATATAATAGTTTCACTTCTCCCCCCCCCCCAAAAAAAAAAAACAATTATAGAGTATGTTAACTTGGATAATTATAACTTAGATGTAATTCAAAGAACTATATAGAATTGTTTGCACTACTTCCATACAGCAGGTAACAATCACAGATTTTCATTCAGATAGTGATTTAGAGCCTGGTTTTTAAAAAAAATGTTCATTCAGCCAAGTACACCAGAAGTTAGAGTAAAGGGGGGTTTTGGGGGGGGGGGATGGGGTGGCAGGTAGACAATCCTGTGCAACCTGGCATCATACTTCCATCATATTTTCTATTTTTACCTAGTCCCAACTGAGCCTTGATGAGAAAGAGTATAATATCCAAAATTAAAATTAGATGCAACATGCACCCATTTTTCTAAGGCATTCTTTAGCCTCTAGCATTCCTAACATGGTTGTGCCTACAGGTGTTCTACTCATTCCCAAAATATGATTTTTCATGACCATTTATTTTACTTCAAAATTTCATTTATGTTTCATTTATGTTTCATATGGCAGTTTGGATTCCATGTTGGCATTCTTTAAGCATCTGCATCATCTTGTCAGTTAAATTATTTTGTTATGAATGGATTTTTATTTGATAAAAAACAACTTTTGAAACATTTTTGAAATTAGAACTATACTTCTAAAAATAATATTTTATGAATTGGCTATAAGTCAATTATAAAAAGGGACACCCAAATATTTATTTATTGATTTAAAGTAAATTTCAAAGGAAAAGATAGACAAGCTATTTAAAAATAAATAAATACAGAGTAAAAGCATTACTGACCAGAATATAAAATATTTTCCTTTCTTTACAGATATATTAACCACTTCACCGGCGAAGGGTATAGGGAAACAGTGCTTTTACCCCCGACTTATCTCGGGGCAGCCAGTTAAGTGGTTAATTCACATGCCAAACACATATCTTTCCCAAAGTGCAATGCCCATGTATAAATCATAACAATAAATCTTAACACTTTCATGTTATTGCATAAGAAAATTTATTATACTAACCTGCCATTTGTACCAATCCAATATATAACTCCATTATCATCAAAGTCTTTCTGATGTACAAAATTAATTTTAATACCAGGTTCTTTCAGCTTTTTTACAAATGCAAAAGTAGAACGATCATAATCATACCATTGTTTAGCAACCTATAGTAATAAAAATTAAATCTCATATGTAGTTTATAAAATTCTAGAAAATTGGACACATATTAGACATATATACTTATTAAAACTAATTATTTTAAATACATAATCTAAACATAAAATTTCTTTTAAATACAGATAAATAAAACATACCAGATGTCAAACCATTCTATTATCAAATAAATATAAAATGTATGACGGAATGAAATTTTCGCCTTGCTTTTAACATAAAATATATAATATGAACTTTAAAATGTTCAGGTTTACTTAAAAGATGATTAAAATAAATCAACTATAGATGTTAATAGTTAATTTTATTAAAAAACATCTTGGGTCATTCCTTGTCAAATCAACCAAAAAAATTCAATATTCAACATGACCATTTCTGATTTCAATGAAACTGCCAGGGAACATTCTCTATGATGATATAAATTAGAGCATATTTTTAGTTTTTGCTTTTATTTTATTTTTTTTTTTTGTTTTTTCACTTTAAATTTTCATACAATTAATTATTTAAATTTTGAAAAATCATCATTTTTTGACTTGCATAAATATTTTCAATTTAGAATTTCTCAAGTTCTATCAAACGTAGAAAATTTTATGACCACTCATTTTAAAGAGGAGTTTATAAGGTTTAATTTGATATGCAAGTTGACTATGTATAGTTAAAATAAATATTATTTTAAATTTTTTTTAATTTTAAATTAGAAAATTTTTTAGATAGTTATTTTTAAAAATTTTGAAAAAATTGTATGTTTGTTGTAATATTATAAGCTTAAAATTCTGAAAATTTTAGAGTGGGGTCTCAATGGAATCAGGAGTTATGAAATAAAAGCTGAAAATTACTATACAAATCATAAATAAATGACAAAATAGATAGAATTAAATTGCTATTTTAATGGTAATTTTTGCTTTTATTTAATAACTCCTGATCCCATTGAGATCCCCCTTTAAAAATTTCAGAATTTTAAGCTTATAATATTACAACAAACATACAATTTTTTCAAAATTTTTAAAAATGACTATCTGAAAATTTTTCGAATTAAAATTTTTTTTTAATTTTATTTATTTTAAATGTACATAATCATCTTGCATATCAAATTAAACCTTATAAACTTCTCTTTGAAATGAGTGGTCATAAAAATTTCTATGTTTGATAGAACTTGAGAAATTCAAAATTCAAAATTTTTAAAGCAAGTCAAAAAATGATGATTTTTCAAAATTTAAATAATTAATTGTACGAAAATTTAAAGCGATAAACAAAAAATAAAAATATGCTCTAATTTATATCATCAGGCAAAACGATTCCTGAGAATTTCATCGAAATCTAAAAGGGTCAGGTTGAGTCACTGGTTGATTTGGCATTTTGTAATATGAACTTTAAAATGTTCAGGTTTACTTAAAAGGCAATTAAAATAATTCAACTATAGATGTTAATAGTTAATTTTATTTAAAAACATCTTAGTACTTTCAAATCTTTAATCAGGCTCTTCCTCAGAGAATATTTTCTTTTATAAATACAAATATATGTTTCCGTTTTGAAAATGAACAAGACTCGTGGCTTGAAGATTGAATTAGTAGTATTTTAGGTGAATGGTAAAAAATATTTAATTGTTGTACCATAAAATTTAATACATCATTTTCTCAAATTGTCAGGATTTTTTTTTCAGGATGTTAAACCATAAACTCGGTATATTATACGATAAGGCATCATTACACACTTTATTGTTTTTGCATAGGATTTCTATGGATTCTCTTATAATGGATAAATAATTGGATGTTGGGAAAATGATTTTTGTATCATCAAAATCTATTGTGATATTGTGTTTCAGATAATTGGATGTTGGGAAAATGATTTTTGTATTATCAAAATCTATAGTGGTATTCTGTTTCTGAAAATAAAAGCCTGACAATTTGAGAAAATGACAAATAAATTTTATGGTACAACAACTAAATATTTTTTACCATTCACCTAAAATACTACTAATTCAATCTTCAAGCCACAAGTCTCATTCATTTTCAAAACACAATCATATATTTGTATTTATAAACGAAAAAATTCTCTGAAGAAGAGCCTGATTAAAGGTTTGAAAGTACTAAGATGTTTTTAAATAAAATTAACTATTAACATCTATAGTTGAATTATTTTAATTGCCTTTTAAGTAAACCTGAACATTTTAAAGTTCATATTATACATTCTATTATCTTTTAATATTATAAACTCTGATTTAAGAAAAAAAAAAAAATCTTCAAATAAAATCATTTATAGTTTAAGATAACTACTTTCAATACATTTTTTGAAACTGAAAAGGAGTGTCACCAAAAACTAATTTAAATAATTGTGGCCCAATGAATAATTCAAAATGTGTATGTCAGTCAATAAAATTATATTATCTAAATTAGCTGAATTATTGACAATAAAGATTTTTGTAGAGTTCACACTTAAAAAAAACTTTTGAGCTTGATTTGACATATTTGGGACAAGTAAAAAGAAAAAAGAAAAAAAAAAAAAAAAAAGAAGAAAATATGCTTTCTCAATTTTTTTGATTCATGTAATTTCAAATAAAAAGTATTATGATTATTAATACGAGAAATGTTTGAAGAATTTATTTTATGGGTTTTATAAAAGTACAATATTTAAACGTAATTCAAGTGCAATAGCTCTTACATAACACTTGTAACATTTCATAATAATATAAAATAACAAAAGAATGTAGTGATATCCTCTTATGAAGATATGCTACAGTGCTGTAGCCCACTATATAACTTTGCAGTATGTTTGTAAGAAAATAAATTAGAACAAATATTGTTATTATATAACATACGTTGAATTACCCTTTGTAAAATTTCTGCACAAAAAAATATGCAAGTGAAAAGAGTGATGTTATTTACCGCATCACTCGCGTATTAGTCAACCCCCTAACTTATGTTGTTAAAAATAAGGAAATTTAAAACTCTCATAAGTCGACCCCCTTCCAAAGAAAAAACTAGTTGGATGTGTCAATCCCAAAACTTTCTTCTATCTCATAAGTACATTTTAATATTAAAAAAAAAAAAAATGTGGTGACCCCAAAGTTACCCACTATCGAATTTCCTCGAACATTTGACCTAGCCTAATGAGATTCTGGTATCCGAAAAGCCTAAAACGCAAAATTTAATTAATATTCTGAGAAAATGAGCTTAGTATTGCCTCATGTTGGTAATTTATACTAAAACCTAATAAGCATCTATTTATGCCAAGACCTAACAGAATCTGAAATTTTATAGAATTTCGTCCATTAGTTCTTGAGATATAGTTATAACAAAAAATTTGCAAAACGTAGCACAGCAACACCATATCTTGGAAAATTTATGCCAAAACGTAAAAAAGCGTCTAATTATGTTATGGTGTAAAAGAATCTGAAGTTTGATGAAATTCTGTGCATTAGTTTTTGAGATATAGTTAACTTAAAAAAAACCGTGTAAAATATAGCACAGCAGCACCATCAGTTGAAGGATTTATAACGAAACGTAATCATCGTGTAATTATGTTATATGTCATTTTGTAATGAAATCTGAAGTTTGATGAAATTCTGTGCGTTGGTTGTTGAGATATAGCTATCGGAAAAATCGTGCAAAATGCAGCATAGCTGCACCACCTGTTACAAGGTTAATACCAAAATGTAATCAGCGTCTAATTATGTTATATATTTTAGTGTAACAGAATCTAAAATTTGATAAAGTTCTGTGCATTACTTCTTGAGATATAGCTATCGCAAAAATCGCGCAAAATGTAGCATAGCAGCGCCACCTATAGGGCAGTTCACACCAAAACCTTATCAGCAGCTATGTATCTCAAGGTATCGCAGAATCTGAAGTTTGGTGAAATTCTGTGCGATAGTTGTTGAGATATAGCTATCATGAAAATCATGAAAAACGTGGCACAGCAGCGCCACCTGCTGGCCAATTTACACCAAAACTTAATCAGCGTCTATGTATATCAAGGGGTCACAGAATTTGAAGTTTGGTGAAATTCTGTGCATTAGTTCTTGAGATATAGCAATCTTGAAAATGATGAAAAACGTAGTATAGCAGCGCCACCTGCAGGCCAATTTTCACCAAAAACCAATAGGCACTAATTCATATCAAGGTCTAACTGAATATAAAATTTTATTAAATTTCGAGCATTAGTTCTTGAGATAGAGTGCCCACAAATTTTTTGTCACATACAGACAGACACACAGACGGACAGACAGACAGACGGACAGACTCACAGACAGACATTTTCTAAAAATAGTCAAAACGTGTTCAGGACCTTCTAAAACGTATAAATCCGTCGAAAATTTTCATGAATCCAATACTTTCTTCTTGTAAAGATAGAAGAAAGTAAAAAATTAAAGAAGCCTATAATTTTTTTGTGCAAGAAAAGTAATTTATACATACAAACAAGAAACAGATTTTTTGTATAACAAGTGCTGCCATTGAAAAATAAAAACTTATGTAAAATGCCATAGGCTGAAAAGTACTGAATGCATGCCGAACGCCATGACGTCAAACTTCCGATCGACTGCCGTGAATAGCGAAATAACCGGAGATCTGACGATCACAGCTCAGGAACACTACAAAGTCACGTATTTTGAAGTATCGGCAAGCTGGCAGCCAGAAATAATGGTGCTCCAACATAGTTTGCTGTTGATTTGGAGATTGTAAAAATAACAGTATGTCATGTTACCTATTATAAATTTACTTTAATGTTAACTTTAATCTGTATTTTAAGTCAACATGACAACGTTTTCTTAGTATTTGAAATGCGTTCTTGATATAAATCATGCATAATTTTTTTTCTGCAGTTGAGTAGGTTAGATTATTTTTTTGACAAATAAACTAAAAATAATCTGGAATTCGTTAATCGTCAAGATTTGGAGGGCTCCGGATTTTGGATTTTGTAAACGCAAGGGAGTGCTGCAGCACCGATTCACTAGCAAACTATTTCCTGATATTTTATTTATATATTATTTTTTTGGGGTCTTGCAAATAACTCTACCCTCCTATTTTAAAGTTCTTTTTTTGTCAAAAATTTCTCGACTTATATGCGAGTATTATGGTAATGAAATACTCAAGAAAGATAAAAATAAGAACAATCTTTTTGGATAAATGTAATGCATACTGCATTTATTTTGAGTTCTTTTTAATTGATTTATAAAAACAAAAATTCACTGTAATGAAATCACTTGAACCAATACTTTTTAGAAAACAATGACATGAAAGTATGGCGTACTTAACATAGCAAATATATGTTTATCCCATGTTGGCAGCCCATGACGGATAAAAAAGTTGAGCATAGCAATTTAGACAAATATTAAATTATGCAATTTCATAGAAGAGAATATCATAAAAAGTTCATTCTAAAAGTTTTAAAACTTTGAAAATGAACTTTTTATGAGATTCTCTTTTATGTAATTGGACCATTTAATATTTGTCTAAATGATCCAAATTTATTTGTAACAGATTAAAAAGATATACTATTAGTGGCCAAAATTAAAGAAACCCTTTAAGAAAACCCTTTTTTTTTTTTTTTTTTTTTTTTTTAAGTTTGATAACTCATATTTTTTGTATTCCTATAAAATTATGTATCATTGGAGAGAACTTAATCAAATCTACCATGCAATACAATTGGTTAAGTTTTAAAATTTTATCAGAAGTTAAAAAATAATTAGAAAAAGGCAGTAAAACTTATTTAAGTTCATGTGAAGTATTTTGTTTCACTTGAATGTATTTAATGTATATGGATATTTGGCATGACAGAATAAATTAATTTATTTTGTCAATGAGTCAGTTATGTCTAAAGTAGGGTTTCAACTATTGATGTCATATACTGACAGTGATAGGTGAACTTATCAGTGTATTATTTAATTAATATGAAGCAGGAAGAATTTTATTTTTCCTTTTAATTATTGAGCAAGTACAACATTAAAGAATTAAAAAAGCATCATAAAGACTAAAAACTGGATCAATTATTGAAAAGCAATGCCTAATAATATTGAAAGTGCAGAAGGCTACACTTATGAGAAATTCGATGACAAATTTTAAAAATATTAATCACACAAAATAAGGCTGGTAAAGTTAGTTAAAAAGTAAAGTCAATTAAAACCTAATTAATATAAACAGCAATTGAATTCTGGTTTTGCATTAAAAATAGTCTCGCAGCTGAAAAAGCTTGGTTCCTTCATCCTAAAGTGCTTTAAGGCCGCTAAATATTACAAAAAAATTATCCAAGATTTAGTTAGCTGAGTAAAATTTTTTTACATTACTAATTTTTTCTATGTTTCAATTTTCCATTTGACAACTGATATTAAAACAAATATATTCTTCTGATAAATTCTGCATCATATTTCAGATTATATTTTATCGGTTTATTTAAAAATTAAATGTCATTATTATCTATGAAACTTTAGAAATAGATTTTCCCAAAAGATTACCATAATTTTGATCACTAATGTATAGATGGATGTGTAAAAGATATTTTAATGCACAAAATATTTAGATTTGTTTCCCTAACTTCAAACACATTCACAATGAGTGTGTGTGAAGTTTTAGAAGTATTAAAAAAATATAAAAAATCTACCATTTTCACTAAATGTTTCTCTAATTGGCTAACAGTAGTTAAAGGCTCCATCTTTAATCCTCTGCCAGTCCTATCTATAAGAGTAGTTTCTCCAGGAGCCCTTTCTAAGCGAAATCTTAATCTTCTTGTTAAAATCTGAAAAAGAATGATTATATCAAGTTTCAAATATATACTTTGTATGTAGAAAATAATTCAGTTCATCACATTTTACTCAAGCCAAATGTACTTAGATATTACACATTCTTCACTGATCTAATTTTATTATTCTTTATGAATAAAAGTGCACAAGATTCATTTTTCCTACTTATTTAGTTTTGATAGTTTTTCAATTGATGTTTTTACAGTCTAATTATTAGATATACCTTTCAAATCAAGGATCTCAATTTGTATTCGTTTTAACACATTATTTGGTATTTTTGCTGAGAAGTAAGCTTTGTGTTTTGGTTTTGAAAATACAATGATGACAAAACTTTAATGTCATTTATTCAAAATAAAAAAGTGAAGCAAGAGGGAAAAAAATAACAGAATTTTACTCTAAGGAATCTAAAATTAATTTTAACAATATCATTGCTACAATATTAAGGGATCTAACGTTAAGAATAATTAAATAATTTTACAATAATGTATCTGTAAAAATGAAATAGACATAGTTCTGTACTGTTTTTTCAAGCATATCTAACTATATACAGTGGCAAGCAAAAAAAAGCTGCTTTACCTGTGAAAAAAAAATTTGCAAATAATGTGTTTTGCGTATGATTATGTCATAACATTAAAATAAACCTGTAGCGTTAATTTGCTATAAATATTTAGTTTCCTAAAACGTATAATTATGATGAATAAGTTCTGAAATCGAAAAATGACATTTTATGAAAATGTGAAAAAAAAAAAAAATTCTAAACAAACTTATTATTCTGGTTGCTTTTATAACTTCTATAGCAGGGGATGGCAGAGATGACTGCCCCGGGAAGCCAGCTTTGGCTTTAGAGTATAAAAGCAATCCTGGGTGAGGGGGGAAGAGAAACTTCTATTGCATGTAAAATCGTCAAAAATTTCAATCTTTTGAAAAAAAATGTGCACAGTGTGAGCAGAAAAAAATGATGGCTTTCTTTTACCCAGCTGTTTTATTATGTTTTTCACTGTTCACACAACCAAAGTCCCATCTATAAACAAAATAACTTTGAGATGCATTAAAGTGTTATGTAAAAATATTAATTTATAAAACAATAATGCACTCATTTAGAGACAGAAAAATGAGGAATGTCAAAATTATCAAAGACAGTCAAGGCTGGATAAATTAAAATTTAAGTTTTTTCAGAGAGAAAAAAAAATTAAATACCTGCAGTCCATTTCCACTACCATTTGTGTCATAAAGGTATACTGGTAATTTCTCAATTGACTCCAAAACAGCAACAAGTTTCCTCACCAATGCAATAGATGGCAAAATAAGGCTTTAAAAAAGAGATAAATAGTTTTAAATTCAATTTTTAAACTTAGTTAAAAGTGATTAAGATAGCAGAAGGAAATTGAAACAAAGGTAAAGCCAAGATAAACTAACTTTTAACAAAAAGCACAATGTAACTATTTAATAAGATATATCATATAATTCAACTAATCATTATTGGGTCATTATCTGCATATATAATAGTTATTTTCATATTTCAAATGTAGCAACTCAAAGTTTAACTCACCTAGCTCTTGAAGCCTGCCCCGTGAAGGACTTCTTGAAAATTGCAACACGATCTTTTTGCAATTTATTTGAATGGCATAGAACATTACTCCCATCCTCAAATTTCTAAAGGAAAGGAAACAATTAAACATTCACAGTTAAAAAAGAAGAATAGTGGTTATTTATAAATAAATTTAATACATAAATTTAAAAATATGGTCAAAGATATTTTAGGACCATAAAATAATTCAGTAGCAATTTAGTGAAACTTTTAAAAAGAAAGAATTAGTGTTGCACTGGTAGTTTAAGATGTTTAAATAATAAATGACTTGAAAATCATCAAAAAAGGATAGCTGCTTTTATTTTAGCTTAAATATTTACTAAGATTTATAATTTTGTTTTAACTTCTTGAAAATATTTAAATGAAATGACAAAAGACTAGAGTTGACACAGGGCTCAAAAAATAGCGCTCCCGGGGTCCCAAGAAACCCAGAAATCCTTTCTGGGAACATATATTTTTTCACTCAGGTTCCCAGTCAGGAACCTAAACTTTCACCCATCAGCGATGCCGCAGACACATTATAAGGCATAAATTATGCAAAAGATCAGAGAAAGGACGCAAAAAAAGCTCTTAAGTGGTCTGTAAGATGCGTAATTTCGTCAAAATATTACGAGAAAGGCCTGAATTTCAACAAAGGATCGTTGGAAGAAATGCAAATTTCATTAAAGGATCACAAAAAAAAACAGCATATTGCGTCAAAAAATCTTGAAAAACGACAGATTTCATTAAAAAAATCGCGATAAAATAGCAGGTTTTGTTAAAACGTCGCGATAAAGCGTCAGATTTAATGAAAAAATGATGAACAAACGGCAATTTTCTTTAAGAAATCGTGAAAAAACGGCAAATTTCATCCAAAGATACCTAAAGAACAAGATTTTGTCAAAAGATCGCGCGAAACAACGCAAACTTCATCAAAAAATGGCAAAATTCGTAATTTTTCTTTTTAAATAACGACGGGTTTCGTTACAACATCGCGATAAAACGGCAGATTTCGTCAAAAAAACGGCAGTTTCGTTTAAAAATTGCGATAAACGGCACACTTCGTCAAAAATTCGTGATAAAAAACAAATTTCGTAAAAATAGCGCTAAAATGGCCAAAATTCGTCAAAAGATCGCACTAAACAACGCAAATTTCATTTAAAAAGTTAGAAAAAAAAAGACAATTTCGTAAAAAAAAATTTAGAAAAACGATATGTTTCGTTAAAATATCGCGATAAAACGGTAGATTTTTTTAAAACATCGCGATAAACGGAAGATTTCATCAAAAAATCGCGAGAAAACGGCAAATTTTGTTAAGAAATAGCGAAAAAACCCGGCAAATTTCGTTATAAAATCGCGAAAAACAAAAAATTTCAAAAACGCGAGAAAAACTGCAAATTTCGTTTTAAAATACCGAAAAGAATGATTCGAAAGAGATTTCGTCAAAAAATCGCGAAAATGGTCCAAAATTCGTCAAAATATCGCGCGAAACAACGCAAATTTCATCAAAAGACGGCAAATTTCGTAATTAAAACAAAACGATAGCTTATGATAAAACATCGCGATAAAATGGCAGATTTCGTTAAAAATTTGCGCAAAAATGGAAAATTTCGTTAAAAAATCGTTATAAAACGTCAGCTTTCGTTAAAATACTCACACAAATTTTTCCAGGAACTTGCACTTTTTCATCTGGGAACCTATATTTTTGATGTAAACCTTAAATTTTTAGAATTTTCGAGCCCTGGTTGACAAGACTATAAAAATGAAACTTGTGACAAAGTTTAAGAGTTTGTACTAAATTTTGCCCCCCCACACATAAATAAAAGAATTATGACTTTTGTTATGTAAAATTATCAGTATACCTATGTTGTATAAAACTGTATTTTCCTGTTTACAGAAAAACATTTGGCAAAAACTTCACTGAATCACATAAGCATATACCATGTCTCAAACATGAAAAAATTATGAGGTTATTGTCGCATTATTTATAATAGATTAAAAAAATTAGGTAAATCAGTTGAAATAAAACATCATTTAAATATTAATAAAATCCTTAATAAATGGGACAATGGATGCTCATCAAGAAAAATGGTTATAGCTGTTTTAGAGAATATATATATATACATATATATATTCTCTAAATGCTATGTTCACCAACTTTGCTACTTAACAACTTCAATTATTTTTCACATTCGCAATTTTTTTTTTTTTTTTTTTTTTTTTTTTTTTTTTTTTTATGGTTGCTTCTTTAGCTTTTGTATCAGGATGCATGTGTATTGCAGAGAACTTTCATGTATCAAGCTAACTAATCTTTTATCAGGTCAGTCAGTACATTCTGGACCTGAGGATTACACGAGATATTTCAACCAAAACTTTTGCTCTGAGATTACCTTAAGGTAGTGATGGCCGATAACAAGAAGATTTTCTTGATTATATAAACATCTCGATAACTTTCGATTGTGTAAAATTTTTCTCAATGACTCCAGTTTGCAATTACTTTTATACTACACAGGATACTTTTACACCATCTTGTAAACAAAAAGGAAAAAAAAATCTTGAACCGAACGAACCTTGGGGGTGCAAAAGGTAGGGAAAGGAGCATAGGAGCTGCATAATATGAATAAGTGGGCATACTGCTTCCCAACTATATATCACATGAAGAGTATTGGCAAAATTTAGAAAAGTGTCCCTGAGAGGGCAAAGTGGAGTGAGGTTTGCCGAAAGTGTATAACATCAATAACATGAGTAATGGTCACAGCCCTTTCCAACACAAAAAGCAAAAGTTCTGAGATGAAACTGTACACATGAGGGGTCTCGGCTAAATTTTGACTCCCCCACCCCCAAGGTAGGGAATTAGGGGCAAATAAATAAGATTGAGGTACATAAGATCAATAAGTAGTCATAGGCCAAACTACAACTTTCTGTTTTTTAAAATTTTATATATTATAAATATTATTTACTGGAAGCTCCGTTAAAAAAAAGCATTTTGGGAGGGCCGACAGAAGTGAAAACTTGAAAAATTATGTGTGTAAATTTTTAATTTTCAGGAAATATTTTATTGTCCAGGAAATACAAGGAATAAGTACTCGTGGTAAATTAACACCCACACGTGAGAGGAGGCCAGAGTCCCAGCAGTAGTGAACAATATTTATATGGCATAGATGTCATACACACCACACTGGCATGATTTTTTTCAGATGCTGATTTGGCGAAAACCTCGAAGAAGTTTGAGAAATTTAAATTTCGACCCATTATGGGTCCGTAACATGACCCAGAATGAGGGGAGAAAATTTTTTATGCTAGATTTGTAATGCATGAAGCATAAGCTTTCAATAGACATATTACATAAAAAATTGCGAAATGGCCCCCCTGCCCCCCCCCCCAAAAAAAAAAACGGTGCTATGATGAAAAACCGGAAAACTGCAAAAAGAGCAGCAAAGAAAAGTTAGCTATGCCATATTTTTTCTCAGTTGGAAGTACAATTTGAAAGTTATTGATTCCTCTAAGACTTGTTACATTATATGTTCAAAAAGTAATTCTAATAAAAAAGTTAAAAGAAAATTTTGGAAGGGATCACTTTCATAATTTTAGTGAACTTAGTCCTTTGAAAGAGAAAATACATATCTACTATAAGGCTTAATGGATTTTTTCTTCCTCCTTCACACCAAGTATTTGTTCAATCCTGTCACAATTTCCAAATACATTCTCACCATCATTCCACTTTCTTAAAAAAAAAAAAAAAAAAAAGTATATACTTTGAACCAGAGAATGTATTTTACTAAAAATTATTTTTCTTCTATGCTGTAGTCATTTAAAATTTACTTAATTTCACTTATTAAACAAAATTTCCTTTTTTTTTTTTCATTTAAAAACAAGCAGGGGGTTGACATGCAAATAGTAATTTTTCACATTATTTAATCATATCTATGATTAAATTAGTAAAAGATTACAATTTGGACATAATGGTGTTCAAAATTTAAAAGATGTATATGGGATGCTCATTATGAAAATGTTAATTACTCTTATAATCATTACTTGTTCTGTGTTCTTAAGTAACAACCCCCCTCCCCCCCCCCCCGTCTAAAACTTCAAAAATTATCCTCAAATTCCAAATCTTTTCCAGATCCCCCCCCTTTTCTTTATACTCTCATTCAATATCAGAACCTGAAAAGGAAGCCAGATTTTAAACATACACTGCAATTTCTTCCCTTGCTATTCCAGAATAAATAGCCCAGAAACAATTAATAAAAGCTATCAAATTAGCATTAAAAAATTATGCTTTAAGATAAAAAATATATAAAAACTAGCATAAAAATAATCTATTTATTCCTTTAAAAATGCATAAAAAACAATTTTAAATTTGGTTATCACAAGTTGAGTATATCTCATAATTCTCAGAGATGAATAAGTAAAATAGCAAGAATAAAAAGTAAAACTTGCATTTTTCCCTAAAAGCTTAAGAAGGGCTTGAACAACTCCACTACTATACAATTCATAAGCAGAAACAGCTCTTTCATCATGCAGAAGCATTGCTAAATCACTTAAAGCAGCCATTAAAATTATTTTCCAATCATTGGCCTAAAAAACAACAAAAATAATTGAATATTAGAATGACTAAATGTAAACTTTAAAATATCATCATAATAGAACTATTTCCATGAAAATCTTTAACCCCTTTGGGATGAATGCCATTTATAGAATTTTTGATCTTTTATCACTGGTTTTCAAAATGGAAATGTTTGCCTACTTGAATTGGCAAAATGCTCAGATTAAATAAAGCATTACAATAAAAATATACTGGTGAGAATAATCAAGGATTCTGAGCATCATATGAAGCATATATACCAGCTACTCATCCCAAAGGGGTTAGTTGAGATATAAAGATAATTTTTATGTTAGTTAAAGTATCAAAATGAATTTTGAAGAAAATGCTGACATAACTGAATTTTCTTAGTAAACATAAAACTGCACAAATATAAACACAAATTTATTATACAAATTTTGAAACATAGTATACTAGCATATATGCATAGCTAAAAATATGCTCATTCATAACTTCAACTGTTTTTTGGAGGTCTGTTTTTATTAAAGATAACTCTATTTGAGAATAGTGCAATTTAAAGATGTAAAGTTTTCAAAAGGGCCCATTTTTTAAGAAATATCCTTCAAAGAGTATGTCAACAGACCAAAATTCTTTAAGATGTAGCCGATTGTAGTATAAAAGACTTCATTTTTCTAAGAAATAAATATTTTTATGGTTTTAATTTCTCAGTGCTATAAATCATAAAAAATGTATGTGTGTAAACAATTTGTTTTTCATTTGAACAAACTTTTATTTTAAAAAATGACTCACCTTGTATAGGTATAGCCTCTTTCATATTAATGTACATTCATTTTTTTAATGATTTTATAATTAATTTTTATGATTAAAATAATGTATCTAACTAAAAAAAGCATTCCAATTTAATAATTTTTGGGGATGATATAAATTAAATTTTCTATATGGATTTAACTATAGCATCTTCAAACTTTGACCTCTTATAACAAACGTTTGTTGCCATTTAAAGAATGTTGGTATAATTTTTTAATATAGACAACCACAAACTCATAATCTATCTGCAATATTTAACTCGGTTGAGGGTAAGCAATTGTGTTTCAGTAATGTTGAACTCACACTAGAATTTTTGAAAAATTTTATTAAAAAATAAAGAAATGCAATTTTACAGCTTTTTCCCCCTCCAAAGATATAAAAAAGAAGTTTTATTAAAAAATTTTAATATAAATCATCATTATAATTAAGTAGAATATAATATATGTAACTGTCCTTCTAGGGGTCAACAATAGATGTTACCATACAATTATTAAACATAATAGTAAGGAAAATTGAATCAAATGGTTTCATATGAGGGTTAAGCTTAAGTTTAACATCAGAAGCCATTTGTTCTGTTTTTTATGGTTGCAAATTTGAGTTTTGAGCACTTATCAGTATTTACTAATGGCTATTTTTTCACTGTAGAGCTATATATTAATAAATATTTACATACTTACCGCAAGCACATTAGAATTGGGATTCGACAGTTGTTTTTGACAGGCTCTATCAATCTGTCCAACAATATTGCAAAGTTTTGAAACCATACCTCTTGGATGTGCTTGAGCAGATTTAAAATAAACATCATATAACTCCCTAGCCATTGTTTTGACCTAGAAACAATATTTAAGAAAATTAAAAATAAAAAAGCCAACACATAAAAACTTAATCATGGTATACTTTCAATCACTTTAAAATGTGCTTTTTTTTTAGACAAATAATGCAGAAAAAATTCTAATTATTAACCCCAAAATCAAAAAATTGTCAAAATGATGCTTATGTTGTTAACTCTTCAATAAATACTGTTGCTAACTGGGAACAAATTTTTCTTTCCTTATCATTTAATTACTATAGCCTCTTGACATTTTTATGTTTTACGCATTCATTTTAACCCTATATTTAGGTTTAGTTCATAAAAAATATCATACATAAAAATAGTTGTTTATCAATTGCAAATAAAAAACTTCTGAAGCCTTCTATTTTTCTAGCAATAGATGGATTCCTAACATACATTAAAATAAATATATTATACATATAGAATTTAATATTAAAGTTAATACATTTACTAATTTTAAATCCTGTCTTCATAATTTTGTATATCGCAATATACTACTTAATCATTTATATAGAATAAAATGTTTATGTTCTTCTCATTTAATTAATACTAATATTAAAAAGCTGGTTTATGATGATATAAATAATGGTTTTCCTAAAAAATTCTTATATTCTTTAATTTACAATTAGTTATTAATGATATAATAATTAACACTTTGCGTAAAAAAAAATGTACAAAAAATTATTAAAACATAAAAATAATAAAAAATTAAAAATGTAAAAAAAAATATATAAAACAATGTATATAATAGGTTGGTTGGGTGGGTAGATGTTAGGGTACGGTGGAGGGCGGTGTTGTCTGGTTAATACACAAAGGTTAATTTATAACAAAAAAAAAATGAGTAGGGGAAATGCATTTGTTAATTTGGTACAAAATTCCTATGGAGTTTAATTGACACCAATGCATGGATAATTGTTTAGTTATATCTATTATATTAAAATAATTTCAAACATTTACATTATTCAATTGCACTTCACTTTTAATAAATGAGAGTACTATATCACTACTAAATGTATAGGGTACATATATAAATAAGCTATTTTGTAATCTTTTATCATCCTAAATTAAAATATTGAGTTTACCCTAGCATAGTCAAAATAAATGTTATTAATTTAAATAATAATAGGGTAAACTATGGTGTATGGTTTATTTTTTCTGATATTACATTATTCTGCTTTTAATTAATTTATTAATTTAATATTATGATGTGTACGATAATGAATTTTATTTTTTCTCCTTTTCAATTTTATGTCCAATTCAGTAATTTGTTATTCTTTGATATTGATGTTATTTCTAGTCACATTATAAATGAGATATTTTACTCCCTTCCACTTTATAGTTCATTACTGTTTTATTTTCTCCATATCCATTATAAATTACTTGGTATTTCTTTAATTATTTTTGTTTTTTGTGTGTTGGTAGCCCCAAATTCATATTATTTTGCTTTTTCTTGGCTAATACGAAGATGAAACCACATACTTCATTTGTAGTTCCAAAGTATTTGGGGCTTGACAGTTCTGCTTTGGTTCTGCAAATTTCTATTACATTCATTTTATTTTTTTAATATTTCCTTATGTTCAGTATGTTTTTTTTTCTGTTAAATTCAAATGGTTCATATTGTTTACTATTAATGGTCTTATATATATATATATATTTAACGGTTCCGTATTTTCCGGGAATAACGCCGCGGCGTTAAACTAGATTTTTTTGTTTTGTAAACAAAAATGCGGCCAATAACTAGGTGCGGCTTGTAAATAGGACTAATTAATTTAAAATTTTTGAAAACAGATCGGCAAATCTAAACTTTCGTTGCTTTCGCTGTAATTATACACATGCGCGTGGAACTGTATTTTTAAGGTTAAGGAATCTTATGCTTAAAATTGATTTTAATTTACTGATATACCGTAAAATCCTGTTAATCCGCCCCTCCCCACTTTACAAAAAATTTTAAAATTTCGAAAAATCCCGAGAAAGCGCTCTCAAAGGAGATTGAGAATGGTATGAATCATGATGAAATGAATGAATCACAAATCTTTGATGAAATGTGCGTTTTTCGCCGAATGAATAATGAATTTCCCCGAAGTATAAACAAAAAAAACCACATTTCGACGAAAGATTGCAGTAAAAACGCGAATTACGTCAAAGAATCTCTAAAAAAGTACAAATTATGTTAAAAGACGGTTGAGAAAGGAATGAATCATGATAAAATGAATAAATCATGAATCTTTTGAAATGTACGTTTTTCAGAGATTTTTTAATTGATTTCATGCTTTTTTGACAAATTTCTTCTTTTTTCTGCGTTTTTTCGACAGAATTTACGTTTAAAACAAAACAGAAAAACCCGCAAATTATTTCAAGTATCAAAATTCATGATTCATCCGAAGATTCACGATTCATTCAATTTATCATGACCCATCCCTGCAAAATGTGTGAAACGATCGCGGAAAAATCCCGTGTAAGCGCCCCCCTCTAATTATTTTACGATTTTTCGTCACGTTTGGGCGGGCGGATTAACGGTATTTTACGGTAAGTTTTATCTTAAATATGTCTTCAGATGTGAGTTGTAAGCGCCGCAGTTACCCTGCAAAATTTAAACTGAATGTTATCAATTTAGCAAAAGTTAACGGGAATCGTGGCGCAGCGAATGGATGAGGTTCCGGTTTCATTGAAATAACTGTACAACAAAGAAAGATAAGTTATTTATTTAAGATAAAAATGTTTTACTTTATATCAGTTAATAATTTTATTTCATTGCTCTAATAATGAATGTGGGAATATACCCGGCGCGGCGTTATACCCGGTGCGGCCTTATACCCGGTGCGGCGTTAAACTAGTTTTTTTTATTTTTAACCAAGTGCGGCGTTAAACTCGGTGCGGCGTTATTCCCGGAAAATACGGTATTCTGTTGGGTATTCAGTCACAAAGTCTGATGTGAATAGGACAGTTGGTGGTGATCTCCTCTTGTACATGTGGGGACATTTAACCAATGTGGTAGCTGATTTGTTGCATCTTTTTTTTTTTGGTCTTTCTTCAGTAACTTTTGCTGGTGTTTTAGTACCTGTTTATTGTGAGCCTTCTTGCTGGGGTAAGTGTATTTTTTTATATTTGGTGTTCTTTTAAACAGGTAAGTGGCATATTTACTTTGTATTCTTTGTACTGTGTAGTGTAGCTGGGCTACCTCAATGGCAAGTACTTTTGTGAATGTTATACCTAACTCCAATTTGGAAACTCCTCTAGTGAATGTTGACATGGTTGATACAGAAGAGAGTGTTCCGCAGTTTAGAAATAAAAACTCATATTTTGTTCATTCTAATGCTCCAATCGAATCACTGCTTCAAATGGCAGCTGATAATAGGGATAAGGATTTTAATGTATTTTTAAAAAGTACTGAATCTGCTTAAATTCCAAAATGTAATCCTTGTGATGTTTGGGCAGAAATAAAATTTTAAATTGATTAGGCCTCAAAAATTGATAATGTAAGATGTATCTGAACTGGAAGTATTGTATTTTCTACAAAATATGTGATGTGTGCTATGAATATTAGTAAAACATCATCTTTTCTTGGCAATCAAGTATCCTGCAGAATCATATGGGACAAAATCTCAAATCGTCTCCTCCTGTTCAATATCCCAGTAGGCATCCCTTTAGTGGACATTGCTTGTGAGTTAGAGGACTCTAATAATTTGCATATTTTGGAACTGCGGCTGTTCATAAAAAAAAAAGGTTCTAATGAAACATCTCTTGTTCTTATTACATCTCTGAATGCTTCCCTCCCTCATGAAATCAAAGTATGGTTTTTGGTGTAGCAAACTCAGGAATTTATTGATCATCCATGTCAGTGTTCCAAGTGCTACAAAATTCAGTCATAGCACACTCTGCTGCAATTCTGAATTGTGCTACCTGTGTCAAACAACATAGTTGTCCATGTGTAGATCCACTTTCATGTTCCAATTGTTAGGAGGGGGGGGGGGGGCATCAAGCAGACTACAACCATAGTTCAGCCTGGCCTAAAGAGATAGAACTTCTTGAATGTAAGTGTAAGAACTTTTTTACTTTCATTGAAGCCTGCAGAAAATATTCACCTAAATCTGATGTTAAAACATATGCTAAGGCTATAAGTGCCCAGAAACTAATTCATTGTTAAAAGTAGGCATTAAATTACATTTGAGAAGTAAAAGTTGGTGTAGTTGAACCTATTTCAAAAGTTACATTAATATTCAGAAAATCACCATTCCTACAAGAACAGTACCTCTTGCATTATTCTGGGACAATTATGATAAAATAACATAAGATGATACTTTTTCTTTTTTGAGAAGTCATGTCTTTTTCCTACTGAGATTTACAAGGGAAAAAGGAGACTAGATAATATAAAAAAGAAAAAAAGCTACATAAATGACTGAGATAAAACAAAGATTGATTTGTACTCTGACTAATATACATGTTCACTCAAAAAACATGATAATTTTAGCCTATGTATAATAATTTCAACAGCCCTTTTAAACATTAAAATAAAACAAATGAGTATACTTTTTGTTTTAAGGCTTCTAATTTGGACTTTAAGCGTTTTCCTCTTTTTCCAGCCCAACCTGCAGCAAATTCTGGACCTAAAGATGTTTCAGCAGTAAATGAGTGTTTAGTTCCACGGTTTGATTCAAATATAAATCCAGGCAAATCTTCTTTTAATACAGTTGTTTGCTATAAGAAATAAATCTCAGATTTAAGAAGCAAGATTTTAACAATTAACATATGCATTAAATGGGATTAATAAGTTATATTCACTGACCTGTTGACCATCAGAATTATGAATACTTATTTCACCATCTCTTTTACAGAATAATGACCAATTTCCAACTACCAAACGTGTAGCACCAGGGGCAGATAATATGGGTTGACTAGGAGATCCTGTTTTTACTTGACTTCGAGCCCTTTGCAGCTTTTCTAAAAATTCTCCTCTATTTTCTAAAAGAAACCAAACTCACTTACTACTCATTTTAATAAATATATTAATGAGAAATTTAGGTAAAAATTTGGGTAAAAATGAGATTTTCATCCAAAGATTACTAGAAAACTTGATCTTTTGCCAAAGGATCACGGGAAAAAAAAAAAAAATCATGAATTTTTTTAAAGAATCACGGATTTCATCAAAAGAATGCAAAAAAGACAACTGGGAAGTATCCCCTCACCACCCTCCTGCAATCACGGGTAAAGCGATTTTCATCAAAAAATCATGAAAAAAAAAACAAAAAAAAACAATTTGTCAAAGAATCACGGAAAAAACGCAAACATTGTTAAAAAAAAATCACAGACAAATTTTGTCAAATAATCTCAAAATAAAACAAATGTCACTTAATGATCGAAAAATAAGCACAAATTTTGTCAAAGAATAGAGAAAAAATGCAGAAATTTTTAGAAAAAAAAAACGTGAAGGGAAAAAAACAAACATTTTTGTCAAAAGATATAGGAAAAACTGATCTATCGTCAAAGGATCGCGAGAAAAATGCTAATTTTGTTAAAGGACCACAAGAAAAAAAAGGATTTTTTAAAAAGAATCATGAAAAAACCCTTTAACTTCACCTAAGATCTTGAAAAAAAATTGCAGAAAAAGACCCATAGTTAGAACATATGGGAGGGATTCCCCCGCCTCCCTCTTCCTCTGCTGTAACTTTTCTGAAAAGTTACTGTAAATTTCAGAAACTTTTTTTTTTTTTTTTTCCAACTTAGAATTGCTCCTGGTGTCATCTATCTCAATCTCTGTACAAAAATATCCAGAATTGGATATCCACTGATTCCAAAGACATGCTCTGGCATGTAAATGACGCAAAAATTTGGAGACAAGATGCAAAAAAATACAGGACGCGTAATTTCGACAAAAGATTGTAAAAAAAAGTCAAAATTTCCTCAAAAGATCGTGAAAAAACGACTAATTTCCAGAAAAATGTGTCAAAAGATTCACAAAAAAGTGGCTAATTTCGTCACAAAATCCCGAAAAAACGGCAGATTTCGTTAAAAATAGCGATAAAACGACAAATTTCTGATAAAGCGAACACCATAAATGATCTAGACAATGAAAATAGGTGGTTTAAAAATACTATAAAATGTCGCAAAAACGATAAAATGTTGTCACAGTTTATGACTCTTCATTTTTATCACCGACACAAGCTAGATCATTTATCAACGGCTGCCAAAAGAATGCAAGTCCTCATCGATGACATTATTAAAGTCTACCCAGGGTACGGAAAAGAGAGTCTACAGATGTTAGCATTTGATAGACCAACGGCAAAGTCTGAAAACATCGAGGGTGCATTGCCAAAAATAAATAAAAATTTAAATGTTCCTGATGTTGTTTTAGAACACGAAGTTCCTTTTATTAACAATGTTTCAGACCCTGACTGGAACCCTAATTTTTTCACATAAAAATTAACTGCTTTTTTTTTCTTTGTTTTTTTATACATATTTTTATTATTTTTTTATGTATATTTTTACTTTTTTTGTATGAAATATTTTCCCTTTTTTCTGATTCTCCATCGTATTTATTGGTATTTTTATAAAATATTCCCCCTTTTTTTAATATTAAATGCATTTTTTGGCAGTTGTGAGTGAGATTTTAAGCATTTTATCTTACTCTTTGGTAAGTTTTTTCCCTATGTTATTGTATTATTAAAATGCATTATTATTATTATTAAAACGGGGGTTCAGGGGGGTGGAGCCCCCCTGACAATAGAAAAGCTTATTTAGAATGCTTAAAATGCATCAAGGAATTAGTGTCAAGTGTTAATGCATCAAGAAATTTTTCAAGATGGTGGAAAAACAGTTTTTAAATCTTTGTTATTTATAAATCAATGATTTTATATAATTTTCTATTTTTATAAAATGGTGCAAAATCATTGATTTATAAATAACAAAGATTTAGAAACTGCGTTTTCCCGCCATCTTGGAAAATTTTTCATGTCGCCAAAATGGCATACTGGCGCAATTTTTTTCACCAAGTTTTCCCACCTAATGCAGGATATCGGACTCTTCCCGTTTATCATGAAAGAGCGTTGAACATCTTACTCAAACGTGTCATAAAAATTACGATGATTATAGTGATCATATTCTTTGCAAGATAAATGTATGTTGCATCACTATTATGTTTTATAATGCATTTTATAGTAATCACAATGCATGTCGATCACAGCAGATTGTGTTTTACAAAAATTAAATACTGAATAAAGACAAGAGTAAAGAAAAATAGCTCAGACTCGTAAAGACCAAACAAATGTGACATTGGCTGTTATTTTTTTAAAAAACATTTTCCCATGTTAACAGAATTTTCCTAATGAAGATTAACAAGGATGAGTTTACATATAATATAAAAAATCAAGACTAAGGTTACTCATTGTCACAAGTATGATTTTAGTAACTTGTTTGTTCTGCAAAGATATAATAGTTTTTGGTTATGTTAAAAACAAACAAGTAGAATTATTTTTGTTGTTTTACTTTTGATTGTAACGTTATTTGACAGCAAAATCATGTTTGAATTCACATTTATTTTCAGTTATTAACAACTTAATTCTATAAAACAAACAATAAGTTAAACTTGAATACGCATAAAAGTCTGAATTTTCAACAATAAAAATTAAAGCAAAAATTTCAAAGCTTATTTAGAAAAATGCAAATAAGCTCAGTTCCTGCAACATTATACAAATCATATTTTAATATCTGATCCTATTTAAAATAAGAATTCTCTCCACTCCCTTGAAATGCATCTTAACTGAGTTTAAGCTTATTATTTATAATGGGTATTGCTGTTTTAAACATAAAAGTATAAAATTTAAGAATTTATTTTTAGTTTTTCTAAATCTTAAATGATTTTGCCAATGCATGCTTTGAAAAACTTTTTATGAAAAAGAACATTCTGTTGGTTCTCTGCTACAGAACTCTGGAGGTGTGACTGGCTACAACATAAAGTGTTGTGATTTTGAATTGGGATTTTTAATGTGATGGTATTTTATAAAAGAGTGACAAATCTCAGAGTCAGGTCTTTTAGGAACTAACTTGGATTATCCTTATACAAATTTTCAGACTTCTATGTGCTACAGACTTTCCTAACCAGGGGCGTAGTTATTAATATAACAGAGGATATATCCTCTAAGTAGAGGGTATATGCTTAAGGCAGAGAGTATATCCTAGAGTGTATATATTATAGCTTTATTGAGAAATAGAGGGTATATGGTGTTCCTTTAAAAAATCCAGAAAGTATACAGCATACACCCCATATACCCTCCACTACATCCCTATTCCTAACTATCACAGACAAACACCTTTCTTTTATTAGTATAAATGTGAAGAAGTTTTTTTTTTTTTTTTTTTTTTTTTCCAAATCTATTTCATTGTAAATTCTAGTGTTAGTCAATCATTTCGGCAACAGAATTACTTTGTCCCTGAAAGGTTAAAAACAAAATTAAGAGTAATTTGTCTTCAAACATTAAAAGGCAAAAAATTGTTAAAAATACCAGAGCTGTCTGATCCGTTTTCAGGACTGCCACTTGAATACATAGTTGCTAACTTCCCATCAAGAATAAAGCGGAACCATCCATTGCTGCCATTAGATAATTCTAAAGCAGCTGCATCACTCCATAAATATAAACAGTCTCTACCACGAACAATGCTCCAGTCACGCCAGTGATATGGCTTACCAAGCAGAATTTCTTTAGCATCTTCTATTAAAAAATCTTCTTCCTAATGTCATAAATGAAACAGCCACAGAATAAGATTAATGTTTTAAAGCCTATCGAATGCTATAATAAAAATGCTTGCACTTTAACTGTTTAGTTATAAACTATTATGTATCATTCAACTTTTGAATATTGCTTTAAATATTGTTTAAGCAGGCATTTTAGTTATTTATAATCAACACATTTTTTTTAAGTAACACATAAATGGTTTTGAGCTATTTCTTAAATTAAAAAAAAAGAAAAAAACATAGTACATAAAACATGGATTGACACATAGATTTAAAAAATAATGCAATAAGAAAACTATAAAAAACTATTTTTTAAATCAATTTTACTCATGTCTGGATCTCAAATAAATTTAATGTTACTTTATGTAGAAATAGACAAAATGTTATATGCTACAAAGGGTTAAAAATTCCAAACTCTTATCTTCAACATTTTTAATGTTGTTATTCATCATGCATGATAATCGATAAATTTTACTATTCAAACACACATTTTAGTGACAATGTTTTTAATTTATTGAGACAAACAACAAAAAATTCATTGTGATCAGTGATAAAAAGTCTAGTCGGATAAACTCAGTGAAACATCCCTCCTCCCTTCTCTCTCAACAACATCATATAGAGTGGTTTTAGTCCATGACCTTGAACTGTCCTCGAGATAATCAGGAAAGTATGTGCCAATACCACTATTTTTCAAATGACTTTTTCTGAAAGAGAATAAAAATTTAAAAAATGAATAGTTGGTTGATTGAATTTTAAAGGTCTGGGCAGATATAACTACTCTGAAGTTAAACTTTATTCCGGGAACTCCCTTTCTTTTCTCTCACTTGCGGTTTACTGACAATGGAAAACGAGGGAGATACAATGGTTAGGGGAGATCACTATCTTAACCCTACTTCAGGGAAAGATTCTCATGCTACTCTTGAATTGAAGTTGAACTGAAAAATCAAATGCATTGCCTGCAGTAGAGGTCTGCACGGGTCGGGCCTCGGCCTGAAGCCCGAGCCTGGCCTGGCCCGCAGGTCAGATCACTAGATCGTAGATCACTAGGGGTCTTAAAATAGAATTTAAACACATTAAAAAAACATGATTATGACGGAATTTTTGTTTAAACTGAAAACTGCAAATTTCTTTTAAACTGTTCATTCATGCAAAATGAAAACAACAATACACGAAAAAAAATTATATATTAAACATTTACATCTGCTAATAAGGAAACATACTTTTTTTCTAAAGTCTTAGAAGATTTTACTTTTACCATATACCATTTTTTAGATTTTTTTTATGTATTAATAATACTAATGATAACTGAAACATTTACATACAACAAACAAAGGTTCATTAACCCCTTGAAAGGCGATGGTATAAAATATATACCACTTAATTTTAATTGCGAAATGCCACATTGACACCAGAAATTTAAAAAGAAGATTTTAATTTTATCAAGTACATACAGAAAAGTTTTTATCTATTTTGAAAAAAAATCATTTTTAAATTCTGGTGTCAATCAGTCATTTCAGCATTTTAAGAATAGAAGTGCTTTGTTTAAAGATAGAAAACCAACGATTATAAATGCACAAATAAAGCATGAAAAGTTAGCAAACAGCTGTTTCGAATCTACTATGGAGATTCTTCATCAGTGCAAAAAACTCAGTGAGCTAGAAAAAGCAAAACTGAGCAGTTTGCTTTTTCTTGTTTTGCTTTCGCTGTTTTGCTTTTCCTAGCTCGCTGAGTTTTGCACTGATGAAGAATCTCCATAGTAGATTCGAAACGGCTGTTTGCTATATTTTCATACTTTATTTGTGCATTTATAATCGTTGGTTTTCTATCTTTAAACATTTTTGCACAAAGGCTTTATTTGTTATTTTAAGAAGTGCTTTGCCCCTCAAAGGGTTAAAAGCATAAATATCGCAGCCTATGGCACTTCTGCATAAAGAGAGATTATTATCATGAAAGAAAAAAAAAAAAAAAAAAAGACTAAGATAAGTTTTTTTGGTCTGAAGTCTTCGTTAGAGTAAAGATCAATGTTCTGTATAAATTCACCAGAGCCGGGCTGAAATTTTAACTCTCGGGCCGGGCTCGGGCCGAAATTTTAACTTTTGGGCCAGGCTGGGTCGGGCCAATATGTCTTTGGTTCGGGCCGGGCCCAAAATTTTAACTTTTGGGCCAGGCTCGGGCCTGAAAATTTTGGCCCTTGCAGACCTCTAGCCTGCAGACATAAAAGGCGCCATCTGCTAACTGCAAAAAAACTGTGTGCCCACAGCTTAATGGCACAAAAAACCTTTATGGGACATGCTGCGCCAAGACAAAGTCAAAACAAAAAATAAATCCTCAAAAGCAAGATTAAAAAATTGCTAAAAGATAGGAAAACCAACACAATTCAATGGAGAAAATGAAGATAAGTATAATTAAAACCATTTAAAAAGTCAAAAGACCACAATTAAAAGGTAAATTTGTTATAATTAATATCTGTAAAAGTTATAAGTATTGTGGTGATATAACCAGATTATTATTATTATTATTTATTTATTTATTTATTTTTTGGGGGGGGGGAGGGGGGAGGTCAGATTGAAAATGATTGCATTTGCATGTCACAAAGAAAAGATACATTATCTGAAGAACATTATCAGATACATTATCTGAAGAAAGATAATATTTTTGGCTTGATTTAATGTTGAAAATTTGGTGCATGTTATATGGTATTATAAGCTTGAAATAAAAATATATTCTCTCAAATTAGCCATGCATGGTGCACGCCAGGATATACAGTAGAAGATACATTGAGCTTTGTGTATTTTTTTGATTGGTGTAAATTTTATATTACTGTATTTATGCAAAAATGAATTTTTTCAGTAATTAGCATTGGTTTTATTTTTTTTAAATTTTTGCACTTTTTCAGAAAAATGTATGTGGAAAATAGTGGCACCATAGCATCCATTCTCAGTTATCTCAAGGGTATTTCAAGGACAGGGACTAACAACATTATATTATATTCTCATGGCAGGCATTATCACACGTTATTTCAAACAGTGAAGGGCAGTGAAGGCCACTTTGCTATGCTTATCCAGCTAAACACTTTGGTCGTTCATTTGCCATGATGAAAAAGGTGTTCAGAAAAGTAATACAGGTAATCAATAAGTTAGGTTTAATTATGCTCGAGTTTTAAATTTTAATGAAATAAGCTTAAAATAAATACTGACATTAATGCTCTGGATAGAGAAATTGAACAGTGTAAGCTTTGAAGCAATATCTCACTCATTGTTTGAAAATCATAACTTTTAAGGCAGATTGGCAAAAAAAATGCCCTAAACATATTTTAAGGATATCATTAATAAGAGATATTAATAGCAATCCATTGATACCACTTACACTTTTATATGATAATTTATGGTAGAGTTAGTATGAGGTGTTTTGTCTGTTTTGAATATACATCATTGGGAGAATGAGCAACATTTCAGCTATGACATGAGTATATTGGAAAAGCAGAAATAGGATCTCCTTTAACAAGGTCAAACAACTTTTGCTAATCATAATGTTGCATTGCACAAGATGTTGAGCAAATGGCTTCCATTGTACTACAGCCACTTGTCACTAATAGTTAGAGTGAACACAAGTATATTCAGAACCCATTGTAAAGAAAACATAGCTGGGGCACTGCCAATAATGATTCTTATTGGACTGTAGTATCAGGGAGTTCAGTTTTTTAGTTTTAGTGAAATTTCAAAATAAAATAATGGTAAATTGGACTAAACTCTGAAGAAAAATGAATAAGTAATACATACTCCATCTTCTATTTTTTTGTTTTCTTCATCGCTATCTGTTGGACCAGCTAATGCAAGAACTTTGGTAAAGACACCCAAGCGAGCAAAATGATCCAGGTATATCTCTCTGCCTTTAAGCATCAAATCATGAATAATATTCAGAGTTTGCAGTAAAATATCTTCCTCTTCCTAAAAAAGTTTTAATTATAACATTAAGCCATTATAGAAAAAAATCAAAATAGCAGGCAAGAAAAGTGAGAATTTCTTTTCACCATATTTTATTTATAGTTATTGCATTAATAACACCCCCCCCCCCCCAAAAAAAATGCCTCCTTGCAAAACAAATATGATAACTATACAGATCTGACATTTGTAAATATAAATGTCATCCAAATTGCCCCAATATATGTTATTTTACTAGGAGATAGTTTTCTAATAACAAATAATGAAAAATCAATGTAATTTTGAAAATAATAAAAATGAGAAAAGATATTTTTACTATCTTAGATAAAAAATCAATAAATTATAACATGAAAATAAATATTGTTCATATCTGTCTCATGCTATATTCTTTTTATGTCTCCCTCTTTTTTGTAACCAGCAATATTCCACTAACATATTTTCATTCTTTTTGCCAGTTGTATGATATTTCTACTTATGTTTCAGTACGATGTGAATTACCTTAATTTTAAAAATAATTCAACCCACCTGAAAGTAGAGATGTGACACAGTAATTTCATTGCATATTTTGATTTAGTGAGTTCAAATTTAACAGGATCAACCATTATTTTTATTGCTGATTTTCCCAAAATTAATTTCAGAATCTTAAAAATATTTAGGAGTTCAATAAAGCAAAACATTTAAAAAAAAATATGCAAAATGCTATTTCAGGATTTAAATGAATAATTATTGCATGTTACAGCAGACTTCTTGAAATCTGAAGCCACAGAATAATGTAACATAAAAAAAAAATCTACTTATTGTTTCAGAAGAATGCTTATGATTCCGTTTTTGGCAAAAAGATTCTTCTTTTGCAAAAGCATCAATGAATAATGTGATAAATAATTTACAACAGAGTTCCTACTTTTTCTCAATGAGAAAAGAAAGAACTTTTTCAAAACTTCTTGAAGGTCAAATTATTTTTAAGTACTGTTCTGAAGTGGAAATACATAATGAAATTAAATTTTATAATTATACCTTATAAACTACATCTATAAAATATACCTTTATACGTACAAAAAATAATAATTTTTATAATCTTAAATATACCTAAACTTAGTATTGAATTCAGATTTTATCAAGAAAAGATTTGTCTATCTCTGAAGAAGTAGGAACACAGTGAAGCATTGTGATATTCAGGCATTAAAATATCCAGATAAGAATGCTATACAATTTCTACACTTAAAAATTTCTATATTTTTTTTCTCACTATTTTGGGTACACTTTTTTTTTTTTTTCTAATTTTTTGCATCTTTGAAGTGTGTAGAACTGATTTGATGCCTGAAATGAGTTTGCATAATTGAACTTTAAATTATTATTATTTGAGATCATGTTTTTCAACATACAATGCAGGGATGACAAGGATGACTGCCTTGGGAACCCAGCTTTCGCTTTAGAATATAAGTGCAATCCCCTGCATCATTCAAAGTGGTCAATTTTTTAATAAGTGTCATTTTATTTTCAACAGGGAAGTTTTAAATGAAAGACATTCATGGATGCACAAATTTAATTAGATCCATAACCAGCATTGTTATTGTGTTTCCAATGACTCTTTACAAAGCATAATTAATTCTGCACAAAGTTGCACCTGGTGCATACATGCATTTTAACCCTTTCGGGTCTGGTGTACTATTAAGAGTACATGTCTTTTAATGGAGAATTATTTTATTTTAAAAAATACTTTTGCTACTATTTACATGTAATAATGTTAGTATATGTCTATGCATTTAATATATGACTTAATTTATGTTTAGGCATTTAGTAATAATAATATTTATTATTATTTGCTTACTCCTCTTTGCGCCATTTATGATTCTTTTATTTTAAACATACATTTCACTCTTTAAATTTAGAATAAAAGTTACTTTCCTGAAAGAATTGAGTGTAATAAATCTCAAAAAGTATTAGAAAGTTGCAATATAAGTTAAATCATATTGTAATGTAATATTTTCTAAACATCACCAAAAATTCTTCCTCAGCCATTTGTCATATGAATATGAATTGAATAGTATACAAAACAACAACATTCGTTATCTCTCATACAATGAAATATTCGTTAAACATTAATTAATCTATATGGATTGCTAGGATTAAGGTTGTTAACATAAAGGTAATTTTTTCTAAAAGCTGAAAAAAAAAATTCGGACCCGCAAGGGTTAAAATAAAGATACTTACACACTTTTAAATTTTTATATACAAAAATTTGTCAAAACAGACAAATATTACTTGTTTAATAGGATTTTTTTTTAAATTCATCTTTCACAAAAGAAAAAAAATTCACAAAAAGCATCAATTTTTTGGTCAAACAAAGTGGAATTTTCCTTTAGCTATACTAATAATATAATCTATAAATAAAAATAAACTCTTCCTCTAATAGTTAAAAGTTGCATAACTTTTTCAAACACATAATTCATGAAAAAGATAAAAAATGAATGGATGTTATAAAGAACTTTTTTAAGTAGTACACTATTATGTGAAAATTATATTTGGCATAAATATTAATTTAGGTAATAAACTAACAAATTATAAAATAAAAGAGTAGAATACCTACTTCACTATCTAAAACACTTGAAATTACTTCAGTCAAAAGTGTAGCAAAATTTTTAGAACCAACATCAGTATTAGAAAACTCATTTAATAAGCTTGGACTTATATAATGAATCATTTTGCGTATAAGATTAAGACTTGCTTTTCTGAAAATGTAAAATTTGACATTTAAGAAAAATTTTAAATGATATAAGCTTCATAAATAATAAATCAAAATAATAAAATTTTAAGAAGTCAATTTTAAACCATTTCATTATTATCTGATACATTCCCAAAATATATAGTACAAAGCAGAGAAATTGGCAAATATATACAGTGGCAGACAAAATATTACATCACCTACAAAAATGCACCTTCTACTATTTACATAAGCTTTTTTATACCTAAAATGAATTTATTGCTGAAAACATAATTGCACATCACAATTTGAAGTAATGCTGTTTTCATAAGTAGAGCTCAGAAATGAGGGAATGGCAGATTGTTGGGCTTTGAAAGTATGATTCTAATTGACACACTCCAGAAAAAAAATGCAGCGGTTGCTTTAAGGCCCTTTCTCACTGAGATTTGAGATTTCTCACTTCAGGGATGAGATTGACCAAAAAGCAAAAAAGCTGAAAACTGCGCGAACGACTTTTGAGCAATGACAGGAATGTCAATCGCAACAAATATAACTGCATTAATATATAACATACAATTTAACTTTTGGTAAATTAAATTAAAAGGAAATTATTAACATGAATTGCAGAAATTATTTATACTTACTCTAATGAAAATTTAGTTTATCAAGATACAGTACATTAATAAAACCCTGTTATTGGCATGAATATTTTTTTTATTGAAATTTTCTAACAGTAAGACACTTTTGGTTAAGTATTAGGGAAAAGAAAATAGAAATTTTCTTTGTTTTTTAGCTTTGGTCTTGCACAAGGTAATTTTCTTTCTCCTGCTTTTTTCTTGGATATTACACATTAAAGATATCTAGTGATTTCGCTGGACTTTAAAAATCCTGGGTCTCCAGGACCCAGAACTTAAATTCTGGGTATCTTTTTTACAAAAAAAGGGTCCTCACTGATAAGTCATTTTTAGATGCAAAAATTGCATTTGGAAAAGAAGACTGAAATGCAATAATTTTTGTTTTAACAATAATTAATGAATAATTAAAATCAATATTATTTTTTTAAACTATTGAGAAAAATTTCATTATTTTTTAAAAAATAAATGTGCAAGATACAAATTTAATTATAAATTAATGCTTATTTGAGTGTAGAAGATAACATGTATCACTATTGTTTGCATTTCTTTTTAAAAAGTGCAAGACGGATTTATTGAAAAAAAGGATACTTTTGTTGAATATAAGGGTACTTTTTGTTCAATGAATGGGTGCTTTCAGAAGTCACATTCATTCAGAAAGATTTAGAGGTGTCAAAATGGATTTTGGAGCAGGAAAGTCTGTATTTGGAGTGGCAAAAAAAAAAAAAAAAAAAAAAAAAAAAAAAAAAAAAAATGAAAATTAACTTTTGGGTTAGTTTTAGAGTCCCTTTGATGAAATTTTTAGTTTTATCACTAGCTCTTCATGAAATCTGTCATTTGTTGGAATCTTTTGGCAAAATTACTTTATTTTTATTTCTTTTTTCAAAAATTTGCCATTTATTGTGAATGTTTTGACGAAATCTGCTGTTTTTTCGCGATCGTTTGACGAAATCTACCGTTTTTTCGCGATCGTTTGACGAAATCAACCGGTTTATTGCGATCGTTTGACGATATCTACCGATTTATCCTGATTTTTTGACAAAAGTTGTGATTTTTCGCAAAAGATTTGGTGAAATTCGCCGTTTTATCATGATTTTTGGACGAAAATTGTCGTTTTATCGCGATTTTTGACAAAATCTGCCGTTTTTTCGGTATTTTGTGACGAAATTAACCATCCTTTCACGAACCTTTTGACAAAATTGGCCGAAAATTAGTCGTTTTTTGGCGATCCTTTAAGGAAATTTGCCGTTTTTTCGCGATTTTTTGACGAAATTACGCGTCTTGTATTTTTTTGGTAAATCAGAAAATTTGAAAATAACAAAAAAGCTGAAAACCGCGGATCCGCGGAAGAATCTCATCCCTGTCACTTGCATGTAAAACCAATGGCCATGGAATGCATTTGTATCTTTTAAATATCTCCTGAGGAAATTAAAATTTTTAACTTTTTTGTGTGCTCTTTTGTATTTTGTTATTTATATATATTTTTTTAAACTCTTAATTTTTGGAAGACCCAAAAGCCAGAAAGCCTTCAGACCCAAGGATTCTGAATAATAGGTCCTGTATTGTTTATCATCAAGAGTACATATTGCCAACAGTGAAATTTCTAGCGAGGCAAATAATCTGGAAAAGCATATCCAGCAAAGAGATCAGTCAACCTCCTCGGAATCTCAATGGCATGTGATATGTAAGGGAACAAAAAAAGGTGAAGCATATCAAGGTATCATTTTGCCAACTGTGAAATACCTAGTGAGTCAAATGGTCTGGAAAAACAATCAGGAAAGGCACTGGACAACTGAAATTAATACTGGACATAAATTTTAATTGACATCTTGGAGTACACAAGACAGTTATTCAAATTAATTTTAAAGCAGCAGAAAAATGCAATTTTTAACAAAACTTAGTACCTTGTCAACCAAATTAGTAAGTAGAATCTAACTTATTCATGAATGATTTCGTTATGTCATTTACAAGTTTTTATCTCCAACACACAACAAATGGCATTTTTCTACTTATTTCTACACTTTAACTGCAGGACTATATTTTAAAAAAAAATATGGTATTAAAGCAATGGACTGACCTAAGAATATTCCTTATCCTTATCTTGATACAATTTTGGCTTGTAAAAAGGTGCTAAAATTGCTAAAAAGAAGTAGGTTACCAAGATTAAACCAGGGGTGATTCTGGGTGAAATTTTTTTTTCGGAAATTCGCATCGCATTTTCGGAAATCGGCGGGGGGTGTTGGGGGGTCGTCGTGAGTCCCCCCCCCCCTCCAGCAATTTTCGGACAAAATCGGCGTTTTCCGCTTCCTCAGATGAAATTAGCAATATTTTAGCAAAATCGGCGATTTATTGCGTTCTTTTGCCGAAATCGGCGGTTTTTCCCCGATCTTTTGACGAAATCGGTGTTTTCCCTTGTTTTTGTAAGTGAAATCACCGTTTTTTCGACGTTATTTAGACAAAATTTGCATTTTTACGCGATTTTTTCTCGAAAACGGCGTTTTACTCCCGCGATCTTTTGACGAGATCGGCGTTTTTTCCGTGATCTTTTGATAAAATCGGCGTATTTTTTTTTCAAATATTCTTTTGACAAAATATTTTTAAGCGATCCTTTATCGAAAACGGCGTCTTTTCCCGCGATCTTTTAACGAAATCGGCTTTATATCCCCAATCTTCAGACAAAATCGGCGTTTTCCCGCGGTCTTCAGTAGAAATCAGCGTTTTATCTGCGATATTTGGTGAAATTGCCGTTTTTTTCGCGATCCGCACAGGAAATGCGCGTTTTTTATCGATCTTTTGACAAAGTTCGTTTACAAAAACATTTACGAAATCGTCGTATTTCCACGAAATATTGATGAAATGTATGCTATTTCGGCGATCCTTTCACGAAATTTGCATTTCTACGTAATTGTTTTTTCCGCGCGCAAAACCGTACAAGTTGGCAACTCTGCGGAACTGATAATCCAATTTCAAATTTTCGGAAAATTCGGAATTTTCGGACGAGAATCACCCCTGGATTAAACCAACGATAATTCTGTTATTAGAATGAAACTGGTCACAATTACATGCAGTGATGTAATTTTTTTTACAATTATTTTATTTGAGGTCAGTTACTATATTTTAATATTTTGATAAAATAGTGCATTTCTGCCTTTGAAAACTTACTCAGCATAATTAGACGTTTTAAGAAACTATTTTTTGTAATATGAGCAAATTGTTTCTAAGTGTGCGTGTGTGCCTAGGTGTGTATATATATGCAACTTTTATCTATAAAAAGCTAATAATTTTGACTAAATTTTGCATCCTACAATTCTGGGTTATGAGAAGACCATTGAGCTAAGTCACATGTTTCAGAAAATTTGATTAGTGGGTCATTTTTGAGTTAATGCATTTTAATGTGAATGAAAGTTGAAACAGTAATTCATTGAACAGCTTGCAGTAAACAGGCACATAATTGGCATCATATCAAATTTGGCACGATTTGGGATAAAATCTACTTACATTACCGATGCCAAAACATATGTGTTCGCATCATATTAAAAAAAAAGTTGCCAAATTTGAAGAAATTTCAAGAAAAAAATCAACTTTCAGAATCTGGTCAAGATACATGACTCAACCAACCAGAGACCAAATAAAAAAGGCAGTTAGGAAGAATGCCCATTTGTTGTAAATGTAACGTAATGTAACATAAAATTTTAAAATATGTACATAGTTTTACTATTGATTGTTTCTGTAAATAAAATTGTTACAAAAAAGAATGCTTTATAGCAATAATATAGTGAGAATTTATTGTTATACTGAGTTGAATATAAAACTAATTTTAACTGAACATAGCTTGGTTTTAATCACTGTTAGCAAATTAATACTACAGGTTTATTTTAATGCAACAACAATATCTTTACATGAAACATAAAACCCATTATCTGCACACTTTTACATTTTTTCACATGTGACGCAGTTTTTTTCTCTGGCACTGTAAATATAAACAACTACATCAGAAAACATCAATAACATAACTTACATTATTTTGTTCAATAAATTCATTTACAAAATATTTAATATTTTTCATCATTTTGGAAAATACACTCTTGTAATATTTATTTCATACAGATAAAAAGACTCCAAAGGTAATAAATATATATTGTCCCACAAATCTATAGTAATGAGTTTGTTTTCCATAATAATGGTTGAATTCTCTTTTGAACAAAATTATATTTACTGATAACTAAGTTTTAATATAGCTGAAATCTGAGAAATTAGGGGCTATTAAATTGTTGAATTCTACAATTTTCAAGAAACTTTACCGTTTGTTTGTGTTTGAAGGATCTATTAAAAACAGCCAGCATCTTTCAAAATTCTACGTCCATTAAATATGCATTGCAACCTTTTTCAATAACTTTCATGCAACATTTTGGACAAAAAAGATAGAAATTGCACCATATGACATTGATCATAAACACAATGTGTTCTTCCATCATTATCTATTCATCCTCTTCAAAACATTTCTTTGCTCAATTAAATATTCTAAGGTGATATCTCTGTTCTCAGACTAGCCTTCTTTTTCTGTTCTCAGGTTTACTTAGAAATTGAAGTGTGTCAAATTTCCACTGTCAGAATTTTGAGTGTCATTATATCTTTATAATGAAAATCCTATATGTTCATGAAAACAAATTACTGCATGTTGTCATTAAGTTTCCTTAAGTATGTTTCAATATATTAAAACCAAGTAGTAATTGCAATATTTAAAAATTTTGATTTTTGTATGAAAATAATTTATTTTTTTGGGAGGCATTAATAAGTAAAAATGGTCATTAAGGTTGTTCTCAAATCCCCACAGTCTACTTTCTGACACAAATGAGCTAAAATTATGCAAAAAACTTCACGTAGCTGGGGGGGGGGGTTTCAGAACCACTGTAAGAACCTACTTTCTCACAGCTGCAATATTTGCTTAAAATAACAATGTGAATACAAAGAGTAAAGAAATATAGTTGCATTTACAACTATATAACAAAGAGTTAGTGCAAGTAATTCATTATTTGAATTATAACAAGGAAATTTTTGTTTTAAAAACTTTACTATTCATGAAATTGCACTAATTTCAAGAAAATGTGCATGATCACATGTAAATCAGAACTTGCGACAATTCATTTTTAACATCTTTCTCAATCAAGAAAAATGTTGAAACTAATTATAGAAGTCCTAACCTGACATAAAACAGAAAATACTGTTTAAGAGGATACTCAAGTTGCTTACCTTACAGATCTCACCATAGATCTTTGATATAATTGGCAAAATACCGGTAATAATTGTTGGAGATAAAATGGAGCCATTTCAGGATCACCTTTGGGTTCACTGTCAAAGTCATGTTCTTGTTGTTTTCTATCACCAAGCTTTGAACTTTCAGATACAGGGCACATCCATTCTCCTACATAAAAAGAATAAAATTACTACAGAAGAAGACAATAAAAAAAAATCTGCCTAGTCACTAGTACAAGTCAGTGTCTAGTCTAACATCTTCACTCCCTGGGTTACCATATGGAGACCTCTGTTTTGTTATATTTTATGAATGCTATTTGTAGCAATTCAATCCCTTTGGAGAAGAGAATAATCCCAATTGGGAATTTCAAACTGCCATTATGCCATCCTAAGAGGAAAACCATCAAAATTTTTGTAGATACCAGGCTATGCTGATGTAATTAATCTAATATGGCAAAAGCCATATGAATAAGAAATTATAGTTGTGTAGTATAATTGCTAATGTTTATGTGATTAAACTGAAATGTCAAAAAGTCCTCCTCAATTAAACCAATGACTTGAAATTTAATTTAAAGATTCCTTATGAACTCAAGCTTTCTTTTATGTTGACCTAGGTGTGATGCTAGCACCTTCTTAAATTACTATCTGATTCTGATGTCAGTGCAACTTGATTGAGGTAGGTCCCTTTATTTAATTTGGATTGAGAAAATATTTGAATTATGGATATTGAAATCATTAAATTAAAAAGATCAAGAATTAGGGAATTATTCATGAAATTATGTACAAAAACAGAAAACACAAAATCCTGTGAATGAAAATTTATATTTGACATATAAAAACATTATTGGGAATCGGTTAATAGGTAATATAATCGAGAAATGGTTTACTATTTGAATGGAAACAAAGTAACTGGTTATTTTATGCCCTACTATGGAAAAGTTAGAGAATCGAAAGAGACCACTAAATTCAGGGTATGTTATAATGCATCTTCTAAAGCGAATGGGGGGGAATTTCCCTAAATGATTGTTTAGAGAGCAGCCCAGATTTGAACTCTGGTTTGAAAATTATATTAAAATTTATATATCATTCAGTTACATTTTGTGCATATATTGAATGAACATTTTTTAAAATAGGTATCGCAAAACAGGATGAAAAGTTTTTGCAATTTTTGTGGGGAAAGGACCAGAGAACTAATCTCAGTTTGGGTCGTGGTGATATCAGAATCCTGCAGTTCACACATGCTCTTTTCAGAGCAAAATGCAGTCCTTTTATTTTGTCTGCTACAATTAGGTATCACTTGTCAATATTTAAAAACAAATCTAAAGATGTTTGTGAACTGCTAGATGATATATATGTCGATGATTTCATCAGTGGATGTGAAACCATTGGTATGGTAGCATTAATTACTAACAATGCCATCGAATTTTTAAGACTAGCATCCATGAATGTATGACAGTAGGTTACTAACTCTTTCACTTTACAACAAACATGGGCAGAACGAAATATTGATTGTAAAAGGACAATCAAGAAACTGGAATCCCACTCAAAGTATTAGGCCTAGTTTGGAACACTAAAAATGATACCATAACAGTCGTTACAGACCATTTCAATAACTTAAATTATACTATGTCAAAAAAGAAATGCATTAAAGGTTTGTGAAATGTTCTTTGATACTTTGGGTATTTTTTTACTCTTTTACCATTCACCTCAAGTTGCTTATGCAGCAGCTTTGGGAAATAAGTATTTCCTGAGCCAAACCTTTCCAACCAGTATTAGAATTTATATTCCAGGAATGGCTTGAAGAAGTCATAGATATTCAAACAATAAATATACTTTGATGATATTTTAAAATTTAAAAATTTTAGAGTTGCATTTTTTTTTTTTTTTTTTTTTTTTTCCAGATGCAAACCAAAAGGTGTACATAGCAATTTTAGAATAAAATGTCCTTCAAAAATTTCTATTATATTTGTTATTGAAAACCTTGAATAACTTCATTAAAAAAATTAACTTTGCATAGATTTGAACCTGCTAGGTGGCTTGCTGTAAGCAAGACTACCTTATTATTTGAAGAACATTTTTCCAATTCTTAAGGAGAATGACATATATTTATGGTGCGATTCACAGATATGTTTACAATGGATAAAGGGGCTTTTGAAAGTCTAAAACAATGTTAGAAACAGAGTGATTGAAACAAAGAGAAAACAAATCCTTCCAGCTAGCATTATTGCAATGGGAAAGAAAATCCTGCTGACAAACTGACTTGTGGCATACACTCGCATATTCTCTCATAAATAACAAAGTTTGGCTTTCAGATCTAATTTGGCTGTAAATGACAAAATTATCATCCAATGAATCAAATGTAAAATTTAATTCTGAGGCTGATATAGAACTAAAAAGAGAAATGAAGGATGTTAATGTTTTTCTTCAAATTTTTCAGGAATCTAAAGATCTCTTATTTGATACCAATAAGTATAGCAACCTAAGGGTGACTGCTTATACTATCCATTTTATTAAAAACTAGCGGCCTTCGCCCGCTACGCTGGTCGGTTTATCTAAAGAAATCTTGAAGAAGTAGTTAGATAAGGTTCAGACATACATTAAAAAAAAAAAAAGCAAGTCGATCATTCAAAAAACGTTGGGAAATATCAAATATTTACTGTAATTTTTTAAGAAAAACAAAGTTTCGAAAAAAAAAATTAAATCGAAAAAAAAATTACACTGACATATTAATGCAAGGAAATTTTCCCAGAGAGAAAATTCGCCTTGAATACAATATTTCAAATTCTTTTAATTGCTTATAGGCGTTAATGCCAACATAGTGAAAAAAAATTCCATGCTGGGAATCGAACCCGGGCCATCAGTATGGCGCACTGACGTTCTACCGACTAAACCACATGGAACGACAGCCAGCTTGAAACTTTCTCATACTTAAGTAGACTGGCGAAAACATAACGATAGCGCGTTTTAAAATCGCACAGTGACATCTATTGGATTTTATATGTACTAAAAAACGTTATGTACTAAAAAACGTGAGCAGCGCACCTAATAGTTTCTTTTGTTTCTTTTTGTTACTTTTTGTTACTTTTTTGTCTGTTGTCCGATTTTGATGAAACAAAGCCTATACACTGCCCGGGAGTGTGCATTCTTCATTAGTGAAAACCGCATAAAAATCCATTCAGTAGTTACGAAGATAACCTCGAACAAACAGACAGACAGACAGACAGACAGACAAAAAATTCAAAAAATTTTTTTTTGTGTTTCATTGGTTTTCTTTTATCGCCCTGACTCCATTTTTGTCAATTATCTTCAATGTACAGACACACCGGGTCCTACTGTTTTATTATATGTATAGATTATAAGCATAAATCTGAAAGAAAGTCAGGTCCCATATATGTGGAAGTAGCAGATGCAGAAAATTATTGGGTCCACTTAATTCAAAAAATTTGAAAAGGAGTATTTTCAGCTTCCTAAACATTCACTGATAAGTAATAAATCAAGATTTTTTTCATCTAAATCACAGTATGACTCCTGATAAATTGATAATTCAGTAAGGATGCTTACAAATGCCAAAATTTTAATTTTCAGAATGACACCCATTAATTATCTCTGGAAACATTAAAACCACTGAACTATTAATAATGAGGGAGCACCAAAATTTGTACCATGCTGGTGTACTGGACATTCTCACTCAACTTCAAGAACATTATTGGATACTTTGGGGCAGACAAATTGTAAAACAATGCCTGCATAAATGTATTATCGACAGATGTTACAATAGAAAACTAGGTAGCCAAACTGTAGCACCATCACTTGCAGACACATTTTAGTTGAAAGTGTCTTTGAGGTTGCAGGAACTGATTTTGTCAGACTTTTACATATAAAAGACATGAATAAAACCTACAAGGCATTATTTACCTATGCAGTAACTCATGTTATCCATTAAGAAATTGCATCAAATGTAAGTACTGAAAACTTTTTACAGGCCTTTTGAAGGTTTATATCAAGGTAAGGACTTTGTAAAACTCTACACTCTGACAGTGTGCTGATTTTTAAAAATGCAGATTGTAAAATTCTGAAACTATAGTCAAATTTGACCAGCGAATTTGTTCAGAACTATTTTAGTAAAAAATGCATAGCCTGGAATTCCACAGTGAAATGTACAGCATGGTGGGATAGATAGTGAGAGAGAATAGTTTGAATCACAAAAGGTAAAATAAAAAAGATATTAGGAAAGGCATTAGTTACTTTTGAATAACAACTCAAGAGAGATTATATTGAAATAGAGGCAATCATAAAGTCACAACCATTTAATCTTGTTTATAATGAACTGGCTGAACCATTCCCTCTCACTCCTACCAATTTACTTACAGGAAAGAGATTAACCATATTACTAATACTGTCAAAGGTGATCAAATAAAAAAAAGTTAAAAAAAATTAACAAAAGATACTTAATATCACAAAACTTTGTTAAATAAGTTTTTGAATAACTGGAGGGGAGACTATCTCCTCCAATTTAAAAATATACATTTCACTAAACCTGTAAAAGATGTAAAAAGTTTTAATGTTGATGATATAGTTTTAATAGCTGAAGACAGACTGCCTAGGCAGATGTGGGAAATGCGAAAGATTTTTGAGATTCATAAAGGCATGGATGGTAAGGTTTAAAAAAAAAGTAACCTTAAAGACTATCATGAGAGTCATCAAAAGAACTATCCAGATGATTTATCCTATAGAACTAGATGATTAAATTAGACAACCCTTTGATTTTATTCTATATTTTCATTGTTTTCATTTAAAAAATTTTTAATTTTAGTCAATATTAGTATTATTATCATTAATTTATTGTTATTTGTTAGCAGTGTTTAAATTCTTCATTCATAATTATATCAGAGATTGAGTGGAAAAGTAGTAAAATAAGTGATTACAATAGTATTTGTATTGTATTCATACAGTATTACTTTATGGTTAGTAATATTAGATGTGAATTGAAGGGATGATCAAACAATCAAATTTAATGAATGCATTCAGAGTGGGAAGATGTTGCAACTAAATCATTTTGGGGAAAAGAATAATCCCAATTGGGGATTTCTGACTGTTATCATCCCGTCCTGAGGAGAATACCATCAGAATATTTGTGGATCTCAGCTTATGCTGACACAATTAATCTGATCTGGCAAAAGCCATGTGAATAAGAAATTATAGATATGTATGGTGTAGTGTAACTGTCAATGTGATTAAAATGTGAAATGTCTAAAGGTCCTTCTCCATTGAATTGAAATTTAAAGATTTCTTATGAATTCAAGCTTTTTTTTAGTGGTAGAACATAATTACAATTTAGTTAACAGAATGATATGTTTTGAAGTCTAAGATTCAAATTAATGCAAATAAAATAGAAATTTTGCTCAAAAGTCAAATGATAGAAGAAATAGTTCAGTAATAATTAATAATACTAAATTAATACTCACTGGCAAAGAGGCTAAACAATAATATCTGCCACTGATAAGTTTGCAAAACTGTAGTTTATAAATATGCCATTTTATAAGCATCATCATACTTTGAAGTAAAAAGAGTTGCTCTTTGGTCCGCAGCTTCTGTCAAAATTTATATGGCTCTGAAAAGAGCCTTTTTTGTATGTGAGCAACAACTGGTATAAACAGTATAATGATACAATAATATATGCAGCATTCATTGTTGTATCTATTTTGCTTTCAAATGCTATGTGCATACAGCAGAATTTCAGTCATTCATCAATATATTTACAACGTAAATTAAAAAGAAAAAAATACCTGCATCCTTTCGGTTGTCAAGATCAGAAATGTTTCTAATTATTGTTTCAAATTAATGTAATCAATCTCTACAAGTACAGTAGCCAGATTTTTATTTTATGCCATTGTTTGAAAAGTAATACAAATATCAGATATTGGAAGAAGACTGTAGTACTAAAATTTTCATTATTAAATCTGAAATAGATAATAAACATTGTTCATGAAGAAATGAATATTTAGAATATAACATAAATGCAGAAGAATCTCAATAATTACATAAATGTCTTGAAAAATATTCAATAAAACACTGTTTTAACAAATAAATTTAGAACAATTTTAGACTGTTTTTAACAAAAGAAATATTGTTTAAGAAAAAGAAGTTCAATGTTTTCTATCAAAAGAGTTACAGATAATAACAAGAAATAGAATTTAGAAGGCAAAAATAAATTTCATTTAAAGAATGATTTTTTTATAATTGTTTTTGTTGAATGTTAAGCATGTTGCTTAATTTATTTTTACTAATTTTTTATTGATTTGAAAACAATGATACTGTCAAATGCATAAGAATTTCAACACAACTACAGTAGAATCTCTAAAATCTGCAATCTTCTGAAATCTGCATGCATTTCAAAATGTAAACAGTGAAAATAGCAGATAAGAGGTATTGTTTATAATCTTATATCAGTGAATGAAAATAAAGTTATTTTTAATAAATTTATGAGAAAATAGTAATGACACAGGCTATTTGAAAAATAAAAAACTTTTATGGATCACAGTACAGATCTATATAGATCCATAGTGTAAAGTATCAGTACAAATCAAATTTTTTATAGTAGCATATTAATGCTGCTTTAATTGATGCATGGCATAAAATATGACTTAGCTCTTTATTTATTGAAAACTATGATGAAGATATAATTTTTTAGCTTTTCAATTAACCTTCTTTAAGCTAAAGCCTCTAAACTGTTGAATTATGCAAAACTTTCAAAACAAATTCATAAGAGCTATTTAAAGAAAAGAAATTATTGAATGGGTTAACAATAAAGATGAAATTTTGGTAAATCATCTTGCAGGTGAAGAAATTATTTCTTCAATAATGAATCCAGCTGAAGACAGTGAAGCTGAACCTGACAGTGACCAAGAGAAAAAAAAGTTTGAAGGTGGTTTGGTTTTTGGTGAAATTTATTTTAAGTTCTTGGAGTAGAAGAGTTTTATAAATCAACAAGAAATAATGGCTGTTTACAAAACTGAAAAGAAACTTCATTACGATAAAATGAAAGTTCTCAAACAAAGGTTAGTACAAGTAATGTTTAAAAGTAATAAAAATAATTTTGGATATTAAAATGATAATGTACAGGTAAATAAAAGGGATTCACGTTCAATTTGCTTAAATAGAATTATTACATATCTTCTTGTAAATGGATACAGGTAAGTTAAAAAAAATAAATTATTAATATAAATTAAAGCCAGAATCTACAAAACTCTAAAATCCACACAGGCTCTAATCCCTGGCTGTACAGATTTTTGAGACTCTACTGCATATATATATTTATTAAAAATAACTGACAATATAAATGCTTAAAAGTATACATAGTCATTATATACAGGTTTTCTTTGATTATTGTGTTCAACTAATCCTGTGATATTTCTGCCCTAATCCAAACATACATTGAATAGGATACACTTCAATACATCAACAACCAATTTTCACAAAAACTCAATGGACATTACCCATGAATGGCAACAGCCATGCCTCTGTATACACCTTTAATATATATATATATATATATATATATATATATACAGGAATGCCACTTGGAAAATAAAAAATAGGAAATTATATGTACAGTAAAAATAATGACATATTTCATGACAAATGCATGAATTTTGTAAACTATATTGTTTTTAATATACTAAATAAAAAATAAAATTTATAACAAACTATTTTTTGACTACCTTAAAAAAAAAATGAAAGAAAGCCAAACTTTTTTGTAAACTTTTAACACCTACATTTTTCTAAACATGCACCAGTCAAACAGTTTGAAATATGATGTAAAAAGCATTATGCATGAAAACTCTTATGAGTAAATAAAAATAATTTTTCTTTAGTTCTCAGTATATTTTATATCAATTAAGGTAACTTAACAATAGATGCAGTGAGCTCAGTGAAGAATTTCAAAACACATATTAAATCAATTGAGGTAAACCAGCAATAGATTCAATGATTATTCCATGAGCAAATAGAAACTTGTATTTTTTTTCCCCCGATTGTTTGAAGAAAATCGCCATTTTGTTTTGCGATTATCTGATGAAAACTGCTGTTTTATTTAACAATCATTTGACAAAAATTGCCATTTTATTTTGCAGTTGTTCGTTGAAAATCACTGTTTTACTTTGCGATTGTTTGACAAAAATTGTCGTTTTATTTCACGATCATTTAACAAAAAAAGCCATTTTATTTTAAGATAAAAAATAAAAAAAATTACTTAGTCTTAGTTTTGCGATTGGCAGAAACTGTCATTTTATTTCGCAATCATTTGATGGAAATCGTTTTACTGTGATTATTTGACGGAAATTGCTGTTTTATTTCATGATCATTTGACAAAAACCTCTTATTTTACAGTCATTGCACAAAAATCCCTTATTTCGCAATCGTTGGATGAAAATCTTATTTCACGATTGTTAAACCAAAATCACAAATTCTTAAAAATTAAAAAAAGTGGAAATTTGCAATTTGACGGAAAAGTGGCAACTCTGTATACATATATTGGACATCAAGAAAGCAAAATTGAAATATTTCTTTGGGCTTACTGGTTTTATTTCTATCTAACATGGGTATAGTCCATATGAATAAATGGACACTAATAATGTATCACAAAATTATTTTTATATGTTGTTAGAAAGTACATATTAAGCTGTTATCAGATTCACAAACTTTATGCACAATAAACTTTTCAGCCGATTTTAACCCCAACTTTTTCCCATTCAAAGGGAGGAAAATCAGTATTACTAGTACCAGGCGTTAATATTTAATGCCTATTCGTATCAATCGCTTATCTCGGATTCGTTGTAATGTTCAATGTTGGATTAAAAGTCTTGTCTAGCGGAGACTTTTTTTTGGAACTACAGAAAAAAGTTGGAGCACACTGCTGTTTGTTATCACACTCTATGTTGTGTAGATATTTCACGAAAAGTTGGAGGAAATCAAGTGTTGGCTCAAAAGTTTCTTGAAATGTTGGTGAATCTAATAGCAGCTTTACAGTTTGATTTGAAATTCTTCAAAAATCTAATTTTCATAAACTTCCTTAATTGTAAAAGTGCAAGCTAATATATAACAAAGAAATATTGAAAAGTCAATGTCAATTTTAATTCTGTATTATTACAATTAATTTGGTTATTCATGTTAGTTTACTTAGCATTAGATTAGTTTTTGAAAAATTACATTGATTTAAAACTTATGCAAAATTTGACTTTCTTAATTCTGTGTGAGAGGATATCTCAAACAATACTTGAAAAATTCCAATTTTTTAAAAGCTTTTCTGAATTTAATTAAATTTTTTTTCCCAGCATTTTCTGCAAATTTCATCTTTAAAAATTGACGTCTCTTGCAAGGGAAGAAAGAATGAAGTATTTTGTACATGATGCACTAGTCGTATTCTCACTTATGCTAATTGAGGGAACATCTGAAAAAGCTTTAATTATCACACTATCTGTAACAGTATAAATAGAGAAAAACCTATATTTAAAAAATGCTAAGAACTATCGGCTTGTAATATCTGTTGCTCATTTAAAAAAATTAGAATATTTTTTTTTCAAAAAAAACATGCAGTAGCTGGTTGTTTGGAAATGTAATGCTTAAATAATTTTCCATGTCTGACAATGGCTTTTAACTAAAAAACGTATTTTAGAATTCTTTTAATATTATCCTATGCTGCAATTCTATAATAAAGTGGAAAAGTTCGCAAAAGTTTAAGTCATAATCTTTATAAATTGTTAAGTAATGCAATATCTACATCATATTATAAATACTTATTGCAATTGACATAAATAAAATGATGTTATTCTTTCAAGGTTACATTTCAGAAATTTTTGTGCAGCATAAATCACCTCAAAATAATTCTAATAAAATGCCATATTTACATGCATGTTAGAAAAGCAGTTGCAAAATCAAAGAAATATGCAATTTTTGAGTTAATAAAAAATTATTGCATGGAAACTAAAAGATATTAATTTTGTGACATTATCTCTAATTTACTATTAAGATTCAAAACAAGAAAATTGGGGAAAGAATGTCAGCAGAATTATCCATATGTTACAGGTTTTTTTAAAGGGGGGGGGGGATTTAGTAGAAGAAAATTAATGGTAATGTGTATGTGGCATTTGTCTGGTTTTCTTTTGCTAGAAATTTTGCCGGATTTTTCAGACACAATTTTTATTTTATTTTCATTTTAATTTATATAGAATATCAAATATAACAGTCAAGACTTTTAAATATTACCAGAAGTGCCAAATTTCAATAAAAGTTACCAGCAACAAATGGGAAGGGGGGGGGGGCATTTCGAGTAAACCCAAATGTTCAGAAGTTAGTTCATTTGCTTTTTCAGCGACCTTTTGGCAAAATTTGTGTATTTTTGTGACCTTTTGACAAAATTTGCATTTTTTTTTGCAATCTAGATGAAATTTTTATGTTTTTTTTTTATCTTGACAAAATTTGCATAAGCAAAATAGGGTTTCAGAATAATCTTTCATGCATTTTTCTAGGTGTTTAACAAAATGTCAAAAATCATAAATGACTGGTCATCATTGGCCACATAGTATATATGCCTAAATAATTTTATTCACAAGTAAGTTAACATTGCAATTTATTGACATTCACTTCATCCTATGATTTAATTGAAAGAAATAAGCTCCCCTTATTTATTAAATCTTACCGGGAGATTGGAGAATAGCAGCCACTTCTCTATGACCTTCATCATTTCTTTCTCTTGCTTTATCTAAAGGGGTTTTACCATCTTCATCTCTTAAATCAGGATTGGCACCATGACGTAATAGGACCTGCAATAGAAAAACAGAAACACATATTGACAAATTAAATATAGATAGTGTTGAGTAGTTCCTTGGAAGCTCATACATAGATATGTTAGAATAAAGTAAAGTAAAATTAACAAATAAAAATCAGTTTAGCTTTTTTGCCCCTCAGAAAAAAAAAAATTAAATACTTGCAAATCTAAACGCTTGCATTTTACTTACTGTCAAAAGAAGTAGTAAGCATTGCTGGCTGGTTAATATTTTAAAAAGGACAGGAGAAATATGAAATAAAATTATCCACCATTATTTTCATTTTTCTTTCATTTTTACCAATGAATTATATGTAAACAGATGCTATAGAAATAAACAAAAAACAAATTGAAAAACGTTAAAAACTGAAAATTTCCTTAATTTTAATTCATTTTTATGTTGTAGCAGAAAATATGAATATTAAACAACTACAAATTATAAATACAGTATAAAACCATTAATCCAGAATGGTTAGGCCAGATGTATTCCAGATAGAGGTCTGCATGGGCCCGGGCCTGGCTGAACCGGCAAAAAAATTGAACAGGCCATACGTGCCCGGCCGATAAAAAAATTTAGCTGGCCTTCCAGCCCATTACAATGATTTCATTAGAAGCAATAAAATATGAGCAATTTTCAATGAGTATGGCTTTAATGAGAATAAGTATAAAAATGTGTCATAAGACAACATCAGTTTAACAACATCGTATTGAAAATGTGAGATAATTGAAAAGTAACTTGTACAGCATAGAGATTGTGACCGGCATCGGATAGTTTCATTGTGTGTAACATGGTATAATATTTTTTTTAGTAGACTCGTGCCAGCCCAAGATCAGGCTTGCATTGTTTTTCTACATATAGACGAGCCAGACCGGAACTAGACTTAATTGTTCTCAAGATGTGTAGAACAAACAACACGATTTGTAAAATGATTAATAACGATTAAGAACTTATGTTAACGTAATCTTTATATATATATTTCTTGGTGGTTCTTTAACTCACCTTGCAATAACACAAAAGTTTGACACATTTTCTGACTAATTTTGAACTGTTAAAGTATAAAATTGTCAAGCCTGACTATGGGATTTAGAATCAGAGCGTTTTTCATTTTTGGTAAATAAGATACTTGTATAACCTTGTTGAGATATAACAGATTCTTGTCAAATGAGTAGATTTTTTTCCCTTCCAATGCTGTCACTTCTGACAAATTCTATTCACAATGCTAACTTTGACAGTATTTTCTGAAATTGCTTGTATCAAAAAATGACTCCATTTGATTACATAGTTTTCGAATAAAAACACCTGTTAATCTTATGCATTTCCCGAAAAGAAAAAAAAAGTGAATTCAGAAATGCATCAGAAGGTAGCTCCTTTAGATTTGAGAATGAATTTGGAATCTTTAATAAAATGGTATAGAAATATTTTCATAAATCTACTTTTATTATACAGCTTCAAAAGTTACGATTTTTTAACTTTTTTCTTTTATTTTAAACCATATTAATTTTTTAATAAATCTTTATTTGAATGTTGAAAGTCTAAGAATCTAAGTCATCATTAACATTGCCAATGAGTATTTCCTGTAAAATATACTGTAAAATCATCCCATAAATATGCATACCTTATTTTTTTTTTTTAATCCTAATTGTATGATAAAAATCTGAATTTTTTAGAAAAAGTAGAAATTTTGTTAGCCAGAATGGTCTGGTCCTAGAAACATAAAAAATATAAAAGGGCAAGGCCAGGACGGGCCCGGGCCTGAATATTCCGGACCGTGCAGACTTCTAATTCCAGATAACATTAATCAAAGTTTAAAAGAAGGCAATTCATAGAAATACCTTAGAAATAAAACTTCACTCTTTCCTATGCATAAAAATCAAAATGTCTAATGTATAACTAAATATGCTTCTATTTCAAATTTTAGTCATTGGAATCAAGTTATATCATGTTTGTTTTAATGTTTAAAGCAATATACATATCAAATTGAGACTGTATTGCTCATTTTTCAAAAATAAGTCAATTGAAAATATTCTGAATGAATTTTTCCGTACTGTATAGAACTTAATACCAGTTAACACATTCGCTGCCGCTTACGGGAAGATGTGATGATAGTTAATGCCGCACTATAGAAGTGGGTTTTCCCCTGAAGCCAATTTACTTTTTATAACAAAGAATCAATGAAAGATTTTCCCACGCCAGCATGTGACTGGCCATTGAGACATCACCCCACATCACATGCTGGCATGTGAATGGCCCCTTAACATTGGTGCCATATCATGTGCTGGTGCATGATCGGCAGCGAATGTGTTAATTATTTCAACAATGCTAGCTATTTCAATAATTGCATCTGAAACACACATATTAAAACGTTTTATTAGAAACATGGACACTGCATAAAACATTTGCAAAATTATTATTTTTTTAATCTGGAAGACCAAAGAGATTAGAATTTCAAAATGAAAAATTATGTATTAAATAAAATCATAAGATAAAATGCAATATTTCACCTTGATTGAATCATAAAATACACAATATGAACTTCAAAACACTCATTGTTTTACCCCTTTGGGGACGAGCAACACTTGTACATGCCACAAAAAGGTTTAAGAATCCTTGTTTATGCCCACCAATAAAATTTTACTGTAAAATTTGCATTTTCTCGATTCAATAAGGCAAAAATGTTTGTTTTTAAAAACAGTGACAAAACATTAAAAATTTCGTAAAAAGCTTCCATTGCGAAGGGGTTAAAAGGCAACTAAAATAATAAAATAGCTGTCTGTAAAAAGTACTTAAAAATTCAAATGTGTCCATGATTATAAATACTGTATTTACTTGTGTATAGGGCGCACACGCATATAAGGCGCAGCCCTACTTTACAAGTAAAAATGGCGATTTCTTAAAATCTCGTATATAATGCACACCATAAATTTGATATGCTAATGAAGAATGATCAAATGAATTTCAGTAAAAGAAATTCAAAACAAACATTAAGACGAAAATGCATTTTTAGACTTCGGATTATAAGACAATGACAGGAATTAGGAATGAGTGACGGTAAAGAGAATTGCTAATTAGCGTTTAGATAATGGCATTAGCTCTGTTGTATAAAAAACTGCAAGGAATGAAATAAATATGCAGTAATACATCAATTAAGTAACATTTTCCGAGTTTTAATATTTCTTTGAATAATTTCTTATTTCATATGTACATCGTTCCACTGCATCCAACAGTAAAAAATTATTCCGTGTATAAGGAGCACCTAGGAGTTTTGTCCTAATTTTTTGGAAAAAAAGTGCGCCTTATACACGAGTAAATACGATAAGTATTTTGACAACCTTTTGTCTATAGAATTATATTTGTGTAAATGAAATGTTATAATTAGTGATTTTCTTTTTAATGTTGAAGTGATATTAGAAAAAAAAAGTACTTTTGCAACTCCAGGTCTTCCAAAACAAGCAGCATAATGTAGTGAAGATGATCTTTGTCCTTTGTTTACATCAGCACCTCGCTCACATAGGAATTCAACCATTTCTTGAGTACCAAAAGCAGATGCCCAGTTAAGTAGAGTTTGACCAACATCATCCATAAAATTTACTTCAATGCCTAATAAATAAACAAAAAATTACTTCAATGCCTAATAAATAAACAAAAAAATTACTTCAATGCCTAATAAATAAAGAAAGAAACTGTCTAGAAGAAAAGGGAAAAAAAGCTAAGTGAAACTTTCTAAATTAATAACTAATCCCTCGATTTTTTTTTCAACACATTATTTTTCTTCAGCAATTGAGTCAGAGATTTTAAAAATCTTTAGAATCATATTTTAGAAGTAATAGTAAAAGTTAAAAATATAAAAGGAAATATACAAACTTCTATTAATGGAAAATTAAGATAAAAATGTGCCAAGATGGAGTGAAAGTAGATATACATTAATTATTTATTGTTACTGCAAAATAGCAAATAGAACTGGTTACCTCCTCATAGAAATGAGCAGATTGACAAGAAGCATGCCCGATAATGGAAAATCTTGTAGTTAGGTAAAATCACCTGTCTTCTGCTTCATATTTTTCTTCCCCAAAGTCTGAAATCTTTTCTAAATGGGATATCTGTTGATGTGATTTCCATTTTTTCTTAAAAATGGAAAAACTTAAAGATGTCAGGGTCATCTTTAAGTTTTCAAATGCATAGTGTTTTAGTTTTGTGGCAATGCAGTATTTCACAGTGGTTCAGTAGATTGTAAATGTGTTTCATTTGAATTATGTGTATTTTCTATAAAAGGTGATTTCACAATTTTGTATTATTGTGTGGTGTGATAAAATATACAATACATACATAATACTTTTTCAGATTTTAATGTATCTTGTATTTTGGTATATCAACATCATAAGTAAGGCTGCTGCAAACTGCACATATTTGTTATCAAAGTAACAGGTATTCTCTAAGATACATAGTACCGAATTGTTATTTAGAAATATGACTCATTAGTCCTTACTGTGTCAATACACAGTCAAACAAAGTGAAACTAACTTCAAATGTTGCTTACATTTGTGTATTTCATAAAAGCAGCCAGACAATTGAATGTGGTAAAAGATGTGAAATTGTGTTTGGATTTAGACAATTCAAAGCCTTTTTTAAAAAATTCAGACAAAAAAGTGATGTTTTGATAATTTTTTAATTGCCTTGATATTTTTTTATGTTGAAGTAAATCATATTTAATGATTAATCTGCAATTTTGAAGAACTGAAAAAAATTTCTCTTCCCTATAGAAAATATCAAAGTTCACGTTTGTGAATGTCATTTTTATGAAAAATGAAATCCCAATATGTTTGGAGTGGTATATCTCTGGCAAGAGACAACATCCCAAAATTCTTTTGGTATAAACTTATAGAATAACCTACCTGCTTATTAAAATTTAATTGTTTCCATGGGGCATTGTTATTTTACATTGTTATGTTGCCACAAAGTATAGTCAGAATGACGTTTTTGTCCATTTTCCACACTTAATATCTTATTTAAACAATAGTAACCTAAACTTTATCTTATAGAATATGAAAGTGAACTACTAGAACAAGCTAAATAATATAGTACCTCATGGAAATATTGTTGCTGTTAGTAGATATAACCTGTTAAATGTTCAAAATCTGCAACATTTAAAGTAGTTTATTTCAAAAAAAGCACCACAGTTGAATGAAAAAAAAAAGTGTCACACAATAGTTGAACATATGTACAAAAACATGGAAAAGAAAAAGAAGTGGGGCCTCCTGATATTTTTTAGTAAAAAAATGACAAAATTTATAAGAAAAACAATGTCCATCATCACATTTTTTCCCTGAGAGAAAATGAAACATCCTGTTTCTCTTTCGGAAGAAAGAAGTGACAAAAAAAGGGATATTTAATTTTCTCTTAGGGAAAAAATGTGATGATGGACATTGCTTTTCTTATAAATTTTGTCATTTTTTATTAAAAAATATCACAAGGCCCCACTTTTTTTTCTTTTCCATGTTTTTGTAAATATGTTCAACTATTGCGTGACATTTTTTTTCATTCAACTGTGGTGCTTTTTTTGAAATAAACTACTTTAAATATTGCAGATTTTGGAAATTTTGAATATTTAACAGGTTATAGCTACTAACAGAAACAATATCTCCGCGTGCAGTACTGTATTATTTAGCTTGTCCTAGTAGTGCACTTCCATATTCTATAAGAAAAATTTTGGAGTATTATAGCTTAAATAAGATATTAAGAGCAGAAAATGCACAAAAACGTCATTTTGACTAAACTTTGTGACAACATAACAATGTAAAATAACAATGCCCCATGGAAACAAATTTTAATAAGCAGGTACTGTTATACTATAAGTTTATGCCAAAAGAATTTTGGGATGTTGTTGCTTGCCAGAGATATATCACTTTAAACATATTGGGATTTCATTTTTCATAAAAGATGGCATTCACATCCTCGAACTTTGATATTTTCTATAGGAAAGAGGAAATTTTTTCAGAGCTTCAAAATTGCACACTATTCATTAAATAAGATCTATTTTAACATATAAAAAAAAAATCAAGCAAATCAAAAAATACAACTATCACACTTTGTCTGATTTTCAAAATAAGAGCTCTTCAGCATCAGTTGTTTCTGTATCATTTTGTTTGTATCAGTTATTCTCAAATCTCAAATGATATGGATTATGTATGGGCTTGTCGATTTATTTATATCTTATTACAAAAAGAAAAAGAAGTAAATTTTATAGCACTTTTCTAATGCTAGATAAAAATGGTAAGAGTGTTGTAAATATTTTAAAACTGCTGCTTGCAAATTGGTGGATATTTTTGCATATTATTTAACAAAGCACATAAAACAGATTCTGAGCACATTCCCTTAGTTTGAAAAATTGATGATGAGGAGTAAAAAAATGCCTTCGCACTTTAAAAGATGTCAAATTCTAATTTAAAACAACACCAAAATGTCACTTCATAGAATTTCTGTTAAAATTAAATATTCAAAGATGTCACAAGCAAGAGAATAGTAGCAAAGGAAATTGAAGTTAGATAAAGATACAAGTATCAATATAGATTATAAAAAGAACAATAAAAAGTCTGAAATCTTTAAATGTATAAGACCATGTTTATTTTCACATTTAACAGGAGGCCATGAAAAAACTTTTATTACACAAACATTTGAAGCAATAAGCAAATTGGTCTAAAATTATAGTCAGTGGTGAAAAAACGTTTAATCTTGATGTCTGGATGATATTCATTCATTTAAGCATGACTTCCAAACAGATAAAGATATTTTCCAAGCATCAACTAGATTGAATCTCTTTAATGATTTGGGCTGCTTTTTACCCAGGAGGTAAGCTTCAGGACTTACTAGACATACTTTTTACTAGAAGGATAGCAGAATAGACATACTTATATTCATATTCCATACTTATGTTCACATAACTATATTCACATTATATACACATATTCCTAGTCTTTTTTTTTTTTGGACTAGGTTGAAAAAAACTGCTGACCTTAATTGTATTTTTCAACAAGCAACGCCTCAATTCACACTTAAAAAGACACAAAGGAATAGTTTGAAAATAAAATTCCTACACTTGATTGGTTGGCTAATAGTTCAAGCCTAAATGCTCTGGGGAAGGGTGGAGTATTTTATAGTGCACAATATGTAGCAAAAAAAAAAAAAAAGCATTCCTGCAATACTTTTCAAAATCAGAGTTAAAATCTGCTATTTGTCAGGTACGATGTGTTTTGTCTCATCAACAAGTTTGAAATATTGTGAACTGTATGCCACAACACTGCATTGTAATTATTAACCTTTTTAGGGGTATTACTTTCTTAGTACTTACCTTAGTACTTTCATTTATAAAATGATGACAAATACCATAATTTAAAAAGGTACTACTAGGTTATCCCGTCGACCAAAAAATTATCACCAAACTGTAAGATTAAATGCCAATAATGGATGATCGTGAATGTCACATTCAATGACATTAAGCACAATACGCGTGTTTAAAATGTCATTAAGTGGTTTTTATTTCTATTTTTATTAATATTCTATTAATTATTTGTTTTTTAGTTATTTAAAATAAAAATTATGTCAGTATTTATAATTTGACTATTAGTTTGACGATTTGTATAATTTGGTTAAATTGGTTGACGGGATAACAGAGTAGTACCATTTAAAACAAATTTATTTCAAAATAGTTAAACAGTTCAAATTTTATAAAATTACATTTTTGGGTCATTCCATGTCAAATCAACCAAAAAAAATCAATATTCAACCTGACCATTTCCGGTTTCAATGAAACTGCTAGGAATCATTCTCTATGATGATATAAATTAGAGCAAATTTTTATTTTGTGTTTATCGTTTTAAATTTTTATACAATTAATTATTTAAATTTTGAAAATCATCATTTTTTGACTTGCATAAATATTGTCATTTTTGAATTTCTCAAGTTCTATCAAACATAGAAAATTTTATGACCACTCATTTTAAAGAGGAGTTTATAAGGTTTAATTTGATATGCAAGTCGACTATGTATAATTAAAATAAATAAAATTTTAAATTTTTTTTAATTTTAAATTTGAAAATTTTTTAGATAGTCATTTTTAAAAATTTTGAAAAAATTGTATGTTTGTTGTAATATTATAAGCTTTAAATTCTGAAATTTTTAGAGTGGGATCTCAATGGGATCAGGAGTTATTAAATAAAAGCAAAAATTACCATTAAAATAGCAATTTAATTCTGTCTATTTTGTTATTTATTTATGATTTGTATGGTAATTTTCAGCTTTTATTTCATAACTCCTGATCCCATTGAGATCCCACTCTAAAAATTTTAGAATTTAAAGCTTATAACATTACAACAAACATACAATCTTTTCAAAATTTTTAAAAATGACTATCTAAAAAATTTTCAAATTTACAATTTTAAAAAATTTTAAATTTTATTTATTTTAACTCTACATAGTCGACTTGCATATCAAATTAAACCTTATAAACTCCTCTTTGAAATGAGTGGTCATAAAATTTTCTATGTTTGATAGAACTTGAGAAATTCAAAATTGAAAATATTTATGCAAGTCAAAAAATGATGATTTTTCAAAATTTAAATAATTAATTGTATAAAAATTTAAAGTGATAAATAAAAAATAAGAATATGCTCTAATTTATATCATCACAGAGAATGATCCCTAGCAGTTTCATTGAAATCAGAAAGGGTCAGGTTGAGTCATTGGTTGATTTGGCATGGAATGACCCTTTTCATTGTAAAACTCTGGTGTCAACGTGGCATTTTGAAACTTTCCAACTGCCCTTTAAGGGGTTAAGCACAAAGCAAGCATTATTGACATTTAATATTTCTATAATTTTGAAAAATCAGTTCCGTTCTTATCATTTTGCTCTTATTTTATATCTGGATAAAATACAATTTTTAAAATTATAATAATACTTGTTTTACAGCGTTTTTGTTATGATTACATTGCTTATTTTGTTTGATAAAATAAATGTAAATTATGTCTATTATGAAGATTTACTAGGTTTATTATTTTGTCAATAAAAGAGACTTCCTATCATTTTGCCCCCCAGAATACAAAGTAATTGCAACAAAAGTATTTTTTAAATCAGCAAAATTACCTCCAGAATCTATTGCATCAATTAAAGCATCAGTATCTTTGCTACGTATACAGTCAATTAACTGGCGGTGAGTTCTTTCACCAGCAGTATCAACTCGTCTAAGACTAGGAACTCTTGTAGAAGGAGCAGTAGCTTGAGATGACTTTGGTAATGCTTTCCTACCTTCAAATAAAAGTACTAATAGCAAATCTACCAGTCGCATTGTATCTAAAACACACCTAAATTAAAAATAAATAAATAAAATGAATTAAATATGAAAGATTATGTTTTCAAATACAAAAATACATTGCATTTATATAAATGTACACTAAAATTTTTTCAATCCAAACCAACTAGGACTAAAGCCTGTTCAGATTAGTTGATTTTTTAGATCATTTAAACAATAACATATTACAGTATCATAAACTAAAAATTATAATAATTAAACTACATAATACATAATAATTAACTAAAATTAAATATTTATCTAAAATATAAGAAATGTTTAACAACTTAACAAATACAGTACTAGAGAGAATCATATGTTGACTTACAGGTACAGTCATGGAAAAAAAAGTAAACACTCCCTGCTGATTCCTCAATAAATTATCACAGAAGAAAGTTACTGGCCCTGAATGATTGAAAATAAAATCTATTTTTAAATGATGTATATAAATTTTGCATAAGAGGCTATCTACATATTAAACGAACCCAAACTTCATTTTTTTCAATGGCAATAACCAATTTTAATAAGATATTTCAAATCTTCAGTTCAAACTGTGCTTAGACATCAAGATATCAAGCCATTTGAATGATAAGTTTTTGAAATATAAACATTCAAAATTTAATGCTTCCAATGTGACCATTTCACTCACTTAATATATTTCAGCTATTGACAACCTGAATGTTTCAATAAAATACGTAAAATATTTTTTTTTCAAATTATGCTTTCCTAAACATCATAAACGACCCTCTAAACCATCACCTTGACATTTTTTAATCATTATTCAAAAACTACTCAGATGAAAGATTTGAAATTGAGAATTCGCATAAAGCTGGACATAATGAATAAAAAATTATAAGTTGGAAAAAAAATTATAGGTTGCAATTCATATTTTTGTTTGAATATTAATTTCATAATTCATAATATAAAATGTCTAAAATTAGAAATTTAATATATTTATGTTTAGTTTTTTCTGTATTAAAACCATACAAAAAATTATCACTTTAAGATTCTAATTTCAGGAGATATGAATTAATAAAAATATGATAATGCAATTTAACATAAGAAGCTCTACATTTTGAATGTTTATAATTTAAAAGCTTATAATCCAAATGACTTGAAATTTCATTTCTAGAAATAGTTTGAACTGAAGATTTAAAAAGAGTGAAGAAACTGAATATTGAAGATATGGTGAAAATTGGGATATCATTAAAAAAAAAAGTTTGGTCTGGTTTTTATTTGTATGTGGCTCAGTAAGCAAGTTTCATATACAATATTTAAAAATAGAGGTATTTTTCATTCGTTAGTAACATTTTTTTTTGTTATAATTAGTTACAAAGTTAGTGGGGGTTGTTTACTTTTTTTCCCACGACTGTATCTAGTTTTCTACTGAAATTTATCCATCAAAATTCATACTTTTGTTATTATCTTTATTTTATACTGATTTTGAAAATTAGAAGACCAACAAAAAAAAAAAAAAATTATACATATATTTGCATCCTTTTATAAATAAAATCCAACACATATAAATTATGAGTTTTATATTGTCAGGATTTTTAAGCATAAAATCACAAACCACAAAACTGACGGGTTTTATAAATATAGAGAAAGCTCTAAATTTCAGATCATTAAATTAGAAGATTATAAGTTCATACATGTTTCATATCAGATTTTTACAACAAACTGTTTTAAGGAATCCAAATATCCCATATGATTCCAATAACATATGATTGTTGGAATGCAACACAACAGGCAATAGCTTGTTCTTGGGATCCTGATATATGATTTGATTTAATATAAGACATTTGAATCATCCTGTGAAACTACAAAAAATCTCTAACACATGAAGAAATAAATTTTGTATGGACAGATCAAGTAGATAAACTTAAGGAGATTTTACCATCCTGTCAGAATTTAAACTGTAGAAATGTTTCATACCTTTCATCTCCTTGAACAGCAGACTCAATGGCAGAGGGAAGGTCTGACCTATGAAGATCCTATGAACGGAGAAAATCGTATTAAAAAAATAAAAGAACAAACAAGAAAGTAAATTAATAAGTCAAACATAGATTAGGAAATTCTTTCCAATATATTCAGAATAATGTAACAAAGCTTCATTTAATAAGGTGAATGATGATAGCTAAGTAAACAATTTGAAAACAGACATTTAAAAAAATAATTTCAACAATTATATTCCATAGTCTTTGTGAAGACAAGTATATAATTTATAGATTTGCATGTATACTATATATAATAGTATGCAAAAAATTAGCTCAGAAAATATATAACAATTATAAATTTCCCTTCAACAATTTCTCTCAATGTACTGGAATTCTTTTGTGCAACCCTGTATATGATCTGTAGAAAATTATGCACATACCAAGTAATATGTAAAAAAATTAGTTTAATTTAAAAATGCATATCACAACAAAGTGAACTTCCTGCATTTATCACCCATATACTGTAGCAGAAGTTTTTTGTGTGTCCCTGTAAACGAATAATAAATGTTACGTACACCAATGGCGTATATAAACTTTATTACACTTGAAATAGTGCAACATCATTCAAATATGTTGCAAGTTATCCCCCCCCCCCTAGACCATTATGTAATTAATTCATTTAAATGAGTGTTTTCATGAAAAATTGTTTTTTTTTTAAACATTTATTTAAAAGAGAAATCGTTTACAATTCCAAATCTGTTTTAACTTTATGATTACTAGAAGAGGAGTTATGGCCAATTTAATAAAGTTGGAAATAATGAGTGAAATGCCAGAAACAGGGTTAGGTAAGCCAAAAGAAATGTAAACTCATCATTATCCCAACGTCTAACAGAATATGAAATTAGAAGAAATTTTGTGTATTAGTTCTTGATACAGCTATTATAGAAATTGTGAAAAATGTAACATAGGAGGGTTTCTAGTTTGAGTGATTTATACTAATACTACTATAAGGATTACAGGGCTCAGCGCAACTTGTAGCCTCAAAAATAGTGAAAATAGTGGAAATAGTGACTGAAGTTCCTTCAAAAAAGTGACCAAATAGTGACTAAACAAACAATTAATTTTGATAATTAAGTACAGTACAAATGATGCCTGACAATTTTTTAAAATGTATTCGAACCCTTTAAATATTGATTTACTTAAAAAAAAGAAAAAACTGCATATGAAGCATATTTTTTTTGAATGAATCCAGTTTTGCCGCACTGGTTAGGTAAAATCGGGTACATATTTAAAACTCTGGGAAAATTCGTTTCAGTAAAAAAAAAAATCCCTTTCGGCATGGCCTATAGGCGGAGGTAGATTTCGAAAAGTTTTCATCTCAAAAAAAAAAAAAAAAAAAAAAAAAAAAAAAAAAAATGCCTATCTCTACTTAAATGCCCATTTTGGCAATATATTTTGAATTATATTCTTACTTTATTTAAAAAATTGACCAATATGCTCATTATATAGTTCCTAAATAACAAAAAACTGTTAATTAAATTCGTTTGACAGCAAAATTGAATTTAAAAATGAGTCATAAAATAACCAATTTATTATTTTAATACATCCACAATTCTTTAATCAAGATCGCTTTGAGAAATTTTGTGCGACGTGCCCACTTTGACAGATTTTTTTAAATATATATTTAGCCTTTATCAAAAATCTGACCAATACGGCACATTACACAGTTCCTAAATAACAAATAACTGTCAATTGAATGCGTTTGAGAGCAAAATTGAATTTAAAAATGAGTCATAAAATAAACAATTTGTTATTTGAATACAACCTCAATTCTTTTATCATGATCGCTTTGGGAAATTTTTTTGCGAAGTGCTTACTTTGACAGCTTTTAAAATATATATATTCACCCTTTATCAAAAAATCGAAGAATACGCACATTATATAGTTCCTAAGTAACAAAAAACTGTCAATTGAATGCGCGTCAGAGCAAAATTGGTTTTAAAAATGAGTCATAAAATAACCAATTTGTTATTTGAATACCCACAGTTCATTAATCATCTCGCTTTGGGAAATTTTTTGCGAAGTGCCCATTTTGGCAGCCTTTTTTGAAATATATTCTGCCTTTATGAAAAAACTGGCCACTCCGTCACATTATATAGTTCCTAAATAAGAGAACCTGTAAATTGGATGCGTTTGAGAACAAAAAAAGATTTAAAAATGACTCGGTAAAAACGCAATTTCTTAAATTTCCTCAAATTTTAATCACGATAACTTCGTGAAATTCTGTTCAAAATACCCTTTTTGGCAGCCTTTTAAAAAATATATTCTGCCTTTATCAAAAAACTGGCCAATACGTCAAGTTATATGGTTCCTAAATAATAGGACCTGTAAATTGGATGGGTTTGAGAACAAAAATTAATTTAAAAATGACTCATGAAAAACGCAATTTGTTATACTTAATGAATTTTTTAATGATGAAAACTTCGGGAAATCTGTTCAAAATACCTCTTTTGGCAGCCTTTTTAAAAATATATTCTGCCTTTATCAAAAAATTGGCCAATAAGTCGCATTATATAGTTGCTAAATAAGAGGATCTGTCATTTGGATGCGTTTAAAATCAAAAATGAATTTTAAAATGAGTCAGAATATAAGCAGTTTGGATTTAAGGTTTTTTCTCCAACTCCTATTTTTGTTTAATTTATTTTTGCTATAAGAATTGGTTCTATGAAAAACTTGTCAATATAAAAGTTGTAGATATTATTCTGAAGATGTAAAATAAATTTAATTAGATTTAATTGCTTAAGAACTAAGTAAGTTATGGGTTTTTTTCTTTTTCCTCCCCCCTTTTTCTTTTCGTTTTTAATTTTTTTCATCGGTAAAAATTGGTCCTATCAAAAACTTGTAAATACAAAAGTTTTAGATAATATTGAGTACATTTATATAAAATTTAGTTGGATTTGATATCTTGAGAATTGACGAAGTTATGATTTTTTTTCTCCCAAAAACCATGTTTTTTTCGCCCCTTGAGCCCATTTTTAACTTTATCAAAAATCTGTCACGCATAAACTTTTTCCTCATCTTTTAGAAGTAATATAAACTTTAAACCGATTCGATATCTATTTTAATTAAAAAGTTATCGCATTTTTTCTGTTTTCACAAAAACCCTCCTAACTTTGACCCCCTTTGTCCGATTTTGCCCATTAACGAACTTAACCGAGATTTTATGCCCCTTGATTTTATGTAAAAGTTTGATGAAGATCTGAGCATAATTATGGAAGTTATCGTGTCTAGAAGAAAGTGATATACACCGATAGATAGATAGATAGATAGATAGATAGATAGATAGATAGATAGATATATATATAAACTTTTTTACTGATGGTAGTTTTGGGGTCTAGGAGTCATGATTCGTGTAGATCCGCAAAAATTTTTCAGAAATTCCAACATGGGAGACAATGCAATAGGTAGTATTTCATACGAAATCTACCTAATTATTGTTTAATACAGTAAAAAAATACATTTTTGTTATATTTAACAAAACAAAATTGCACACGTGTTTTTCCATGTGTTAAAAATAAATCTTTAGACCAAGATTGGAAAGTAACCTCCTTTAAAAAAAAAAGATTATAAACATGAAAAAAAAAAGCTAAAATAATTATTCCAGAAATAATCAGCTTAAATAATTAAACTTCCTCGTACGGAACAATTTTTAGCCAAATCGACATAAAAATCCATGTTTTGTAGAAATTCAGTGATGCCGGTTACAGAGGTTTGCACGGGCCGGGCTGACAGAATGAAGACGAAAATTCAAACGAGCCAATCCGGCAAAAAAAATGAACGGGCCAGACCAATAATTAAAAAAAAAATTAAGCAATATTGAACTTAGTTGTTCTCAAGATTTCTAGAACAGACACTGTTTTGTAAAAGTATTAATAGCGATAATGAAGTTCTGTTAACGTAATGTTTGAAAATATAGTAAGATGGTTCTTAATTTCACTACTCAACAACGCAAAACTTGACACATTTTCTGACTGATTTTTAACTGCAAAGGTATAAAATTGACAAGCCTGACTATTGAAGAGATTTGGAATCAAATAGTGTTTTCCACTTTTGGAAAATACATCTCTCAACATATACATATCTCAATACATAACAAATACATATCTCAATACAACTATTGAGATATGAGAGATTCTTGTTACATGGCTGCAGATTTTTCTCCCTTTTATGCTGTCGCTTCCGAAAATTCGATTCACAATGCTAACTTTTCAGTATTTACTCAAAGATGTATTGCTTATATCAGGAAAAAATGGATAATGGTATTCAATTACATATTTTCTGAATAAGAATACCTGCTAATCTTATGTGTTTCCGAAAAGAAATGAATTCAGAAATGTATCAGAAATTCCCATTGGATTTGAGAAAATCTTTAATAAATGATCTAGAAATATTGTCATAAATCTACTTTTTATTCTACTTTCTATCTTTTAAGTTCAAAAGTAATGATGTTTTAACTTTCTTTTTTTTTTTTCTTTTTTTTTTTGTTCTAAACTATAATAATTTTTTAGTGAATTCTTACAGAAATGTTGAAAGTTTCAGAACGTAAGTAATAATTAATATTGCTATTGTGTATTTTCTGTAAAATATACTGTAAAATCAGCCCATAAACATGTATGCAGTATTCTTAAAAAAAAAAAAAAAAAAAAAAAATCTTAATTATATGTTAAAAATCTGAATTTTTTTGAAATAGTAGAAATTATGTCAGGCCTGTTTTCAATGATTTTTGTATGGGCCGAGCCGAACTTTTGACTTTTACACCGGGCCAAAATAAGTTTCGTTCGGGCCGGGCCCGGAAATTCCGGTTAATGCAGACCTCTATCGGGTTGAGGCTAAGGAACAAATTTTTAACTTTTTTCTGGGTTGGGCCAGTAACTGCATTCTACGGACAAGCTGGCCAAACTTAAGTTTTTTACCGGACCCGGCTATTATTTTCTGTACAGTCCGGGGTGGTCGAGTGTGAAATTTCGACCAATCCACACCTCTAGTTTGGCTGCTCCTAGTTCCTATCCAAGAAACTTTAATTAACACAAAAAATATCTTTTATATCAAAATAAAAGCAAAATAATTCGAGCATATGCTCAAAAATTCTCTTTTGCGCAATATATGTGATATAAGAGACACAGAATTGCACCATCTTTACAACCAACCAACCAATCAAATGAGTCGAGAGTCGACTCATCAATCAAGTGGGTAGACTCCTTGAAAGAAGTTGAAATACCCAACCCTAAGGACGATTCACATACAGAGATCGTCGTCATAGTAAGATCGAACACACTTGATAAGTAACAAATCACGTGCAATCCCATATGGGGACAGTCTCGTGTAGGGAGAAAGGGGTGGAAAGTAGACAGAAGCATTGGTTCTTCCTTTTAACAAGAGACGGAAGAGGATTTCGCAACAAAATGGATGTGCAAAAACGGCACATCTATTGCAAGAGCCAATTCGTCGCCATTTTGTTGCGAAATTTTTTTCATCGGTCTGAGATTTTCAAAGTTTTCTCCAAAAATAGTGGAAAAAGTGACTTGAGATCAAAAATAGTAACAAAAAGTGACCAATGCGAAAAATAGTGACTTTTAGTGAAAATAGTGACCTGTGCTGAGCCCTGGGATTAAAATAAAATTTTAAATAAACTGATCTCAAAAAGCATTAAAATATTCTTTTCTTTCTTATACTACTCATATATATATGAGTAAATTAAACAATTACATTTGCTCTCAAATTTAAAATAAGCATACCAATAAATTATCTCTAAAACCACTCAGACAAACTAAAAAACAGGATATTTTGGTAATATCAATGTCCAAGGCAAAAATCTTTTTTACAATAGATATTACCAAATTAAAATTAATATTTCTTTGTAATGTATCCTTACTCACACCAAGAAGCACACAAGTTTCTTTGAATAACAAGATAACACTTTTGTACTTATAAATTCCTGTAGATGTGCTAAGTATAACATCTAAGTATAAGATGTGCTAAAATAATGCTACATATTACTGAAAAGAAGAAATTGTGAGATGACATCTGGGCCCTGAGCCTGACCATAACATCTAAAGACATGACACTTTTTCATGTCTTTAATAAATTTTGCTTTTAAGTTTATCCAGTGACTTCTTTTCAGTTTTATCTCTTTTTCCATTACAGTCAAGTTTCAGAAAGCAGTCAGCATTGTTGAAAAGAAAGAACCACAGATGGGCATGTAGAACACCACAATCCACAAATTCTGCAGTGGTCATATTATGGTATGAGCAAAACACATTTGAAGAAATAGCAGTATGATTTTTTCCCCCAAAATATTAGAAGTGCACAGGATTTTTGTAAAATATTGTGCAATTTTCCCGATCTTTTTTTTTTTTTTTTTTTTTTTTTTTTAATGCAATAAAAACTGACTTGTTGAGTTTACCCTTAATATTTACTATGCCTCATGTATTGGATGTACTTACATATGTTATGCTTGGTGATCCTCTAAATAATGTAGACAACAAACTTATTGTTGTTGATATGCTGGATGATGTTTTAACCTCCGTTGTCCCAGGAGATGAAGATGTATTGTTTACAGAACTAGGTAATGTAACACTATTTAGTTTTACTAGTAATCTATTTACAAGTCCATGAGAGGCTAAAGGGGCAGGATCAATTCCTCGACGAGTAAATCTATCTGCCAATGAAGCAAAGCATCTCAAAGCTCCATCTGATACCTAGGGGAAAAAAAATAAAGTGGTGAATAGACAGCATAATTAACATTAAAAAATAGAAACATAAGTAAAATATCACATGATTATTTAAATACAACAAGAACTAAGAGTGAAATGAAGCAATGGTATTCATCACAGTATTAAAAAAGCAATCTGAATGCTAGAATAATTTAATTTTAAAGTACATCTCTTTTTAAATTAAAAGCTGTAAAAACATGCAGCTTTTGTTTTCCCATTCCTTTCATTTCATTTATTTATATGTGTAATCCTAGACTCATGAACTAAGAATTTATTTTACTTTTCTTTCCTGATAAACAGACAGTCAATATGGCAATGGCAGTTGTATTTGTGAGCATTTTAACACCTGATCGCTGAGCAAAAGGGAAAAATCGTAATGTTGTTTAATCTGTAATATTTTTAAATGCTAAAAAAAGATGTTTTTCCAACATGATGTAAAAAATGTTATTAGGTATAGACATATAAGCCTTGAGAGACTAAATCATGATGTAATTTTTTAAAACTGAATCATGTGTGTAGAATTATATTAATTTAAATAATGCTTCTATAGCAGTGAAACAGCTTAGTGAAAAATATATCAATTTGCAGCAGTGAAAAGGTTAATTTATTTCATTATTAAAAAAATCCCATTTAAGCTTAATTCAAAATCATGTTTTTGTTATTTTTTAATATTTTTATAAGTTTTCCTGTAATTTTGTAAAATATAACTTAAAAAAATAAATGCTAATTATTATTGGGATTATGCAAATTGTATAATATGCTTTGATTGGCTATCGTACATTCACTGTCAATTTAAAAGATTTGTGATGTTTTTTGGTATGTAACTTTCCTTTGTTTCCAGCCAATCATACCATTGTATATGTCATTCATAGAATAAACTTATTTTAAGAAGCAATAATTTTCATGTTCATAACAGTTATAGTGTAGGTTATGTTTGAAAGTTAAAGCATTAAAACAATCTTGCTCTGTATTAAAGTATTCAATGCGTTGTTTTTCTTTCATTTGTTGAAGAAGAATGCATCAGCGTACTGATAGATTATTAAAATTAGTTATGCAGTATTTGCCATGACTTGAATTTAACTTTTCATATATCCAAGCAATGATCATATCTTCAGGATAAAAATCACTATCTTATCGATGGAGTTCAGACAAGATATTGTACGTAATTGCCAATTGTTATTAGTTCAGTTCAATGACTTATTAATGTGTTTAAAATGAAGTCATGTCTTATTCTGCATCTGTAAATATTCATCACTGCAATAAATATATTACTGACTACCAAGTTCTACTTTAAAGAGGAAAGTATTGCAATATATTTATACTATCCCTCCAGGACTGAAATATCCTCCCTTCTCTCCCTGGAGCTGCAAATATCCTTCTTGGGAAGGAACATGGCTTTACTATTTCACACTGTTTCATTTCCTCTCCTAGTAGCTGAGCCAATACATCCTGGGTTCGAATTCTGGCCCAGACTTTTTTCACCCAATTTGAAAATTTACCATCTGTTATACTTCATTTACCAGTTAAATAATCATGTTATAAATTAATCTATTATAATTTCGTATGCAGCGTTTTCTGCAGTTCCATATATTGGACTTTGATTTATTCCATTGAGCTGATCCAAAGTATCAGACCAGATTGTGTGATTGTTTAGTTGGGTGAATTAGTTCTCCAGTATTTGTCTGGGATGGCTCAGTTGGAAGAGTTTTGGTGGCTCCAGCCAATACATCCCTGGTTGGAATCCTGGCAAGACTTTTTTACCAACTTGGAAAATTTACATACGTTATAATTCATTTATTTATTGAATAATCATGTTATAGATTAATCTATTATAAATTTCAAATATTATTTTGAAATTTTATTATTTTGAAAAAAAAAAAATAAGAATGTTATTATGCAAATGTTATTTTATCAATCTGCAAAAGTATTCAAAATAAGATAGGAATTAAGATTATATTGATGAAATAGTCAGAGTCAAAATATTTATACGGCCCCTGTGTCTCTAAAAGTCCATTCTCTCAATGCTCACAGAACTGGCAAAAAATGTCATCCTTCTATAACCAAAATTCATTGTGTGGTATGATATTTTCAACTTCAGAAAATTTCAAGCTTTCAGGCACTTTACAGATCCCATAGTCCATATAAAAGTTTTAATTTTTTTTTTTTTTTTTTTTTTTATAATTAATGTCAGGACTATTTCCTTAACATAATCTTAATTCCTAACTTGTGAACACTGTTGCAATTTATATTGTGTATGCATCTTGAACACATAGAAAAATTACAGAGTGTGTCTATCTTTTATGGTGAATCTGTATTATGCTCCTAAATTCTTTCAAATATAAATTTTTAAGCCAGTTTTTTCTCCCCTCTCAAAATTGCTTAAAATTGCATATGCGAGGGATTGTTTTCAAGATTAGACAGGAGGTCATGTATGTTAGATTTTATAATTTTGATCCTATAAAGCAGGATAGTCTTTGAACTGTAAACTCAATTGTATATTCCAAATCTGTTTCATTTTAAAATACAGTCATGCTGTTTTAATGAGATATGTAAATTCAAAAACAAGAGTTAAAAGAACAAACATTTTTGTATTTAATATAATTATTCAATTAAGAAAATTAATACATAGCAAACACAAATTATAATCCTTCGGCTATGTATTGATAAGTAGCAGAAACTTTGAGGAATTTCTATTAGCAATTAATAGATACAAACCTTTAAAAAAACTACAATGAAATTTCTTATTAAAATCATAATGGATTTTATTCATTGTCAGACTATTGAATTCGCTATTGCAAGGTAGGCCACTCAGTTTTTTTTTTTTTTTTATTATTATAGTTCAATATTTTGAATCCAAGCATATGTTTCGTGCTGAATCAATACACTTTACTAAGACTTTATTGTTTTTGTGGATCTCTAAGAATTTAAAATTTAATTTTCTGCTTTATTAGGGTTATAAAAAAGTATTTTGTCTCAGAAGGCAGTCTACATATTTATATAGAGGCATACTCAATCGGCAATGTCTCATTTCTTTTCCCAAGTACTTATATTTTTTTAATTTGAAAAAAATATATACAGTATTATTAATTAAGAAAAAAAATAAATCATGAAATAATACAGATAATTTTTTTTACTTACATGAGTGTCATCATGTTTTAAAAGTACTGAAAGAGCTTCAACACAGCTTGCTAAACTAGCATCATGAGGTTCCATTTTTCCACAGAGTCTAGAAACAACTGCCATAGATGAATGTAACGTATCTTTATGAACTAATGAACCAATATCCCTGATGAATGACAATACACAATTTAGTCCACCAGCATCAAAAACAGCACCAGCTTCTCTTGTACATATAAGTTCCAGCACCTGATATCAATAGACAGAAATATACTTAAGAATTCATATACCTATTACAGACATCCAAATAATTTATTATTTAAAATCTAAATGTTATTTTGAGGATGCACAATGACTTCAAATAATCTATCTTTTATTTTTTACATTTTTAGCATCCCTGAAATGTATATGTACCTGAAATAATTTTTGATTAATTAAATTATTTTTAAAATTATGGCCCGTTGTGCTGAGTATTCATAAAGCAAACTTTATTATAGTACTTTATTTATTCCAAACCATATTTTTTAACACAAGGTGCCAACGACATTTGAACCAATAAACTAAATATCAACAACAAAATTATGTTTTGAATGTAATCATTTCTCAAAAGCTATGAGGTTTAAAGTTAAATATTGAAAAAATAAATAAAAATCATTTTTTGTTATTAAATCAATTTTCTTTTAAACTTAAATCTGATTTATATTATTTCCCCCTCTGCATTAAATTATTAAATGGTAACCAAGAATTTTAGGTTTACAAAATATTGTCTTCTCTTCATATTTAATATAATCTTGCAAAAATTTTGCTAAATTTGTACTTCTTTGTTGGTTATCTATACACATATAAAATAGTTTGACCCGACTGACTGATAATCAATGCTCAGCGTAAACTACTGAACATAGAAACATGAAAACTGGGGAAAATATACTTCTAATGATGGAAGCATGCACTAAGACGGGATTTTTGAAAATTACTCCCCTAAGAGGGGCAAACGGTGGGGGGGGGGGACAAAAATTCTAGAACATCTTCCTATATCTTAGCAGCCATTAAAGGTAGCAGCATGAAATTCCAGAAAAAAAATCTAGTAAAAAAATAATTAAACACTTATTTCAGCAATTTTAGGAATTGCCTCTCCTCCCCCTGAAAGAGTTAAAAGGAGGGGGGCAAAAAAATTAGAACAATTGGCACATTTCAAGAGTCATTTTAAATAGAAGAATGAAATGGCAAAAAAAAATCTATTAAAGAATAATTAAAGATACATTTCAGCAATTTTCAAATTTAAACTCCCAAAAGGGTTATAGTGGGGATCCAGAAATTCCAAACTTATTTTGGACCCATTATGTGACATATCATCGGAAAGCCCTCAGACCCCTCTTTCATATTCTGAACCTTTCTTATCACATTCCAATTCTCCCCCCCCCCTCCTGGGTGCAGTTTTCAAAAAAAATTTTAACTGTGGCACGTTATCAATACAGATCGGTATTTTTTACGGGCCCCTCTGATAAATACTATTTATAATATATGAAAATTTGAAAGAGAGGGGAAGTTTTTATACTGGGGAGTTGTGATAGTTGGAACTCTGGGAGTGGATTTTGTAAATTTCATTTACATCCCTCATGTGATATATCATTGGAAAGCACTTTAACCATTATTTCAAATTATACACTTACAGTGCTTTCTCCCCCCTTTTGTACACGCGGGGGGGGGACTTTACTAAATTTAGTCAACACTCCTCATGTCGTGCAATATATTCTTGGAAAGCCATGTGACCACTTATTCATGTTATGCACTTCCTGTGCCCTTTATCTTAATTTTCCCCTGTTGGGGGGGGAGGGGGTTATCACATTCCATCAGTAGGTTTTCTAATAATGGAAATTTATTGAACTGATCTCAATCACATAGAAAAATCAATAAAAAAAATTGATCCTGTTTATTACCCAATTATTTTCTGTTTTTGCAACCAGCTGAGCCTTTAATTCTTTTTTTAGGACATTTTGCTGCTAATTGTCAAAAAATTCTAATTTTTAATACTTAAACTTCTTTGTCTTTTTATACTTACTGGTGTCTTTTCAACATTTGCAGACAGGGGATACCATCACATGACTTTTCGATTATTGTAGCTCCCTTTTAGCATTTTTTCGGTGTGTTGTTTTTTTTTTAAATTTTATCTGTTTTTAGGTGCCATGTATTTACTAAAACCCTTTATAAGCAGGTAAAAATAAATATTTTAATAATTTATTGTAGGACGTCTTCAGGATAGACAGATTCTTGGAAAGAATAGACTGTATTTTTTATGACGACGATTTTTTCGATTGGTAAATTTTTGAGAATTGCTCATCACTAGCTATATCCTAGCAGCAGTTTTAAATAGAAGCTTGAAATTCAAGATAACAAATCTTTTAATAAATTATTAAACATTTATTCCAGCAATTATAAACAATTATTGCAGTACAAAAAAATTAACAAGAGGTACAGAAAATTTAGGCCATTCCATCATGCCTCAACAGCAGTTTTAGATAGAGACATAAAGCTGAGGTAACCTAATTTACTAAAAAAACTTAAATGTGTATTTTACCTATTTTAGAAATCCCCACCTAAGCAGGTTTAATGGTATGATCGCATCAGTTTTTGTTTCGGAATTATGTAGGTTTTCTGAATTTTGCAATTATGGTGCTAGTTTAGATATGATGATTCGTGATCGACTAGTGTGTGGAATTCTGGATAGTCAAACACAGTGTAGGTTGCTATCTGAACAGAATCCGACACTTTCTAAAGCTATTGAATTGGCTGTATTTATGGAAATTGCTGCTCGCGATTACATAAATTTACAAGGTTCTTGTTCTGTTTAACAACCGGTGAACAAATTAAACTCTTCAAAACCGAAACTTAGAAATTTGAAATTTCCAGAACATTTTTGTGAGTATACAGTGCAGAAATTCCAATCATTTACCTAAGAGTTGCCCTTTTTTGAAGGCTACATGTCATTCCTACAGTGTTAAGGATCATTTGGCCAAAAAATGCCTAAAGTCGAAGAAAAATTAAGGTTCTAGCCGTAAAAGTTTTAAAGTACATCAGATGCATACTACACCCGATTCTGCTGAAATTATTCTTGAAAATATGTCTAAAGTAGCTATTGTGCATAAATCAGAATAAAATATTTTAAAAATGGTTTCTATTGCCAGTTACAGTAAATATTGAAGTAAATAATCAAAATATTTATATGGAATTAGATACAGGTGCTGCTTTATCCCTAATCACTAAAGATACATACAATTCACTAAAGTTATCATCCTTGCAGCCAGTTAAAACTGGTTTAGCTACATTTAGAGGTCAACCTATTCCTGTTTTAGGAACAATTACAGTTGAAGTAAAATTTAATGGAAAAGGTGAACATTTGCCTTTACTAGTAGTAGATAATAAAAGTCCAAAGTTGTGCGAAAGGAATTGGATTATGTCCTTGAAAATTTTAGAATTTCATACTAATTTGATTAAAAGTGATGATATAGAGCTAAGTAAGCTATTGAATGAATACCAGCATATTTTTGAGAATACACTTAGGCAGTTAAAAGGAGTCAAAGTCTGTTTAATTAAAAAGCCAGAAGTACAACCAAAATTCTATAAAGCTTGTACTTTACCTTTTGCAATGCAAGAAAAAGTCAGTGAAGAATTGAATCGACTACAGAAGATTGGTGTTTTACAACTAATTTTTTTTTTTCAAAGTGGGCTACACTTATCGTTCCCATACTCAAAGGGGATAGATCATCAGTAAGAATTTGTGGTGATTTTAAATTAACAGCGAATACTGCTATTGATACAGAACAGACCAATACCCCTTACCTAAAGCTGAAGCTATTTTTGCTACATTAACAGGAGATCAGAAATTTACTAAGCTGGATCTCAGAGATGGTTATAATCAACTTGAACTTGACGAAGATTCCTAAGACCTTACTGTTATAAATACACATAAGGGACTTTTTTAGTACATTCGCTTACTTTTTGGAATTTCCTCAGCACCAGCTTTTTTTCAAAGGGAAATGGAAATATTATTGCAAGGCATTCAAGGTGTTGCTGTTTCACTGGATGATTGCATCATTATGGCACCAGTCACATGTCAAGACTACGAGAAGTGCTTAAAAGATTTAGTGATGCGGGTTTGCATCTTAGACAAAAAAAAAAAAAAAGTCAATTCTTTTGCAACAGTTTGACTTTTCTTGGTCATGTAATTTATGCTGATGGAATACACCCAATAGATGAGAAAATTAGGGCAATTAAATCAGCTCTGGTTCCTTAATACCTTACAGAATTGCATTTTTTAAGACTGAACACCTATTATGCTAAATTTTTGCCTCAAATGAGTGCCATGTTGGCACCACTTTATAAATTGTTGCCGAAAAATACTCCCTGGCAGTGGTCCTCAGAAGATGAATCAGCTTTTCAAAATGCCAAATCAGCATTATGCAACTCTTCTTTGTTAGTCCATTTTGATCTGAAAAAAGAACTTCTAGCTTGTGACCATATGGTGTGGGAGCAGTGCTTTCTCATGTTGTAAATTCCAAAGTGTTTCCAACTGCTTTTGCTTCACACACTTTAACATCTGGAGAAAAGAATTATTCACATATACAGAAAAGAAGCACTGTCGTTGATATTTAAAGTAAGACGATTTTGAGAATATTTACTAGACAGAAATTTTACCCTTAACAGACCATAGGCTGCTAGTTACTATTTTTTCAGAAAAATTGTATGTTCCAACTATAGCAAATTGAAGAATTCTTCAGCGCTGGGCATGGACTCTTTCAGCCTTTAATTACACAGTTCATTACTGCAAGGGGGAAAACAATGCCAATGCATGAAGCCGTCTGCCTATCTATACACCTCAAGATAACCTTCTGCTACCAGAAGAATTAGTACTTCAGATCGAAATATTAGATGTTGGTCCTATTACAATCAATGACATTCAACAAGCCAATAAAGAAGATTCAGTCATATCTCAAGTAATTCAATTCACTCTTGAAGATTGGCCAGAAGTTCTCAAGCCAGAAACTGTGCCTCATTTAAAAGTAACAGAAAGTCTTCCATACTTTAAAAAACGCATGGAATTAACTGTTGGACAGGACATTCTTCTTTCGGATTATATATCTTATTCTTTTTTGCAAGATTTAGATTAACCAGTTGTACTGTCACCAACAATGCAAAGGCTTTTATGTCAGATGAATTCTAATCCTTAAGCATAATGGCATACGATTCTTGCCCACAGCACCATATCATCCTTCATCTAATGGGCAGGCGGAAAGGGCAGTACAGTACATAAAAAAGCAGCTAAAGAAAGTACAAGATGGCATACTTTCAACCAAACTAGCAAGAATTTGTTTAATATATTCCAATTTTGAATTTGCAGAGTTCGTTTAATATATTCCAGTAGAAAGTCTTCTAATAATAGGGAAATTGTAGAACTTATCTCAAATGATGTACAAAAATCAATAAAAGATTTTAATCACATTTACTATATCTTTAGTTCATGTTCTTGCTACAAGGGGTGCTTTTGATTATTTTTTCTTTGGCCATTTTGCTACTAATTGTCGAAAAATTTAAATTTTTGATACTTAAACTCCCCTTACCTTTTCATACCTATTCACGACTTTTGAACTTTTAGCATCCGCCGTTGTATGACTTTTCTACTATTGTGGTTCCATTATAACCTCCTTTTGGCTTGTTGTTGTTTTTTAAATCCACCTGTTTTCAGTTACCATGTATTTACTAAATTATCCTTTTTAAACATGTAATTACAAAGATTTTAATAATTGATTGTAAAAATCTCGATTGTAGATTTTCAAAATTAATTGATGAATTTATCGACTGTGTTTTTTTACGATTACAATTTTTATCAATTGTTACATTTTCGAGAATCGCCCATCACTATCTTCAACAGTTCAAAGCCCTAAATCACCATGCGCTCCAGACATGGCTGCTAACGAACAATCTCCAAAACCCTCAGATTTTCAAGATAAGTGTGTGTTAACATCTCTGATTTAACATTGCACCGTTCTTCATGTGTTAGAAAGATGCCAAAGAGATTAGATTAGTAATTTTTATAGGGAGAGAAAAGTTATGTATAAAAAATACAAACAGAACACAAACTATTTTTTTATTTTATTTTTTATTTACTTAAGAATATGAAATCATTACTTTTAAAGAATTATTTGACAAATATCTTTATACTATATTTTAAATATTAAATTTATTCAAGCATATTTTATAATTGGGTGTGTTTGAATCATCTACACTTAACTAAAAAAAAAATTAAAAAAAGACACTCCAGGGTAAGTTTGATTGTTAAAAATTGGCAAAATTATACTTGTTTAGAGGGGGGGGGGGGAGAGGGAGAAATGCAGTTTTGTTTTACTGACCATCAGAGTGGAAAAAGTTCTTATAAGTTGCTCAGTTCTGATCATATAAAATTAAATCTGTCCTTAACAAACCTGAGAAGTGATCAAAACTTACCTTTATACATTGTTCAGCTAAATCTTTGCTGGCCCTTGATGACACATCAGCAACAACAAGTCGGTTACAAATAGCCTTGATTGCACCATCTACAGCAACGATTCTTCGAGTACATTCAGCTGAAACATCTAAATAGTATGTAATTGCACGAGCAGTAACCTCTAAAACATTATCTGGAGCACATTCATCTAAAAATATTCGGCATAGTGCAGGCAAAAATGTTCTAGGTGGACAGCTAGAAAAAAAGGAGACAAGTATTATCAACAGTTGTATTAATAATCTAATTATAATAAAATGATATAAATATATGCATATCAAACATACTGCAACATTCTTAAAATAAACTTTAACATCTTTAAAAATTTAATGCACCCAAACAGTCTGCTGAGGTGACTTTCGTAACTGATCTCAACAGAGCAGAGCTCAAAACAGCATATATGCAGTGGGGTGCCATTCTGTAAATTACATGGCTGTTAATTGCTTCTTTGGGTAAATTTTTTTCTGCTTGTATGCATGTCCATCTGATATTGATTTTGGAGTTACTGAATTCTGCCTGTTTATGAAGTGAGAGGCAAGTCATTTTATTTCTTTTTCTCCATTGCAATAAATGTGCATATATTATTTGTAGATTTAAATATTTATAATTAAGGAAGCTAAATTATTTTGGTTTAAAATTTTGTGCTAAACTGTCCTATATCTATACAAAGGGGAGAGTGGTGCGGTGTGAGACACTCTTTACAAAAGTAAGAAAATCAACTTTGACACAGAAACAAAAATTTCGATTTACAGAGTGTAATATGAAACACTTTTTAAATCTTCCTGAACAATATAGAAACATAACATGCAAAAGCTATTTTATAATTAAAGAAAAGTAAGTTTCAAAATGTGTCCCAAACCTCCCCTCTAACAGGGAGGTATGGGGACAGCAATAAAACAAAGCTATAAGGCATAGTCTACAAGGCATAGTAAACAAGATAAACAATTAAAAACAATCAAACATTGTAGGTTGATAATGTATATGCCACAATATAAAATTCCGGTATCTTCATGACTGGAATTAAAATTTCAGGATTGTCAGTCATAGATGACATTAAAAAAAATCTTCAATTTATTTACATTTTGAAATAAATGAATATATTTTCAATATTATAATTAATATATTATCCTCTAAAAATGTTTGCATGCTAGCAATTTACATTCATCTTATTAAAAAAGGGGAATTAGACATGTTCCATTCCTTCCTTAAACGACATGTCCTATTCCTCCTCATTTCCAGGTTTTGTGTTAAACCTTTTGTATAAACAAAAATGCTGCTTTTAGGCTTAGTTTAAATTATGGATAATATAAAGTATAATATTCCATAAATAATGAAGCAAATTTAAATTTGATTCTTGAAATAATCTTTTCCTTTATATAATTGCAAGCTTATATAAATCAAAGTTTTTTCTTCTTTTTTTTTTTCAACTGAACATTGAGCTATCATTCTTTCATCTTGTATGTGATTGACGAAATGTTTAGAATGATATTAAAAAATATTTATTATATATAGAACAAGATCGTGCTGCATACATCGAAAAATACATGCACACACTTAAAGGTAGTGCTCAACCCACCAAAAAAAGAAAAAATCCTACTCTCCCCTATATAAAATAGTTTGCCCTGACTGACTTATAATCAACACAGAGCCCAAACTACTGAGCATAAAAACATGAAAATTAGTAAAAATATACTTCTTACGATGTAAGCATACAAAGATACGATTTTTTTAAATTCCACCCCCTATAGGGGGGGGGAATGGGGGGATCTAAAATTCTGGAACATTTTTCTATACCTTAGCAGCCGTTTAAGGTAGCAGCATGAAATTCCAGAAAATAAATCTATTAAAAAAATAACTAAACACAAATTTCAGCGATTTTAGAAATTGCAACACTAAGGGAGTTAAAAAAAAAAGGGGGGGGGTCGAACAATTTAGAACATTTGGCATATCTTAGTAATCGTTTTAAATAAAAGCATGAAATGTCAGAAAATAAATCTATCAAAAAATAAATATGTATTTTAGCGATTTTTAAATCTTCACCTTCAAGGGGCTTAAAGTGGGAGTCGAAAAATTCCAAACTTTTTTTAGACCTGTCATGTGACATATCATCGAAAAGTCCTCAGACTGTTCTTTCATACTATGAGCCTTTCTTCCTGCACCACAATTCCCCCCCCCCCTGAAAATAAATCCTCAACTGCCCCCCTTGGAGGCAGTTTTCAAAATTTTTTGAAATTGTAGTGTTTTTTCATAACAAATTGGGTTTTTTTTTTTTTTTTTTTTTTTTAAAGGGCCTTCTGATAAATACTATTTGTAATACATGGAAATTCTATTCCATTAGCAGGTTTTCTAATAATGGGAAAATTATCGAACTGATCTCAATGACATAGAAAAATCAATTTAAAAAAATGTTGAACTCATTTACCATTCATTTAAATGGGATTTGATTCCTATTTTTGCCATCAAGTGTGCCACCAGTTTAATTTATTTATTTTTTGACATTGTCGAAAAATTCTAATTTAATACTGAAACTTCTTATTTTTTAATATTTACTTGCGCCTTTTCAAGTTTTTGCAACAATAACATACCATTATATGACTTTTCAACTACTGTGGTTCCTTTCGGCCTTTTTTCAGTGTGTTGTTTTTTAAATCTGTCTGTTTTTAGTTGCCATGTTTTTACTAAAATCCTTTATAAGCATGCAAAAACAATTATTTTAGTGATCTACCGTAGGACATCTTGATATTGTAGATTTTCAAAAATAATCAATGACTATCGATTGTCTTTTTAAGAGAATGATTTTTTTTTATTGGTAAATTTTTGAAAATTGCCCATCACTAACCATATCTTCACAGCAGTTTTAGATAGAAGCATGAAATTCAAGATAACAAACTTGATAAAAAAATATCTTAAACTTTTATTCCAGTGATTTTAGAAATTCCCCTGTTCAAAAGGGTTAACAATAGGTATAAAAATTTAGGCTATTCTGCCTAACCTCAGCGGTAGTTTTAGATAGACACATCATGAATTTGAGGTTACCTAATATATTAAAATAAACTTAAACATGTATTTTATCTATTTTAGAAATTCCCACCTAATCGGGTTTAATGGAAGTCATATGTTTAAGATATTTTGCTGCATCTCAGCAGCTGATTTAGGTAGAAGAAGGAAATTCAAAATACAGTATAACTTCTTTAATCCGGAATCGTCGCTATTACAGCGAATCCGAATTATAGAAAATTCTGGATTACAGAAGTCATAACTAAAATGCATGTAGATTAATGATAATACTAATATCTCTCATTACTATGGCTATACAAAAATGTAAGGAACTGGATATTTGAAAACATTGAGAAAAATCAATTCAAATGCTCTAAAACGAATGTTTTTAAAAAAATTATGTAAATTTCATGCTCTGTCGCCATCTGTCGTAATCTTTAAGAATGACAAACGAATGATTTTTTTAAAAAATTTTGATTTCTGATTTATGAATACTTAATAAATAATGCATATCAGAAGAATAATAGGCTTGTCATGAAAAATATTGAAAAACTAAATTCTAAACCCAAAAATAATTACAGTGAGAAATTTAAGACAAACTATAATTTAAAAATCAACCTTATATTTACAGTAATGTATTTGAAATTGTGATATTTAAAGCTAATGTTATAAAAAATTAAATATATAGCAGCTATAACACAAGTATCAAAGTAAGTCACAAGTTAAATAATACTTAAGAGAAATAAAAAAAAAAAAATTCGATTTTGTGATATTTTTGCGACACCTTATTATCTTTAGAAAAAAAAATAGTAAAATTACCATTATAATGAATTTTTAAAACGTAATATCTAAAATGACACCTATTATTATGTCACATGTAATTTAGAAAGTTCTTACAGTTTTAAAATTAAAAAAAAGTAGTGTTATTATGTAAACTTTACATTTTTTTAGCCATTTTCTGAATTTTCGTTTATATATGAGCTATGGTGCCATCTATCATCTCTAATTCAAAACAAAATCGAATAAATGTACCGGAATGTCCGAATTATAGAAGTTTCCGGATTACAGAAGTTATACTGTAACACATTTACTAAAAAAGTAGTTAAACATAAATACTTTACTCATTTCAGAGCTATTTTGTCTATTATGTCAACATAGACTTTTAAAAGATAATGTAAGACAACAATTATGAATCTTTGATTAAATATTTGATTGCGAAGACTGCTAGTGTATTATATCATGTTTCACAAATGCCAGCCCGTACTTTATATGCGTATCTAGAAACTAGATTTTGATTTATAATACAATGAATAAAGAAATGTATTTTAAGTAAAATTTTGAAACTTGAGATACCTATGAACTAAAGTGTTTAAAACCAAATTTGTTTAATGTTTGGATAAAATCAAACTGATTTTAAGTTAACTGTGATTTGTATTTAAAAAAATAGTGTTTCAAATCAAACTGGTCTAACAGCTGGATGAAATCAAATTGATTTTAAATCAATTATGTTTTGTATTGGATAAAAAATGTTTTAAACCAAACTTGTTTAATAACTTGATAAAATCAAACTGGTTTTAGTTAATTGTGTTTGTATTGTAGAAGAGTATAAAATTGCTAATACCAAACTGGTGAATGGACAGTTTCTGCTACTGGGTGTGTGGGTGCAGCATTTGTTGAAAGAGCAGATGTTATGTTTACCTATGGCTAAAATTGAGATTGATTGTGATCTGGTCCATGTTACCAATGGACAAGGTAAATATATCCTTGGAAATAAAACAGCCTCACTTTAAATAAAAAAGTTTTAAGCAAATTGTATGAGGAAAAGAAGTTGTGAATGCTATACTGACATGAGCTTGTTGAGGAGAAGTTAGTAAATGGTCAAGAAGAAAAATTGGAATTGACTGAAAAAGTGAAGGCAGAAGGAAATTACTGGTCGGTTCAGATTGTAAACTTTAGCAGGAAGTTGTGGAAACAAACCATTTTGGAGTAGGTGAAAGTGAATTTGAATAAATTTGCTGAATAGCAGGAGAAGATTAAATTAATCGAAAGATTTTAAAATGGTTAAAGAAAAATTATTGGTTAAAAGGAAAGTTGATAAGATGGGAATAGAGGTTGATTCCACTTTTTGTTCTTGAATGCCTCAGAGATGAAGTTAAAAGGATATGCCATGAGGCAACATCAGATCATTTGGAGGTCGCTAAAACAAAAAAACATTCGGTGAATTTTTTTTTTTTTTTTGGGCCAAAGAAGTTTGTGAAAACTGGCAATGCTTGTCAAAGAAAGCCCCATTCACTTTGGTACCCATTGATATTTAGCAAAATAAATGTAGATGCTTTTGGACCTTTACCTGTCAACCCTAATGGAAATCAGTATTTGATTACAGCTATGTGTATGACATTGAGATATCCAGATGTAGTGCCAGTAATGAACGTCAAATTGACATCTATATTTGATGCATTATTGCAGATATTTAGTCATATGGGATTTCCAAGGGAAAAACAGACTGATCAGGAACTATTATTTATGAGAAATTTGACTGTCAAGTTATTTCAAAGATTCAGAATAAAAACTGTTAGATCAGTGTACCATCCTCAGAGTAATGCTGTTAAGAAATTTCATAGAACTATTAAAATAATTTTGAGAGTGTCATTCATTGAAGCTGCTTCAGAGTGGGAAAGCCATGTTCTACCAGCTTTGATTGTCTTACAGACTAACCCATGAAATTACCAGATTCAGCCCAGCTGAATTAGTGCCCGGAAGGTATCTTAGATCACCAATTACGCTATCATATGAACAATGGTTAGAGTCATCTGAGGAATAAAATAATGTAACTGAATATATATTCCAACTTATCAATTAAATGAAGAGAAGTCATGAATTAGTGATAGAGAAGATGGAAAAAACAAGAAATAACAGAAGAAAAAAAAAAATGATCGAAATGCCACTAAGCAAGTTTTTCAGGAGGGAAATTTGGTATTGATCTTGTCTACTTGTAGATATTACAAAACGGCCATACAATGGAAAGGAAGGACTTTGTAAGATTCTTCAAAGATTGTCAGATTCAAATTATGTTATTAGTTCCGAAGGGAACAAAGAGAGAAATCAGGTTTACCATATTAATATGTTAAAGCCATATTATAGATGTCTGGAATTTGTGAATATTTTATGGAATTTGAAAATTAATGAACCTGTAGAAATTGAGGATGATTTTCCAAGGATTGAATCCGATCCTGAATATGTTTGATTTCAACAATATAAAAGAGAGTACCGTAAAATATCGTTAATCTGCCCTTCCCGATCAAACGCCCTCCCGTAACTTTATAAAAAATTTGAATATTTCAAAAAATCCTGAGAAAATGCCCCCACCCCTCTTGTTAAAGATTTCTGGAAAAAACGTAAATCACGTCAAACAGTCGCTAAGACGGAAAATACATCAAAGAACAGTGAAAAAAAAGGAAATTTTATCTAATGATCTCTAATAAAACGTGAATTTCATCAAAGAATCATTTAAAAAAACCAAATTTCTTCAAATGATCACCAAAAATTCGTGAATTTCAAAGAAAAATCGACATAAAATGAATATCTGATCGAAAGATTACAGGAAAAAACTCTAATTATAGTCTGTTCTTTAACAGAAATACTATCAAAAGATCGCTGAAAAATGCGATTCACATAAAAAAAAATCTCTAAAAATCACGAATTATGTAAAAGGATTGCGGAAAAATCATGCATTTCTTTAAAAATCCCCATAAAGTGCACTTTTTTCAAAAGATTGCAGGAAAAAAAAAAATGTGAATATGTCAGATTCACAAAGAAAACACAGTCAAAGGATCGCAAAAAAAGTACAAATTTCGTCAAAAGATCGAGATAAAAAATTTAAATGTCATGATAAAAATACAAATTAGGTCAAAAGATCACAGTAAAAATGCAAATTAGGTCAAACGATCACAGAAAAATGCATATTTCGCCAAAAGATCGCAGAAAAAAAAAAGATTTTCATCAAAAGATCATTTAAAAAAGCGAATTCTGTAAAAATCATCGAAAAAAAGTGAATTTAGTTAAAAAGAACTGCCCAAAAAACACGAATTCCATTAAAGAATCGTGAAAAAACTTGCATTTTTTTCAAAGGATTACAAAAGAAATGTGCAGAAAAACGTAAATTTCGTCAAAAGATAGCAGGAAAAATGGGATTTTTGTTAAACAATCGCGAAAAAACTGCAAATTTTGTCAAATATCACTAAAAAAGACAAATTTCATCAAACATCGCGAAAAATTCTGCAAATTACATCAAATATCGAGAAAAAAAACCCTTGCAAAATTCGTCAAATATCGGGAAAAAAAAAAACCCGCAAATTTTGTGAAAAACCTTCACGTTTGGGGAGGGGGCACATTAACGGTATTTTACGGTAATACTCTGAATGAGATTCTAACTGAAAATCAGCAAGAACAATTGCAGAAAATGTTGGTGCAGTACTCTGAATTGTTTTCTTTCTAATATTCCAAGAAACACTAATGTAATTGAACATGAGACAGAATTGATGAATGATAAACCTGTGCATATAAAACCTTATCGAATGTCACCTAGACAAAATAAAATATTGCAATTCAGGATTCAAATGTTGGAATATAAAATCATTACCAGGGGAATCAGATTATACTTCACTGATGATATTGGTTGAATCACTAAGACGGGATCCTTGGTCATGGAAACTTATAGGAAGCTTAACAAAATTACTAAGATTTAATACTTTCCTATGCCTAACATCGAGCAAAGAGTTAAAAGTGTTGCTGCAGCAAAATACACTACTTTATTGGATTTGACAAAAGGATATTGGCAAATCACTGAGTAAAAAGAACCAGAGCGTAACAGCTTTTACAACCAATTTTGGTGTTTATTGACCATTGAGAATGCCATTTGGATTAAAAAGTGTCCCTTATTATTTTAGAAGAGTGATGTCTGATTTGTTGTATGATTGTGAAAGTTTTGCGATACCATACTTGCCAATACGTCAATTTTGAAAACCTTACAATTTCTAAGATGCATTCTTGCGTATTTAAAAAAGCACACCATATGCATATGCATTGAAAAAAACAATGTTCATAACAATATTTTCTATACTATATTCATATATAGTAAGTTTTTTTTCCCCCACAAGATTGCACAAAAAATATTTTTTTGCAATTTTATACTTTGATAACATGTTTTTGAAAAGCCATCCCCCGCATGATCTGCAACAGATAGGAGGTGATTGTGTTTAAGATAAACTTCACAAATAAACACTCCACATTTTTGACTGCATTTCTGGGACCTTCAGAAGTTAAGAAACCGGCAAGTTTCATAGTATCCCCCCCCCCCCCCAGGAAATCTGACTGTTTTTGCAATCTCAGATGGTCTTTTATCTCACTTTTACCATCATGAGGAATTTTAAAATCTGCCTTACATATGATGCAGTGAGCATAAAGTTCTCTTTTACAATATTCTGCTTTACACAAAAAACAAAAATTCTCTTGCCTATGCTTCTAGAAAAGCTTGATAGTGTTGTTACAGTTTAGATTTTTCCACTTTTAACAGTAATGAAAAATACTACTTGAAAAATAAATTGTACAGAACAATAATTGAAATATACAAACAAAATCTACTTTATTCTCTTCAATTCAGGGAGAATTCTAAAAAACATTTCTGAAATTCACAGCAAATTTTCTGAAAACTTACAGCAAATGGGGGGGGGGGGGAGGAGAATCCCTTATGGTGCTAATTATGCCTTTTTCTGTAGACTTTTGGCGAAATTTGTCCTTTTCCCATGATCATTTGAAGAAATGTGTGCTTTCACTCACAATCTTTTGAGAAAATCTGCATTTTTTCACCATCTTTTAACAAAATTTGAATTTTTTTTTTGTGATTTTTTGATGATTTTGGCATTTTTTTATGATTCTTTGACAAAATTTATGTATTTTCTGTGATCAATTAGTGAAATGCATGTTTTTCTGCAATCTCTTAGTGAGATATGGTTTTCCCACACTTCTTTGACAAGATCTGCATTTTTTTCACATTCCTTTGACAAAATCGGAATTTTTTTCACAATTCTTTGACAAAATCGGCATCCTCCCACAATCCTTTGATGAAATATGTTTTTTCTGCCACAAATTTGTTGAAATACATTTTTTCTGCAATCATTTGGTGAAATAGGCATTTTTCCTGTGATCATTTGGCGAAATCTGATTTTTTTTCTTCATGATTTTTTGAAGAAATCTGTAGGGGTTTTTTTTGTGATTTTTTGACAAAATCACTTTTTTTAAAGATCCTTTGACAAAATCTGCATCTTTTCTGTAATCAATTTATGATTCAATTATTTTTCCATGCACAAAACTGTACAATCATACTGTACAACCGTACACATCAAACAAAATCCAAACATTGTATGGCCAACTTGTACAAGCTGACAACTATGCATATTGTATTTAAATACATTGTTGTGTTCTTCGATACTTGGGAAGAAAACTTGGATCATCTGAGCAGAGTTCTTGAGAAAATAAAAAGTGCTCAATTGACTATTAAGCCAAAAAAATGTTAATTTTCTCAAGAGAAAGTTCAATACCTAGGGTACCTTATTGGGAAGGGAAAGTACCTCCAGAGTTAAAAATGCATGCATTGGAGTTTCCTATTTCAATATACAAAATGAGGTTAGAACTTTACTTAGGATGGCAGAATACTATCAACAATATATTCCTATGTTTACAGCTACTGCCACCCTGATGACAGAGACTCAAAGGAAGAGATCAAAAATGAAAAATTCTCTGTGTATTGAAGGAGAACATGTCGAGTGAACCAGTTCCTTATGCCTTCAACTACCAAAAGGAATTTCTGTTGCAAACTGATACATTGGACATTAATCTAGGTATAGTCTCAGCACAGATTACCAACCAAAAGGAGGACAGGAGCATACAACTTTATACATTAGTAGGAAGCTCAAGTGTGAAAAGATGCAGTTCATTAAATTTTTAAAAGAAAAAAGTCATATTTATTTATTATATTGTATGATGTTAAGTTTAGTACATGAATAAACGGTCAAGTGTGAGTAGTACTTACACTCAGAGGGTTCCATACAATAAACATATTAGCCTAAATAATATCAAATATTCCTATTCCATATGACTCTTTTTGCAATTTTATCCTTCTTTTTTATGAACTTAATTTGGTATTGACAAAATTAATGCATATTTAAACTTTATTTGCCATTTCAGAAAACTAAATTTAGCATTAGTGGTGTACCGAGTAGTACTTTGGCCGAGTACCGAATGCTGAGTAGTTGTAAAATAAGAAAATAAAACAATGATGTGCGCATAATGTGAGCTTAGGTGTACATATATATGAATATACCTGTGTACATATAATGTAATATACATATATAGTATAAAAATTAACTCATTAAATTTGAAATTTTATTTGGGCACCTTTTAAAGACAATTTTTGGCAGTTCAAAACTAATAAAAAAGAAGAATTGATACATAACAAGTACAATTATTAACCAATATAAAATTAAAACATACTTTAACCCTCCAATTTATTCCGGCTACTGAAATCTGTCTATCAAAAATAAAAATATTTATTGGTTACTGTTACTGTAACAATTCATTGAATAATGCAAAACATTTTATATTTATTTTGTAACTGTCTGTACCTTATTTTCTTTTGATTAAAAAAAATTTATTGGCTTTGCAGTTTCTTTTCATTTTTCATGCGTACAGATTAAATTATGTTATTTTAAATTTATTATTTTTTAAATATCTCAGTAAAAAACTAACCTTTTTCAATGAAAATTATAAATGTGTGAATTAAGACTGCCTTAAAAAGCAAGCTCTAGAATTGATGAGTGTAGATGATCTAGAACTTGAAAATCCACCAAAGAAACAAAAAATAAATCATGAGAATGCTAATGTAGACGAACCAAAAGAGAAAATGACAGCAAAAAGTTCATCTATTTTCTGGCAATTTTTTGATGAAATTGCGAATGAGCAAAAAGATTGTGCAATAGGATTAGTTTAAAATCTTCCCATGAAGAATTGGTACAAAAAGAGATACAGGCTTATTTAACAGAAGACTGACACCCCATTTGCATGGTGGGGCAAAAAAAAAACTTTTCCGATTATGTGCAACCTTGCAAAAAACTCTTATGTGCATCTTTAACAACTGTTTATTTTGAACGTATATTTTCAAAGGCAGGTCAAATTTATAGTAGTAAAAGAAATGTCCTGTCTATTAATAATGTAGAACGTTTGGTATTTTTGCACCATAATTGGAAATATAATAAATTTAATTATTAATTTTTATTGCATTTATTGTATTTTCAGTTTCTTTATCCAAAATAGTCTTTTCTGTTTTAATATATATTAAAAAAGTATTTTTATTTGTATAAATGTGAAATTTTATGAGGGTTTTTGTTCTTAACTTTTTCTATATTTTGCAGACATATTGTTAAATACAGAATAAATAGTTTTATGAATTACTACATATATTATACATTGATATTCGAATAACGTTTTACAGATCAGTTATAAGTTCATATGCTTAAAAAATTAAATTCTTACAACTACTCGGTATTGGCCAAGTACCGAGTACTCGGCAAATTGGCCGAATACCGAGTATTTACCGAGTACTCGGTACGGCTCCATTTAGCATGGTAATAATCTTTTCTTTCTACAGTATGGCTAAAACAAAAACTGTTGTTCAAAGTTTAAATTTGACATTGGGTTTAGCATGTTTTGAAAAGGTGGTTGCAAAGCCGCCTTCGTATGTTTTCCCAGATAGGCTTTTAATTAACTTTTAAAGACACAGCAGGTGTATTGAGAGATGCACTCAATGAAAAGTTATGATTTTCATTGTATTTGTATGATAAATTCAAAGAGGCAAGTTTTCATATGAACAATAAAGTATCAACGAAAAAAAGAATTGGTAATCTCAATGTGTATCAGTGGAATAATTAAAACAACATGTGAAGTACAAAGATAATTAAAAATACTTTTAATTATCAAAACATAACTTTATTAGAGATTTCTGGCACTGGTGTTTACCGATGAGGGCATCTATATCAGGGTTAAAACTGGTTAATTTTAACCTTAAGTCACTTTCTACATGCAATTTATTTCAGTATTTTTTTCAATTTCAAAGTAGTAAAGTAGAAAAAACAGTGTCTCACGAACAATATATTGTGTTAAATCCTATAAAAGAATTCAAATGCTAAATACATAATGCATATTTTTGGATATTCTGCTGGTATATTCATCCAGAAGGAACTAAAGATGAAAATAAGGAATTTTGCTTAGTGGCCACTGGCCGGTAGGTTGTCTTTTTTTAGTAGCCAGTTATTGGCTAGTAAGAATAATTTCTTTAGTAGCCAGTCCAGTAAGTATATTTATGTTACTGAATATTTAATTACAAGATATATATGAGCTTAGACTAAATAAGTAATATATGAACTAGTTAAAAATATTTTCATTTATATTGTTTGGAATAAACTTGAGATACTAATTTCAAATCTATTTTAAATTAACAGCAAAGTTATATGTAACATGCATATGTAGTTAGCTACACAAGTCCAACTATGCTTAGGTACTTGCATAGCTAACGACATAAATAAACCCCAACCCTCTTTTTTTTTGTAATTATTTGTCTAGAATTAAGATATAACACCCCCCCCCCCTCCAGAAAAAAATGTTTATCCACCAACTAGCAGATTTGATTTAAAAAACTGAAATTCACAACAAATTTTCTAAAAAATAAAAGCGGAGGGGGGGGGGGCTCTCATGAAAAGTAATTATACATTTTCCCACAATCCTTTGACATAATGTGCGCTTTTTTTTCTTTTGCGATCTTTTGATAAAATTTTCGTTCGTTTTCGCGACTTTTTTAACAAAAATTGCGTTTGTTATCATGACTTTTTGATGGTATTGGCGATCGTTATCATGACTTTTTGGATGGTATTCGCGTTCGTTATCGCGATATTTTGACGGTATTCGCGTTCGTTATCGCGATTTTTTGACGGTAATTCGGGTTTGTTATCGTGATTTTTTCACGATATTCGTTCGTTATCGCGATTTTTTGACGATATTCGTTCGTTATTGCGATTTTTTGACGATATTCGTTCGTTATCGCGATTTTTCATGTTTTTTGCTAAAATTTGCATTTTTCGCATTCGTTTTTATGTTTTTTCACGAAAATCACGTTTGTTAACGTGATTTTTTGACGGTATTCACATTTTTGAGTGTTTTTTTAAATAAAATTCGCGTTTCTTCCAATTGTTATTACATTTTTTGACAAAATCGCGTTCGTTTTCGTTGATTTTTTGACAATATATGCGATTTTTTTACAATAATTGCTTTTTTTATTTTTCTTACAATTCTTTAATGATATTTACGGTTCTTTCGCGATTTTTCGACAATATTTGCGTTCTTTATGCGATCCTTAGATGAAGTCTTTTCACGATACTTACACGAAATTCATATTTTTCCCATGATCTTTTTACAAAATTTGGGTTTTTAATTTTTTGTCGAAATTCGCAGCGGTTTTTTTCAGAAAACACCTTTTGGAGAATCCTGCATTTAGCCGGTACTTTTCACATTTAGTCGCCGAGTGGCGACTGGCGAGTGCTTATTTTCATCTTTAGAAGGAACTCAAGACTTTTCCTTTGAAATATAATTTTGTGTTGAAATGGCTAACAGATGAAATAAGATACATTTTTGTGACATACTTTATTATTCCACAACCCACCCAAATGCTCGCTGTGTCACATAGGTTGGAAACCTCTGATCTAGATTTTAAAACTGATGTCACACAGAATAAGCTGCCTTTATTAATATATATGTCCAAACTGTCCATAAGTTTAAGGGTTAATATCACGGCTAATTACCAACACTTTTATAATTCTAATATGATAGATACCTTCAGCACTCCTCAATACGTTTGCTAAATGCCTACAAATCAAAACTTGCAACAGAAAAATGTGCTTTTCTCAAAAATAATACAATCTAGGGTAATTGCTATAGTTTTTTTTACAAGGTTTAAACTAATGTCCATTACCTTTAATTTTTTCATAATTTTGGTTTCAATAGATTCAGAAATAGATGGGAGGGGGGGCATTTTTGACGATATCTCTGAAAATATAATATCAAAAATTAAAAAGAAAATTATTTTTGAGTTCAGCATTACAAAAGTTTTCACGTAATATACCATACATACAAAGAGAAGATAATTTTTTTCAAGTAACTTAATTATCTCTTCTACATTTTTCCTAAATATATTTGTGAATGTTTAATAATCTTTATTACTTCCCCCAATTTGAACTTTTCCCATTCCATAGTTTATTTGTAAAATGTCTATGACAGACAAACACATGAGTGATCTTATAATGGTTTCCTTTTCATTTTTTAAGTACAGAACTCTAAAAAAGGAGGAAATGTTCAGTTAATTGCATTAGTATTTGTGTAAAATTATAATATTTTGTTTTAAGAAAGAAAAAATTGTGTATGTTTATTTGATAATAAATCAGTGTAAGTTATATATATAATGTAATTCATGTATCTGTATTGTCACTGGCATGTTGTGAATGCTATATTTGTCACACATTTCAAAACCAACTGGTAATTTAGTAATTTTAAGGAAGTTTAACTAGTGCGGCACAATGCTGTATTAGATGGAAATAGAGGAGGGAATGTGGGTCTGTGGCTATTTTAACAATTTGTCCTAGAGGTCTGCACGGGCCGAAATTTCCAGACCCAGGCCCAGCCCGGCCCGAATGAAAGAAATATTGGCCCGATCCGGCCCGGCTTGAAAGTTAAAATTTCGACCCGGTCCGCAAAAAAAGTTTAAAATTCGGCCCGAACCCGGCCCGACTCGAGTGAATTTCTACAGAACATTGATCTTTAATCTTATGGAAGAGTTCTGACCAAAAAAAATTATATTAGTCTTTTTTTTTTCCCATGTTTATAATCTCCATTTATGCATAAGTGCCGTAGGCTGCGATATTTATGCTTTTAAATGAATCTTTGTTTGTTGTATGTAAATGTTTCAGTTATCACTAGTATTATTAATCCATATTAACTGTAATGGAGACAAAAAAATCGAAAAAGCGGTATATGGTAAAATTTTCAAAGATGAAATAGCTTTGGAACGAAAAAAAATGCATCCCATTCTTAACAGATGTAAATGTTTAATATATTTTTTTCTACCGTATTGTTGTATTCATTTTGCATGGATGAACATTTTAAAAGAAACTTTCAGTTTTCAGTTTAAAAAAAAATTCCGTCATAATCATGTTTTTTTTTTTATTTTTTTTTTTTTTTTTGTGTGTGTGTGTTTAATTCTATTTTAAAACGCCTAGTAATCTACGATTCTTTAAAAGGAATAAATTCTAATGTTTAATTGTAGAATAATGACGGCTTAAAAGTATATGCTTTTTTTGCAGAAATTTTTGGACAAAGCCAAAAATATTACTGATTTATAAAAAGTCGAGAAAAGGATGTTCATATAGAAAGATTCAATAGGTAGTCCATGAAAACTAGGAAGAATGGAATCAGTCTCGGCTTCGTACGGAAAAAAAAGTTAGGCCCGGCCCGATACTCCAGCAAAAAAATTAAGTCCCGAGCTCAGCCAGGCCCGAAAAGATTAGTGACTAGGCCCGGCCCGGCCCGAGTCTTCAGAAGTAAGGCCCGAGCCCGGCCCGAATGCCATTATTGGAAATCAGCCCGAGCCCGGCCCGTGCAGACCTCTAATTTGTCCCTTTTGAACATTATGAATTTAAAAGGATATTTTGGGGTTTATTGGAACTTGTCACAGTAAAACTTTTTGCCTATGACCTCATGTGGACATGTCCGAAGTTTGGAGGGGGGGGGGAATCTGTAACGACCAAAAGAACTTTGAATTCTAGGCTGCCTTGCAAGTTGCAAAAACAGCACTCCATGTCAGAGACCTAGGCACATCACTATAACCTTGCTATTGTCAGAAAGGTCTTTAATATGAGAAAGAAAAAAAAAGAGCGAAAGTTTTTTAATAAGATAGAAACTGTATTTTAGAGTGTTGGTGGATTTTATGAAATGAAGATTGTTTTGAAAAAATGTGGCAGATTCTATGTTTTGAAAAAGTTCTGAAACATGTAAAAATGCTTAAGGAATATTTAAGAATATTTTCAAGCAGACTGAACTTTCCATTAAAAAGGAAAAAAATATAAACTGCAAAAGTGGACCACTGTGTACTAGTCTCTCTTACATACATTTCACAAACTGACAGCTAGGCTGCCACGATCCCATACTTTGAAATTCTGTCATTACTATTTAAAAAAAATTTCTTTGAGGTTTTCTTTTGAAATTTTAACAGAAATGTACAGCCAAAAATTTTTTTCTTCAAATTCAATGAATAAGTAGTAGTTGACAGTTACAGTAATTTCTAATTTAAAAAAATTGTAGTCGTCAAAAGGTGAATCGATTAAATTACTCAATCAGTCCACTTCACGGCAGTAATGAATAGGGATATACTGAATAGTGATTTTGACCAAAGCCAAATACTGAATATTTAACCCACAGTTAATTCAAATATTAAAATAACTATTTGGCCAAGTATCTTTATACACAGAATTTAAAAGTGTTAAAAAAGTTACATTGAAAAAAAAAAAAAAAAAATTACATTGTTTAACATACATACTTCCAAACTGATAAACAAGATCTTTTTACAAGTAAATTTTACATTAAAAAAAATTATGTTTTGCATTGTTATATGAGAAGAGGATCATTCCATGGTAACTTACATTACATTTAGAACAATTTACTGCAGTAATTTTAGTAATATAACGCTAAAAATGTATTCAAATGTAAAATTAAGATGATTTGTCAATGGAACCTATCTAAGTGTCAATTTGGATGAAAATTACCTAAAAAATAATGTAAATTACACTTTATATGATAACTTACATTCCTATTTCAGTAATGTCGGTTACCATAATGAATATAATAACCAAAGTTTAAGATATAACAGTAAAATTAGGTAATTTTCATCTGGATTGGGCATATAATAAGTTTAATTTGCAAACCAAGTCAAATCTACATTTTCAATAATTTTTGTGTGTGTGTTATATTACTAAAATTACTGAAAATAAATCTTAATGTAATGCAAGTTACCATGGAATGACCCAGGATAGTTTTAAAGTTTGTTTAATTGATAAAATTTAAATTTCATGTATATACCTCTTTGAATTAAAATAAAAGGATAAAATGTTGTAATATTCTTAATCAAATATTTTGAAATTAAGTGAAATTTTGAAGGGACTGAAAGAAAGAAAATTATACAAACATTCATTTATTTATTTGTGTGGGGAGTGTCTGGAAAGCAATGACTGGAGTGAGTGTTTTTTTTTTCTTTTCAAATAGAGCTATAAAATACAAAGTGTTCCTAAAACAAACTTTCAGCTGAGATAATATGGTCAAGACATACTTTTTTTGGAACAAGAAAAATCTGAATCATTCATTCCATCAAAAATACAGGATGTGTCACTACATGCTGAAACAGAATTTCCTTTCACAACTTAAGTAATAGAAATATTTTAGGTAGATGTACATAATAATTTAACTCCTACTAATGTGATGATACCATTGGAAGTGACTGAATTTTGGTCAATGACACAACTGTATAAATACTGTCAGTTGTATTATGAGTAAAGGGATGTCTACGTCATTGTTGTTTAAATATAAATGGTGGTAATTTCCAGCACTTCTACTTAAAAGAAAAAAAACTAAACTCTGTGGAATTACAATCCATAAAGCATCCAGCACTGACAGTACCCATCTCTGTTTACGAGACCTTGGGCTCCGAGGTGCTATGCAGCATATGTCCAGGCCTGGTGGTCAGCCTTAGTGTTTATTCCCATGCAAACCTGGTACTCATTTTATCAACACCGAAGGGATAAATGGCTGAGTGAACCGTGCCCAATCAGGAGTTGAAGTCTCGACCTGTGGCACTGCAGTCAGATGCTCTAACCACTCCACCACTGGGCTTCAGCATTTCTTCTATATCAACATATTTCCAAACTTTTTTTTTTTTTTCAACATTTTTTTATTTTTAACCCTTTATGCCTGAATGGTACTTTAAAGTACAATAAAAATAAACCTGTTATAAAATTTATTTCATTCATCAATTAGTAGTACAGTATAGGATCTGTTATCCAGAATGCTTGGGACCCAGAGCATTCTGGATAAGGGGTTTTTCCGTAATTCGGAACACTTTACCGTAAGTATAAAAAAATGCACAAAATAATTTCATAAATAGGTAAATATGAATACTAATACATGTAAATACCTTAATTTATAGATTAATTTACACAAAATAAAAAAAATAATTATAATAAAGGAAAAAAATATACATATGAAATTTAATTTTGAGATTCTGAAACAGAAACTTTTGATTGGGATTTAGCAAACATTTCTATGATAGTCTTTTGCTTACAGTGTGTCTCTTGCACTAATTATTCTTGTATTTTGTACTGAGACATGATTTGCTGCTCATGGAAGTAGCTCCTATGTTGCATGCCTGAAATTAAGTGTTTGGTATAAAATACTAATTTTTCATTTGATATCTTTTCAACTGATTCATTCTGCTGGTTGTCTTTCTCATTATCACTTTCATCAGATATACATGGCTGCCAACTACTACGCCTATTTTAAGTCAAATAAACATATTAGAAACAGAAATTTTATTAAATTATTGACACTATGCATTGTAATACATATCATTGAATATACTTGTCAGTTATTTTACTTTTAAAAAATTGTGGTTCCAAACATGTTTATATGATTTAAACAGGCGTAGTAGTTGGCAGCTCTGGATATATTGTTTGTCATAATTTCACAAATCTCACTGTCAGTCATGTGATTAGTGGCAGGAATGTTTTCATCGGCTTCTAAATAATCTTCCACTGCTTCTTGATTAAGCAATTTAGCTTCTGGACAATTAAAGCCTTTGGCATATGCCAACAGATCAGCAATAATTTGCTTCTCTTTCAAAATCTTGAAGTCTTAAAAGGCTCATTTTCGTCATCTAAAAATAATGCAGGTGGCCACAGATTGTACCATCCATGAATAAGTGTATCCCTATCCACAGCCTGCCATGCTTTAGCAGCACTCCACAAAGCATCTTTGATTGTAAAGCTTCTCTGGAAATTTTTTATCCCAGTTCCTTTGTTGCACTCTGTGACCATACTTTTTAAGAAGTCATTTTTATAGTGAGTTTTTAAAGATCTGTTATGCACAATTTGGAGGCAAATACATCCATTTCTAAGAATTCTGCTTCAGGATGGGCTTTTTTTTTTTTTTTTTTCATGATCTTTTGAAGAAATTAGCCTTTTGTTGCGATTTTTTGACGAAAGTTGCCGTTTTTCGTGATCTTTTGTTGAAACTTGCCGTTTTTCGCGAATCTTTTGCAAAAATTTGCCGGTTTTTTGGATCATGTTTGTTATTTTTTCGCGATCTTTTGAGGGAAATCTGCCTTTTTGAGGGATTTTGCGACGGAATTACCCATTTTTTCACAAATCTTTTGACATAATTTGCCGAAAAATAGTCGGTATTTCATGATTTTTAATGAAATTTGTCGTTTGTTCGCGATTTTTTGACGAGATTACGCGTCTTGTTGCCGATCTTTTGTGTAATTTACGTGCTATAGCACGTCCGCGGCATCGCTGAAAAAAAAAACTAATCACTCTTAATCTAATCACCCTAAAATTAATGAATCTAATATCGTGATTATCGCTCAAAATTAGCTGATTTTTAACGAATTTTGCCGTTTTCCTTGATTTTTTGACGAAGTCTGCCGTTTTTCGGGAATTTTTTTTTTTTTGACAAATTTGCTTTGATCTTTTAAAGAAATTTGTCTTTAATCGCATTTTTTTGACGAAAGTTGCCGTTTTTCGCGGTTGACGATAAAGGTTAAAATTCAATATTTGTATTAGTAGCCAGTGGCCACTAGAGGCTGAATGTTTAGTAGCCACTATGGTCAAGTTAGTGGCCACTAATTACTATCATAGATGTCATTGAGAAGAAAATATCGTGTAAATTCTAATCATAATATTAAATAGTTAATAATTATTTTATATGTAAAAAAAGCATAACTTCATTCAAACTTAGATTTTCCCCCCAATACAGATAATGAAAATGGGGATTTTTTTTCGACCACTTAATGAATTTAGTAATATTTTCCGCTGTTGGGCAATGGATTTTGTGATTGTTTGAAGAAATTTGCTGTTTTTTCACAATTTTTTGACGAAATTTATCGTATCTTCACGATTTTTGTACAAAATTTGTTTTTCTGTGATTTTTAAACTAAATTTGCTTTTTTTAGCACTTTTTTTTTTTTGATGGATTTTGCAGTTTTTTTGTAATTTTTTGGAGATCTGCTTTTTTTCGCAATCTTCTGACGAAATATGCCGTTTTATCGTGATCTTTTGACAAAATCTGCCGTTTTTTCGTGATCTTTTGATGAAATTAGCTTTTTTTTTTCAATTATTGACAGATTATCGTTCTTTTGACGAAATCTGCCGTTTTTTCGTGATCTTTTGGCAAAATATTCCGATTTTTTGTGATCTTTTGACGAAATCTGCCAGTTTTACGCGATCTTTTGATGAAATTTGCCTTTTTTTTTCAATTATCGACAAAGATTACCGTTTTTTCGAGGTTTTTTGACGTAATCTGCCGTTTTTCAAGATTTTTTTTGACGAAATATGCCGTTTTTTCGCGCTATTTTGATGAAATTTGTCGTATTTTCATCATTTTTCGACGAAATTTACTCTTTTCTTAGATTTTTTTTACCGATATTTGTCGAAATCCTTTGATTAAATTCGCGTTTATCCGCGATCCTATTACGAAATTAGCGATTATTCTTCAAACGATTGACAAAAATGATTATTTTCGGCGATCTTTTGTCAAAATTCGCGAGATATTTTGTCCTAATTTTCGGATTTATGACAGATTTTTTTTTCTGAAATGATTGATCGCCATTTTGGCGATCAGATGCATAACATTAGGTCGCCAATTTTTTATATTTAGTCGCCATGTGGCCGGTGGCGACCGCGAATTTTAACCTTTAGTTGACGAGTTTATGAGATACGCGTCCCGTCGTCGATCTTTTGCGTAATTTACACGCTATAGCGCGTCTGCAGCATTGCTGAAAAAAAAAACTAATCAATCTAATATCATGATTATCGCTGAAAATTAGCTGATTTTTAACGAATTTTGCCGTTTTCCCATGATTTTTTGACGAAATCTGCCGTTTTCCGGGATTTTTTTTGACAAATTTGCTGTTTTTTTCGTGATCTTTTGACGAAATTTGTCGTTTTTCGCGAATCTTTTGTCAAAATTTACCGTTTTATCATGATTTTTTGGACCATATTTGTTTTTGTTTTTTGTGATCTTTTGGAGGAAATCTGTCTTTTGGGGGGATTTTGAGACGGAATTACCCATTTTCTCACAAATCTTTTGACATAATTTACCGAAAAATAGTCGGTATTTCGTGATTTTTAATGAAATTTGTCGTTTTTTGTAATTCTTTGACGAGATTACACATCCCTTGGGACATGTAAGAGCTATTTTTCGCATCCCGTCGCCGATCTTTTGCGTAATGCACGTCCGCGGCATCGCCGAAAAAAAAAAAGATACCGATTTGCATTCCGGTTTAAGGAACATTCTGGATACCGGGACGCCGGATAACAGATCCTATACTGTAATACAGTTTAGAATGAGTTATAGATATATACAGTAAACTCTCGCTACAATGATATCCGATACAACAATAACCCCCTCTACTACAATTATATTTTGTGGTACCGCAGAATTTCCATATAAACTAATATTATTCCCCCCTCAATATTGTGATATTCTCTAGAGCAATAAACCCCTGTAGAACGGTTTAACTTTTTTAAATTCAATGTCATTTTCTCCTTTTATAACGATATTTTGATTTTCAAATACCCCACCCCCACCCCCCAAAAAAACCTTATCACATTTTGCCAAATTTTTCATCGATTCTGACAACAAAAGACTTAAATATTGATTGACTTAACAGTCTAAAAATGAATAAAAAACCAAAATATTGGCTCATTTTCAATAAAAGTATGCAAATATTTTTAAGCTTCTTTAATTATTATTATTATTTGTTGCTTATTTTCTGAATTTATTACATATATATATTTATATATTGTAATATTTAATTCCAACTATTAGCACTCTGCTAATTAATTTTTTTCCATGTATAAACTTTTAAGTATTTCATACCTAAAAAAAAAAAAAACTTGTTAAATGCCCGAAATACATAAGCCCTCGATATAGCAATATATCCCTCTACAACAATATATTTATCTGGTCCCCAAAATATTGTTGTAACGAGGTTTTACTGTATATATATATTTATAATATTAATCAATTTCTCAATTAATTTTCAGTAGTGAAATTACGCTTGATATTTTAGATATGTGAATGTTCATACTTCTACTAAATGTAAAACCAACTTTTTTAGTGAAAAAAGTTGGTTTTACGATTCCTGGCTTGGACATTTTTCACTAAAAAAAGTTGGTTTTGCGCTTAGTAGAAGTATGAACATTCACGTATCTGAGTTATAGATATTTTATCATGTTCCAAAGGCATTATTGGTTGCAGAGGAAAAAAAATATTTTTAAAAGAATTTCTTTTTCATATGCATCTAATCTGTTTTCTTGATAATTAAAGAATAAGGCAGAGTGGAGGGAGGAATTTCAGTTTGAAAATATTTATATTGTAAATTAGAATGTATATTTGTACATTGCCTAATCTTGCCTGATTTTACAAAATACTTAATCATATGAAGTATTTCAAATAAAAGATTTGAGTGAAATTATAAATAATGCACAAAATTAGAACTGATGCAAACCACGCATATACATGTCTTAGTAATGAGCATTCTCTAAGATACGAAATACTGAATCCTTGGTTGTTACTGTGTCTATACACAACCAAACAAAGAGAAACTAACTTCTAACGCTGCTTATGTTTGTGTAACTTGTGAATTCAGCCAGACAGTCGAATGCAGTAAAAAATGCAAAATTATGTTCGAACTCTGACAATAGGCACCAATTTTAGTTGTTTACATATTCTGTTTATATCATTTATTCTCAAATGATTTGGATTTCATATGAGTTTGTTGATTCATTTTATTTATTTTATTATGAAAAAAATAAATAAGTGTATATTTTTCTAAAGTATCAAATGATAAAGCTAAATTTTATTCATATTTATGCAAAGTATTCAGTTAAAGGTGTTTCAACAACGAATTGGGAAAATAAAAAATAAATAAATGGTAAAGCATCCCAGAGCTAGCATATTTGGCAAAAAAGTATTTGCCAGTGACGTAAATTAGTACTATCTGAAAGATATTTTCAAAATCAAATTATTTGAATGATCTCCCCCCATAGCGGAAACTAAGGGGAGCAGGAGCAGAGGGGGCATGTGCCTGGGCACCAGAACAAAAAGGCACCAAATGACGATTTTTTTTTTCTCACATCTATATTTAACATGGTACAGTCAAAAAATCCCATCTTGGGTATAAAAAACCATAGAAGAATCTAAGAATGATATGGCCTAAAAAGCCTGTATGAGGCAGAATTTTTTCAGATTCTTTCCAATTCAGTTTTCATGATTTTAATGAAACTATAATGAAACAAATTACATAGTTCAGTATTACATTTTATGATTACATATTTTAGATTTTAAAATAAGTCGGTCAATAGAAAATCAGTATAATTCTCTTTGTAAATATACTTTATGGAGGAAAGATTTGGGAAGGGGAGACACCAAGATTCATGTTTAACCCAAGGTGCAAAAAAAGCCTAGTTTCTGCCCCGATAGCCCCTTCATTAAAACCAAAATGAAAAAAAAATTTTTTTCATTGCACGGATGCCACTCAGAAAATAACAAAAAAGAGGCAATTATGCATAAAGTAAAATTTATGACATTTTTCACAACATTTATGCATGAATTTTTCAAACTATATAGTTTATAATAAACTGTATAAAGTACTAGATTTATCAAAATATTTTTAACCAGCCCATCCTCAAAAAAATTGTAAACTTTTAACACTATTTTTTCTAAATGCACATTTCTCAAACAGTTTGAAATATGCTGTGCATATGTGTGTTTTTATGCAATGTGCATAAAAACTTATAAGAGATAATAAAAATGATTTTTCAGCAGTTCACAGTATTTTACATTAATTAAGGTAATCTAGCAATAGATACAGTGTGCTGAGTGAATAATTTTATAAGTCAGCAATAGATTCAAAGATTATTCCATGAGCTAACAGCAAAAATTATAGGGTTTTTTTTAATCGAGATTATTTGACGAAAATTACTGTTTTATTTCGCGATCGTTTGATGAAAATTGTTGTATTATTTTGTGATCAGTTGACGAAAATTGTTCTTTTATTACTCAATCGTTTAATGAAAATAGCTGTTTTAATTTGTGACTGTTTAATAAAAACTGCTATTTTATTTTGTGATAGATAAAAATCTCTGTTTTATTTCACAATCGATTAATGAAAGTTATTGTTTTATTTCGTGATCCTTAGATGAAAATCACCGTTTTCATTCGCAATCATTCAACAAAAATTGCCATTTTATTTGACGATCGTCTAATGAAAATCACTGGCACATTTCACAATCATTTAATGAAAATAATTGTTTTATTTCACGATCGTTTGACAAAAATTGCTATTTTATTTCACGATCATTTGACGAAATTTGTTGTTTTTTTCGTGATCGTTTGACAAAAATTGCTTTCTATTTCACTATCATTTGACGAAAACTGCTGTTGTATTTCGCAATCCTTTGACAAAAATCACTGTTTTATTTCGCGATTGTTCGATGAAAACTGTTCTTTTTTTCTTGATCGTTTAACGAAAATTGCTGTTTTAATTCATGATCGATTAACGAAAATCGCTGTTTTATTTCGTGATCATTTAACGAAAATCGCTATCTTATTTGATGATCGTCTAACAAAAATCACTGTCATATTTCGTGATCATTTGACGAAAAGGTTTTATTTCGTGATCATTTGACCAAAAATTGCTATTTTATTTTACAATCGTCTGACGAAAATCAGTTTCATTTCAGGATCATTTGACAAAAATTGTTATATTTCACAATCATTTGACAAAAACAGCTGTTGTATTTCATGATCTTTTGACGAAAATCGCTATTCTATTTCAAGATCGTTTGACGAAAATATCCGTTTTATTTTGCAATCATTTAACAAAAATCTCAGTTTTATTTCGCGATTCTTTGATGAAAATTGTCCTTTTATTTTGCGATCATTTAACGAAAATAGATGTTTTTATTCACGGCCGTTTAATGAAAATCGCTGTTTTACTTCATGATTGTTAGATGAAAATTGCTGTTTTATTTAGTGATCAACAAAAATCTGTTTTATTTAGTGATCGATTAATGAAAATAGCTGTTTCATTTAGTGATCGATTAGCAAAAATCGCTGTTTTATTTCTTCATTAGATGAAAATCACTGTTTTTATTTGATCATTTAATGAAAATAACAGTTTCAATTCGCGATCATATAACGAAAATTGCTGTTTTATTCTGCGATCGTTATATGAAAATTGCTGTTTTATTTTGCGATCATCAGATGAAAATCATTTTTATTAGTGATCATTTGACGAAAATCGCTGTTTAATTTGGCGATCGTCTTACGAAAATCGCAGCCTAATTCCACAATCATGTGACGAAAATATTTGTTTTATTTTCCGATCATTTGAGAAAAATTGCTGTTTTATTTCATGATCATTTGATGAAATCTGCTGTTGTATTTCGTTATCTTTTTTTAAAAAGCGCTGTTGTATTTTGATATCTTTTGACAAAAATTGTTGTTCTATTTTTTGATCGTTCAGTGGAAATCGCTTTTTTATCTTGAGATCGTTAGATGGAAATGGCTGTTTTACTTAGTGATCTATTAACGAAAATTGCTGTTTTATTTCGTGTTCATTAAACGAAAGTCAGTTTTTTTTTGTAATCATTTGACGAAAACTGCTGGCTGTGTTTTGTGATCTTTTGACAAAAATTGATGTTTTTGCAATCTTCAGAAGAAAATCATTTAATTTCACGATCGTTTGATGAAAATTGTTCTTTTATTTCTTGATCATTTAACGAAAGTAACTTATAATTTAACGAAAATCGCTATTTTATTTCGTGATTGTTATATGAAAATTGCTGTTTTATTTTGCGATCATTAGACGAAAATCGCTGCTTTATTTGGCGATCGTCTTAGGAAAATCGCAGCCTAATTCTGCAATCGTGTGACAAAAATATTTGTTTTATTTTGCGATCATTTGACAAAACTTGCTGTTTCATTTCATGATCATTTGCAAAATTCACTGTTGTATTTCGCTATCTTTTGTAAAAAAGTGCTGTTATATTTTGCGATCTTTTGACAAAAATCACTGTTCTATTTTTCGATCGTTTGGCAGAAATCTTTGTTTTATTTCAAGATCATTTTGTGAAAATCTTTGTTTTATTTGAAGATCCTTTAGCGAAAATCATTGTTTTATTTTGTTGATCCCTTAATGAAAACCGCTGATTTTTAAAAATTAAAAAAAGCAGAAATTCGAAATCTGGTGGAAAAGTGGCATCCCTGTCATTGGCATCTGCACATATGCAGATGCCAATACGTTTTTTGTTTCAGTTTTCCTTTTATTTGCGATCATTTGACAGAATTGGCAATTTTTTCTGCAATCAATCGACAAAATTAGCCTTTTTTTCATTCTTTAAAATTTTAAATAAATAACTAAATAAAGATAAAAAAAAAAATATCTATCAGAAGAATAGCTCTATTCTGCACATTATCTCTAAGAATTCCCTCCCCCTTTCCTTTCAAGTAACCAGAAGTGATACTAAATCCTCTCAAATAAAGAACTTGTAATGTAACTACACGATTTCACTCATATTTAACATCCATTAAGAGGGTTTAACGTTAAGAAGTTCCTCTTCTTTTCCAGATTTTTCTTTGAGAATTTTTTTTGTCTAATTTTTAAGACTGATGGCAAACTTTTTTTTAATTTTTGGAAAATCTGGAATAAAATCACTTCTATATTATTTATTGTGTACTATATTTTAATTTATTGTATTTAATATGTATATTTAATTTCAGATAAGTGTTATGATTTAATATATCATTCTAATTTTATTACCTAATTCAGCAATTTGATCGTTTATTTGAGCTAGGAGAAAAAATTACATTTTGTATGTTATTATATTGCCATGAAAAACATTTTTTTAACAAACCTCCAAAATCCGAAGTTGCTTCAGTCCCGCAGATTCCAAATTTTTTAGGTTCAACTGTTTTATGTTCAAAAGTGTGTAGCACCATTAAAATGCACTTGAAACTTTTTCCCCATTGAACGTAATGCAATGGAATACTTTTGATTGCCTCTGTAATTGAACTATGAATCCAATTTTCATAAAATTTTAAATGACTCAACAAAAATATGTAATAATTATATATTTTAAATTTCCAACGACTCTAAGATAGTTTCTGCATTGTTATATGTGGAAAGACAGACAGACAAACTGAACGACAACTATATGAGCAATGTATTTACATAATTAACCACTTCACTGGCGATGGGAATGGGGAATCAGTGCTTTTACTCCCGACTTATCTCGGGGCAGACGGTGAAATGGTTAAGTACACACCTAAAGAGTTATTTTAAGTATACTGTCTGGCTGAATGTTTTAATATTTGGCATAACTGAATACTTTGATATTCAGCCTAATTGGATATTCAGTAGTATGGCCAAGATACAAAATATTCGGTGCATCCCTAGCAATGAATATGATATAGCTGAAACTTTTGACTTATAAACTCAATTTCTTCTTTAACTGTATCATATTTAAAGTGTTTTTGTGTTAACTACAACATATATTTCTTAATATTTTTAATTGAATAAGACAATTCATAAATAGATAAAAATCAGAGTATATGTCAATAATTCTACAAATTTTCCTTAAAAACTTTAACCTTTCAACATTTAGAGACTAAATCTTTAGCTTAGTTCTTTGGATATGAGGGAGCGTTTTAGCATCCTTGCATTTACATGACAGGACATAATTATGCGGTCGGCTGTTTTTATGATGGCTAATTATCAACACATGGGATATAAACCCTAAAAAGGGGGAGGAGTGCCCTCTGTGGAGGGTCTTTCTAAGGAAACCTAACCCATACTTATGCAAGGAAATCCAAGGTTAGAAGAAAACTCCAAACAATTAGGCTGATGGCTGTGATTGGGTTTGAACCCAATACCTACTGTCTACTAATTTGAGGGGCATAATTATGTGTAAGAACATTAATACTTATGATCACATAATAAAAATAGGAACTTTAATACATAATGAGGAAAGAAAATATTATTGTTACATCAAAAAATAACCATTAAATTAATTAAACCACAAATACCTATTAATTTAATAACCAAGCAGTTAGTCAGAATCATCTACTAAGATCTCTTAAGAGGCCACTGACCTGAAACTTCCCAACTGAGAAATTCCATGTTAACTTATGTAGGAAATCTCTAAGCACAATGGCTCATTACCTAATATAACTACTAAAATACCATTTTCACCATCAGAAAATAGATGTCAGATGACAATGATAGGCATTTTTAAATATTGTCTATGTAAATTTAAAGACAATTTTAGAAGAAAATTAAAATTTATTAAGATAATTTTTAAAAACACACATCACTGGCATCCAACTTCAACTTTTTGAGCCGAAAACAGCATTTTAAGAATCATATTAGGTAATGAGTCATCACACTTCAAAGTTTTCCCATAAGTTAACATGGAATTTTGTGATCTGGCAGTTTCAGTGAAGTAAGCCTTAAAAATTCATATTCAGTTTATATACCTGTCTGTCCAAATTAGAGCTCAGAAGACTCCCTAGAATCTGCAACTTCTATATACCCTGTTCGCACTAGAAACATAAGATATCTTAGATCGCTGTTTTTTAAGTATTACCCTCCTGGAATCGGATGCCTGTTCACATAAAAAAAATTACCTATGGTATCTCAGTCAATGTCACTGTATCTGTGATCTCAACAAATGTAACGTACATGCATGTACTTAAAATAAAGACGGCCACAACAGCCAATCAGCAAAAGCGAAGCTTTATAGCCAATGAAACTGAGTGGTTGTTTCTCTATTTAGCAGAAGCAAGTTGAAACTCTCTTGGAGAGTTCCGTGGCCTGAGATATCTAAAGTATCCCAGTGCGAACACCGAACAGGGTTCAAAATCTGTAGCTTCCTTAAATCTGCAACTCTCATATCCTTTTGCGGCGCAGGACAAATTCATTACTTAAGAGTAGAAATTAATGACTGACAACAGAATTTGAAAACAACTTTACTTGTAAATAAGAAAAAGCTATATTTCACGCATTCAATAAACTGTAAAATTTTTTTCCAAAAATCTGATGCCAATATGGTGTTTGGGAATTAAAATAAAGGGGTTTTATAGATATACCACCGCACCGCAAGGGGTTAATTTGCAACTCTCTAAAATCCACACATAATTTACAGATGTAAACAAACTTTCAGTTCAGATATAAGGGTAAAATAACAAATTTTTAGTTTTATATCATTCCATAAGTATTTTAATATATGATTCTCCATAATATGACTGCACTCGTGATTCTTCTTGAAAGAAGTATAAATTTATTTTTGAAAAAAAATCAAGATATTGTTCATATCACTGGTAATAACAATGTTTTTGCCAAATGTATTTTTATGCATTAATCAAGCTTTTTTGTATTAAATCTCCCAAAGCCTGAAATAAAACTTCTGTATTTTCTGATTTTGATGTGAATTAGTATGGCACCTTTATGAGACAAGTTTCGGGTGAGATGTAGTTTACTCTCCTTCGCCAAGGCGACTTTTTTTTTAGCAATAAATGTTTCGATATGGCAACCCTGCATTTTCAATTTCTCCTCTCTGATCTTCAATATGTCAACCCTAAGGAGTGCTCCGGTTACTGATTTCTAAGCCGTTTCTGATTGGATGCTACTTTTTGTTAAATGTTTTCTTGATTGGACGAAAGATGAGAACTTGAAAGAGCTATTTCTAAGCCGTTTCTGATTGGACGCTCCTTTTTGTCTTGAAAGAGAGCTTTTAAATTTTTGAATATTGTTATTCCCGCTTAGAAATTGCTTCCTGTAGCATTGTTTTTGGGAGTTGCGTCTTGCATTCAACGAGTGAGTTTATTTATGAGACAATTTCACCCTGATATATGATTGACCAGTCAATCCAGAGCAAAACAGGAATATTCGGAGCACTTTAATCCGGAGCAAAACAGCGGCTCCGGGTAAGTAAAAATTTCCTTTTTTTTTGCCTTTAGATTTGTATTTTATGTGCTTTTTGTTTATTTTGATTGCCGCCATCTTGGAAAGTGCGTTTTTGCGTAGTGTCTCTTGGGCCCGCCACACACTAGTGAAACATTGAACGAAAAAACGTGCGACATGAGACAATTTCACCCTGATATCAAAGAAAAAACCAGTTTGACTGCGTCATATTGCACAATTTTTGACGCATGTCTCTGTGGTGTGTGGCGGGCCTTGGAGCAAGAAGCTCCGGGAGACAAGACGCAAAAACGCACCAACAATTTGGTGATTTTTGAAAATCGTACCAAGAAGGAGAGTAAGCTGCATTCGCACCCAAGTTTCATTGGATAATTTAAGAAAAATGGATCTCATCTTTATTATGAATATTTAACTATACATTACTGATTATTTACTTAACATTTAATTTTAATATTTTAACCATTTTAAAAAAATATCTAAATTTTTTTGAGTTCATTATTTTACTTAATTATCTTAATATTTTACTATATTGTAAACATTCATTATAATCTCAATTGCATTATTTATTGCATCGAAATTACTATTTTAAAAATATAAACAAAGCAATGACCAGAAACCTGCAAAATTTTAAAATCCACACAATTTCTGGTTCCAAATTTTGTGGATTTGAGGGAGTGTACTGTATAACAATGCTTATAGATTGAATATGATCTACAGTTAGAAGATCTATATAATACAAACCTAAAAACGCAAGGTTGTGCATTATATAGATCACATTTCACACATCATCAAATTTATCGCATAAATAGACAAAAATGTCGGAAGCATATCAAAATACGTTAGAATATCTTTATACTGCATTCCTTATCCTGATTATAAATTTTTGTATTATTTAGATCATTCCATATTTTGTTAAATATACTTTTTAAAAATGGTCTAAATGCACCTGGGCCCAAATCATTCATTATATATTGCTCATTTTCAAAAACATTTATTGTAATAGTAATTTTTTTCATTTGAAAGTTCTAAATTAAGGAGATAAAATTGAACTAATGCATTAAATTTAGTTTCTAGACAGTAACAGTTTTTTACAATCTTGAAATTCAGGTGTTTTTTCATGGAAAAATTGGGTACTACTAGGTTATCCCGTCAACCAAAATTCTATTGCCAAATTATAAGATTAAATGCCAATAATGGATGATCGTGAATGTCAATTCTATAACATTAAATATGATACACGTGTCTAAAACGTCATTGAATGACTTTTCACTTTGTATTTTTATTAATATTCTACTAATTAGTTGTTTGTTATTTAAAATAAAAATTATGTCAATACAGTTGAACCTCGAAAATCCGGACCTCCAAATTCCAGAAATCTCTAAAATCCGGACATTTTTCCGATTTCAGTTTTATTAATTTTTAAAATAAGACATAGCTGTAATTTTCATCAACTGCGGTTAAATTCTGATAACTATACTAAAAAATATATATAGAGATATAATCTAGTTAATATTGTAATGACTTGCCGTTAATTAAAGATTTTATTATTACAAAAATTAAAAAGTTAAAAAGCGTTCAACAAAATTTACAGTAATGAATCATGATGAAATGAATGAATCGTTGAATGAATCATGAATTTTGATACTTGAAAAAATTTGGGTTTAAAAAAAAAACGTAAATTCTGTCGAAAAAATGCAGAAAAAAACGGAGAAATTTGTAAAAAAAAAAGAAAGCCAAAACAAGCATGAAATCAATTAAAAAATCTTGAAAAAATGCACATTTCATCAAAGATTCATGATTCATTCATTTCATAATGGTTCGTCTCACTCTCAATCGCCTTTGAGAATCGGGAGGGAGGGCGCTTTCTCGGGATTTTTTGAAAATTTCAAATTCTTTATAAAGTGGGGAGGGGGCATTTGATCGGGAAGAGCGGATTAACGGGACTTTACGATATTATATAGCCATAAAAAAAGATTTTTTAATAAACCTCCAAAATCCGGAAAAATCTAAAATCCGGAATTGCCGCGGTCCCGACGGTTCCGGATTTTCGAGGTTCAACTGTATGTGCAATTTGGCTATTAATTTGGTGATCTGTATAATTTAGCGAAATCTGTCGACGGGATAACAGGATAACAGAGTAGTACCCAAAATTCATTGTTTACATCTGAAAGGTTGTGCATCAGGGTTCGATTTAAGCGGCATCGCATCGCAATTTGAGATTCAAACTTAACTAAAATGTGAACCAAGAAATGCATTAAATTGCAATCATTATGATGCATATTTCCCACACTTTTTGTTATGTCATGTACATTTAAAGTTAAAATTTAAAGATGTTTTTACACAACATACGTTGTGTTTTCACTCTACCCAAGTGTTTATTTACAATGGAAGTACAGCAATTTAAAAGTTACGTTAGCTATTTTTTACTTCCTATACAAAAGTGTCTAACTGCTATTCAAAACTGACTTTGTATAGCAGTTACTGCTATGCAACTTTCTTTTCCTAAATCGACCCCTGTTGTGCATTATATGGAGACTTGCATTTTATGGAAATGCATTATAAAGATCTTTTACTGTACAAACAACTATTCTCTTCTTGGAAGTTCACATTTTGCACTAGACATTTTATTCATAAAAGAATTTATATTTTATAAATAAGCCTGTTTACACATAAATGTTATAATGAAAATGAAATTAATAATTAACAAAATAAAAAATAAATATTTAGCTATTATGTGTTGTTTTTTTGGGGGGGGAGGGTAGTACCTTAGAGCTTAAATTAAATGGATTGAACAATCAATGTTAGTTTCCCTATAAAGGGCGGGTCGAACATTTGGGGAAATTTTGACACTAGTTACATGAAGAAAGGTTACCAGATTTGGCTGTTTCTATAAAGATTAAAAGTCGCTGTGACAAAAAAATTTCGTTTTTATGCTTATTATGAAATAGTTGCATTTCCTCAACATTTATATTCATAATATGGTACACAGTGAACAGGAGTTGTCAACATTTGATTAAAAACCCAACGAACCAATGATGCAATCGGCAGTAAAAGTTACTAGCAAATACCAATGTAAAAAAACAAATTTTCTTTCAAACAACATGACAAACAAAAATGGTGTTTTCTAGAACATTTAGGGCCCATTTTCAGTAAATTTTCAAATAGGAAATAATGCAGTTGTTAGATAATTTTTTAAAAATCATTCTTTCCCTTTAATGGACCTTTGGCTAGTGACCACCACTAATTTTGACCTTGACTTTCACAATTAGAATGCTAAAATTGTCTTCTTACTAAAAATGAACACATTTTTGTAGTTAAGAAAAATATTTAGGCCTGGAAATGTTTGGATTTAACAAAAAACAACCCTAGCAGCATTGCTTAATAGACAAAATTCAATACACCATTTCCTTACCTCAAGCAAAGATCTATCTGCTTTTAACATACATATGTTTAGAGTTGTTATTAAACTTAACAGTACAGAATCATTTTGATGCTGATAAGGTTGCTAACTCACCCCCCCCCCCCCTCCAAAGAAAGGACTCTGGTGACTTCATAACAATAATGTGCATGTTATAAACAATTACATAAAATAACTTTCTGTTGTTTAAATATTTGCTTGCATAAAACAAGTAAGAACATACAAAGAACTGCTTGAAGTTTGTAGTACACATGCTGATCTGACACTACAAGGCATTTAACAATATGACTTAAAATTCTAATACATTGAAATAAATTACAGATCAGCGACGATAAACCTGGTAATTTAACCTCTATGTAAGAAAATATATAGATTACAAGAGCAAAACACAATACTGTTTTCTGTCACCCACAAATTTCCTTACCTTTCAAAACATCTGTCTACATTATCAGACATCAATAAAAGCATGCATAGTTGTTCTAATGCTATTAATTGCATGTCTCTTTCATCACCTTGGCCCATATTAAGCCATTCAAGAAGAGTTTCAGGATCAACATCAGCCATCTTAAAACTTTTAAGCTTTAAAATCTAGCTGATATAACTTATAATCTTCCAAGAAGTAAAATTTAAAATAAGTCATTTCGAAACAATTATTTCAGTTAAAAGTACAAAGATAAAATGTGAAGGGCAACTAGCATCATTCATCTTTGGCTAGCTCATTAAACGAAAATAAAACTAAAAATCTGCACTAGTCAAAATTATAATTTTTTAAGAGATGTTATTAAATTTATCACAAAAGTACTATAACACTTTAGACAACACATTTTTAATTATCTACATTTTCCGGTTCCATGATTCCAATTGCAAAACTAATTCAAGAAAAATATATAAATAATATTAAATTCAAACAATTCTGATGCGAAACCATGACACACAGTAATTGTTCTTCTCAACCTGAGAAATCGAGTTGAGAAGGTAAATACTTCATTAAAAACACAGTACAGAAAGCTATTAAAGGTTTTGTCAAGTTTCGAAGTCTTTATGTGACGTCACTTCTAAACTATGGAAGATGGCACTGAAGTAGAGTACCTTTATTTATCAGACCAACTCACTCCGAAGTAAAAAGAAAAAATTCTGGCATTCATCTGGCGCCCAAACATAAATCATATGTTGTGTTTTCCCATTTGTAAACATAGTGATTTGCGCTTCATTTTTTAAGTACTTAGAAAAATAACGTAAGAATAAGAAAAATCGAAATTAAACAGAAAGACAACGCATGCTTTAAACGGCAAACGGAGAGTTATGACGCTCTGTTTAGGCTCCAGATGTGCACCAGATAACAGTATCAGGCGTTGCTGTGACGTCAATGCAAGGGATTGAACGAAACAACGAAAGTGGCAACGTTCGCAAAAGATCATAAAACGCTTTCCACTGATAAAAATATCGCGAAAAATTACCTCTGTTACTGAAGATTATCTATTTTCTGATAAATGAGAACACTGCATAAACATCAATGAAGAGCTCTTATTGGGAATTAAAACGGCCTGCTCTCAGCCTTCGATAGAGGAAAATTGTCCCTTTAAATTCCCTTTAACTAACACTAAACTATCATTGAAATAATTTTTTACTGTAAATGCATTTGAAAATTTTAAATATTCACATTCGGATAATTATTACTTTGTCAAATAAGACAGAACACAAATGTCACAGGAAATCTGAAATTGTGCAAAAGAATAATCATTCTTAACAATTTTAAAATACATGTAATGCAATGCGCTTGAACATCACTATCCTGAAGCGAGAACTTAAAGCCTTCCTCCACCAGATGATGCATTCGAGCGTTTGAATCGCTAATAGACATAGTCCAAAAGCCAACAGCGCAAAAATCTAAGGTATCAAGCACAGGAAAAAAATCTTTATTTATGAAAAAGTAGTAACAGGGGAATCGAATGATCCATGTCTGCCGGAAGGGAAGTAGTGCATAAGTGAAAAATTAATGCCACTAATGATTTACTCATAGGCTTATCATTGCGTTTTCTGTACAATCATCTCATACCTTTGCTTGCACAGCAAACACAAAGATAAACCTACGAGTGAACCGTTAGTAGTATTAATTTTTAACTTATGCACTACTTCATTTCCGGGAGACACGGATCATTAGATTCCCCTAGTGCTACTCTTCCATAAAATAAAGAGATTTTTCTTGTGCTCGTTACCCCCTGACCTCCGAGCAAAAGGACAAAATTGTAATTTTTTTTTCTCTGCAATTTATTTTAAATGTTAATAAAAAAGGGATTTTTTTTGTTATGGTATAATTTTTTTGTTACATATATACTTATAAGCCTTGAAAGTATTAATCATAACTTAATTTCTTAAAACTGGATTATATTTGTAGAATTATATTAATTTAAATGAAGCTTCAACTGCAGTGAAACCTGCAGCCTAGTAAACGGATATATCCGGTCAAGGCAGTAGGAAGGTTAAGTTTTGTGCTGTTGGCTCTCGGACTATAATACCCTGTTCGCACTGGAAACATAAGATATTTTAGATCGCCTTTTTTGAAATGGTACCCTCCCGAAATTGAATGTCTGTTCACAACGAAAAACTTACCTAAGATACCTCTGTCAATGTCACTGTATCTGTGATCTGAACAAATGCGCTTGTGCTTTAAATAAAGATGGCAACAACAGCCAATCAGTAAACGCGAAGCTTTATAACCAACTAGAGTGCGTGGTTGTTCCTGTAACTAGCCGAAGCAAATTGAAACTCACTCATACACTGTTCGCACTACAATCGTAAGATATCTTAAGATCGCCGTGTTTGAACCCGGAATTGGATGCCTATTCACATTGAAAAACTTACCTAAGATATCTCAGCGAATGTCATTGTATCTGAACTAATGTGATCTGAACTAATGTAACGTATGCGCATGCGTTTAAAACAAAGACGGCCGCAACAGCCGTAAAAGTGATGTTTTATAGCCAACGAGAGTGAGTAGGTATTCGTGTATCTAGCCAAGGTAAGTTGAAACTATCTCAGAGAGTTTGTGGAACTCTCTGAGAGAGTTCGGCGGCCTAAGATATCTTAAGTAATTCAGCGCGAACCACATATTAAGTATTGTGTAAATAGTTAATCTGTGGCGCGAACAGATTATAAGACGGCTATGTTCATAGATCAGAAAATAGTCATCAAAAACAGAATCAGGAATTGATCCAGGAATGATCCTGCTGGAACTTCACTTCTGTTCAATGTTTATTCGATCGCTTAACCACAATTTAGGCGCCTATACAAAATAAGTTTCAAGAAAAAGTCAGATATGCGAACATTCATCTGATTACTGCAACGTTTTTATTAAAAAGTGTTTGGCGAATATTTTTATAAATGAATGGATATTTTTTATCTTATTAAACAAATGGTGGTTTTTTTTTATTATTGTTCAAAATCATATAGTATCAAGATAAAAACTGCTGTTCGTCCAGCCAGTTATAAAAGCAAAATATCCGTGCATTTACCGTTATAAAAGGAAACATTTACCATGCCTGTCCAGTGTTCCGGTCTGTCTGCTTTTTTAGCATTTTTTGCAGCGATCTGTACAAATAAGAAGCTGTACAATTTTCATTTTAAAAACTGTTCATAGATGGAACTCTCTGTCAGCAAGCATTCACGATTCTTCAGTAGAGGAAAGTGACCCTCGTACTTTTCGAACTCTAAAAGAACTCGATGAACAATCATTTATTAATTCCTTTTTCTTCTCTCTTTTTAGCATACCAAATCAATGTAGCTGTACGAATCGGACGAGATGGATGCAAGGTTCGAAGCACCTCTCTCTCGTTCTAAACCTAAAGTAAGTATAATTCAATTGTTATATTTTCTGATGTATATGTTCCAGGATCAATATGTTTAACCAAGAATAGATTACAATTATATGAAAATAGAGAAATCTGCAGAATTTGATGTGTGAACAGAACAGAACAAAACTGCCACTACATCTCAAATAAAGTAATCAGAATTGCACAGTTTCTCTTGCAGCCGCAAAGAAGTATAATGTTTTCTGAAAAACTTCTCACGTAACATACGACGCTATTGAAGGAATGCTCAGTTAAGAAGTTAATTATTTTTATTCATTTATTTATGAAGAAGAAAATCATAGTATATTATAAAGAGCCAGTATTTAATAATAATTAAATCATAACAGATTATGAGACTAATATAACGCTGTGGCCCTCTTATTGATATTATAAATGATAAATATATAAAAATATCTTTGAATATAAATAAATATATAAACGTATATGAAACGTTACAAAATATATACTATATATATGCATAAGATATATATTAAGATATTATATGAACGATTATAGTAAAGAATGATATGAGAGAAATATATTCATGTATAGATATAAATTATAGAAATAATTGAGAGTAATCAGAATTGCATCACAGTGTGTAACATACATAACATCTCATTTTATTCAGTTAGCGTAATGAGTAAATTGTTAAATACAAATCACACTTGAATTAAATTTGTGATTATGCTAAATTACAAAATATACAAAAATACTCACAAAATATAACCGAGCTGCATAAAACAGCATTTAATAATAAATATGGCTACTAACAAAGCAATCGCACTACTTGAAAAATTAAACAATCAGAATTACAGAAACTGGGCGTTCAAAATCAAGAACTTAGTGTTGAGGGAGAATCTATTCACCTTGGTCACATCCGACCCCCTTAGAAAAAACAGAATGGGCGAAAAACAGCGCGAAAGCTAAAGCTCTGGTAAATTTATGCATCAATGATATACAAATCATACTCGTAAAACACCTTAACCCCTTCGCGACGGCAGCATTTTAAGAAAATTCTAATATTTTGTCACCGGTTTTAAAATACAGAAATTTGTGACTTATTAAATCGAGAAAATGCTCCGATTAAATAAGGCAAAATTTATGGTATAATTTTACTGGTGGCTATAAACACGGATTCGTAAGCCTATTTGCGGCACGTATACGTGTCGTTCGTCCCCAAGGGGTTAAGACTGCAAAAGCCGTTTCGGATGCACTAAAAAAGTACACCAACGCGCTAAGTTATTTAGCAAACTATTTTTATTACGAAAATTATATTCATAAAACTTAAACGAAGGCGGCGACATGATCGGGCACATAAATAATATACTGTCGTTAAGAGATAATTATCTCTCTACATTGTTTGTAACATATTTGACTGTTTAAATGGTCTTTTCAGTTGCACTTTTAATTTTATATTGTCATTAAAATAAATTGCTAAATAAAACATATAATTTTTACCCAGTATCTGCTAGAATTTGTATTTATGTAATGAAAAACATCTCAACTGAATGGTTATCCCCGAGTTGTGTTGTTTAGACTTATTCAGAATAAAGACAGCCATAAAAATAAAATATAAATTTTGTTTTAAATTCATTGAAAACTTAAAGTTTGAAGTTAACCTTCACGCGGGGATTTGGACAACATCAGTCCGTACCCGCATGTATTACGGACAGATGCTGTCCGAGCTCCCGCGTAAGGGTTAATAATATAAATGGATATTTTATAGAGTTTTAATGTAGTGGTGATTAAAGTTGCTTTATTGCTTTCAACTAAATCTTGCTAGAAAAACGATTTTTGTGTGTGTATGTGGAGAGGAGTTAAGAGGGAGAGGACAAGGAGAAAATTTTACATACACAGTGGGAAATCTTTATAACATAATTTTATTTAGTGCACAGCAAATAACTATAAACAATGAATTTTGTACTTAAGAATTGCAATCCATAATATAGAAATATTGACATTTTTTAAAGAATTAAATTTTAAGATCTTGTCAATTGAAAATATTGCTATTATTAAAAGTAAAAATTTTGGAACAAGTAATGTAACGATTTTGTTCAGGCGTGTTTGGATAATTTTTATAAGATAGTTTAACAAAAAGCGAATGTTTGCATTATATATCTATATATTATGCAAAAATTTATTATCCACATTATTGATCTAAGGGATATAATATAAAGATATTTTAATGTATATTGATTTGTTTCAGATATATTTGGTCATACTTATAAGCTACGTAAGTTTTAATGTTATGAGAAATTATCTATATAACATAAAATGTTGCATATATTGGTTTTCGTTATAAAGATCTACTTACTGTATATAAGTATAATTAACATTTATTGTAAAGGTAAAAATTAATAATGGTTAAGTGTTCATAGATCATGTAGAAAAAAAAAGATAAAATTCCTGTACTTGCGTCAGCGAGATTAGCGAATCATCCATGTCTAAATCAATGCCTACAACGTGAACTCAACTTGATCGAAGCAGATTCCAAATGTTCGTCTACGCTTTCGAGAAAGAAAGTTTGGTGTAATTGCAGATATTAGGAAATCCTTTTTACAGAACAGCATTTATGAGAAAGATGGAATGTTTATACGTTTTTTATAGTGGAATTAAAAGAAAAGAAATTAATGATATTCAGGCATACCCGAGTTATATCCGGTGTGAAATGCAGTCCATTTCTTCTTTCATCAGTCATCGAATATCAGGACTCCAGATTTCGCTGAAAGTTTTAAAGGTAGAATATTGCACCATTTTTATGTGTATAATGTCGTAGCCAGTATAGAAAACGAAAGAGAATCGAAACATTTTGTCGAAGATGCTAGGATGCTCATAGCGAAGGGTAATTTTGATCTAAGACAGTGGGAGTATACAGGTGATCGTCAAGAAGCGCCAAACACGAATGAAATTCATGTTTTATGATTTGTTTGGAATAAGGATTCCGACATGTTAAAGGTCAACCTAAGTTAGTCACAAGATTTCTGCACAGAAAAGATCACTAACGCAATATGTTATCAGCTGTGCATAAAATATTTGATCCATTTGGTTTTACGTCGCCAGTCATGATTTGTCGGAAAATAATGTTACAAAGAGCCTGGAAATTAGGATTCAAATAGGATGAACAGATAACTGGTCAGTTACATAAAGAATTTGTACTATGGTTTCAAAAACTAACAGTTTTGAAGGATATATAGATCCCAAGATACATGGAAATGACTCCAAGAAACATAAAAGCGTGTACACTTCACACATTTGTAGATAAAAGCAACAGTTATATTCCTTAGAATAGAAATTGGAAGCCAAGACGAGTCAGTTTTTATAGCAGCAAAATCAAGAACTTCACTTTTCAAGAATGTCACAGTACCAAGAATGGAATATTTGGCAGAAACTATGAGAACTCGATTGAAGTGAAAAAAAAAATGTCTTTAAAACACCATAAAATAAATTAATTGGGCAAGGCCTTTCGAAAGAACTTAGTCTTTCTTCGTCAGGTTTAAAAAAGACGTGCGTCTACTATGAATGTAGCGGCACGACTGAAGTGAAAAGGCGGGAAAGGGAGCAAGCCTGACGAAGAAAGACTAAGTTCTTTCGAAAGGCCTTGTGCAATTAATTTATTTTATGGTGTTTTAAAGAAGTTTTTTCACTTCAATTGTGTATAACACAAGCTTCAATTTTATATATTTATGAGAACTCTTTTGGGGCAAACTATTGTAGATGTCCTAGGTTGGAAAAAGATGAATAGGTATTATTGGAACGATTCATCTACAGTACTCGCTTGATATCCAGAAATGATAATTGGTCAGTATTTTTACGAAATAGAGGTCTAGAGATCAGAAGAGTAAGCAATCCTTCATCATAGATGTATGGGCCAAGTGATAAAAATCCTGCAGATTTGCCAACTCGTGGATGTAAAGCACGACAGCTATCTGCCACGACTTGGTGGGAGGGAACAGATTGGTTGAGATATTCGACAGAGTTTGAAAAACATACGATCTCTAATGAACAAGACTATGACGAAGATGAAATTCGGAAGGAAAAATAAAGTCATTTTCCATGGCAACAAATTCTGACGTTAAAGAAGGTGGTTGTTGTTACACATATTTCTCGAGTTATGTAAAAATCATATGGATGGTAGCATGGATATTACATTTTAGGCATAACTGCAGAAGTAACGAAGTGAAAAAGAGAAGGAGATCTGACGTTGACGTCATCTGAATTTAAAGAAATGAATTAAAGACTCTACGTATGACTCAGAAAGGAGAGTTTTTTCCGACAATGATAACAGACTGAGAACTTTATAGGCATAGAATGACGAACAAGATAATAACGTTCAGGAAAGACAATGAAGATTTTCGGAAACCTATAGAAGCCTATAGTCAGCAAAATATGAAGTTGTAAAATGTTCATATATCATATACATGTAAAACATTGTCACGCTGGATTATAGATCCTACTTAATTTATTGAGAGAAAAATACTGGATAATTAATGGTCGTAAAAATGGGGTAAAACATGTGTTAACATACACTGTAAAAAATTTGACCCTTTTGCTACATGGTCACTTCACCGCTTTTATTGAAAACAATTACATCAACCTATTATGGAGAATTCTCATGGGTCAAAAGAGAGATATTCTATAAAAGCGTGGGAGTGACGCTGCAGCAAAAGGGTAAAATTTTTTACAGTGTAGTGTGTTGTCTGGAAAAGTTTATGGAGAGATAGTGCGCCTCTACCGGGAAATAGAGCAAAGGACGCTAGCGTGTATCAGATCACTGGTTTAAACATGGCGGGTCCATTATACTTGAAGAAAATTAAGAAAGGTCGGATATTGATAGTTTCCTGCGCAATATATAGAGCAGTACATTTAGAATTAGGGACCACTGCTTCAAAAGAGGCATTTTTGATCGGACTCAGACGATTCTTAGCACGGAGAAAAAGGTGTGCTGTCATTTATTTCGATAACAGCACAAGCTTCACTGGATCAGCTAACTTATTGAAAAGCCTAGATTGGTCACAAATACAAAAATACAGCTCGGTCAATGCTATTGACTGGAAATTCAATCCACCAACCGCAGTGTGGTGGGGCGGAGTTTGTGAAAGGCTTATCAGAATAATGAAAGATCGCTTCAAAAGAATATTAGGTCATGCTTACCTCACTTATGATGAAATGAACACAATTTTGACCGATGTGAAAATGTAATAAATGCAAGACCGTTAACATACCTTTCGGAAGACGAGGGCCGTAACTACCGCCGGGGCAGCCGGGGCACTGCCCCGGGGCCCCCAAGCCGGAGGGGCCCCAAACTGGTGGTTAAAAAAAACTATTGATTTTAGTTTATCGTCTAACTTCCTATAAAATGCCCAGCACCTAGCTAAAAATTAATAGTTATATTAATAAAAAATATATCTAAGTGCTAGAGTAAATGTTTCTGCGTGTCCGTTGGTATACTCCATACGCTTCGCATGCAAAAGCAGGTCTAGAGCAGACAGCAGAATGTTGAGTCAAACAGGGCCTGATTAACGCACGGGCCTGCGGCGCCTCGGCCCTGGGCTCAACAATTTCAGGGGTCCACAAATTATGTGGCTGATTTTTTTCCTTAATCAAATACTTTTCAAATAATATTGTTTTATAAAATGTGAAACGTAAAATTTAAATATTCTGAATGACTCAATAAAATTTTTAGAAGCTTTTAACCTAGGCACTTTTCACCAAACAACTTTGTCAACTCATCAAATAAACTTTTTTTTTTCTGAAAGTGTCGCCGAAAATGGGTAGGTAAGGGGCCCAACATTTTAACAGGCCCTGGGCCCAACTTCAGCTTGATTAGGCTCTAGAGACGAATGTGTCATGTTTGCCGATCCCACCAAAGCTAGTATTAGGAAGAAAATATGGGTTTCTGATCGATTGAATAACATAAAAAGCTTCTAAAAAATTCTTCTAAAGCTTCTAAAAAATCTTTCTTTTTTATCTATTAATAAATACATAAAATCGAAAAAAAAAATCAAATCCATATTTAATCTTTTTAGGCTTATCATACTGTGTACGTTTAAATAGCGGCGTGCGGAAAAAAACTGCTCCCGGGACAAAGTTTTAATTTGCACCGGGCGGGAGGGACCTCACTAGTTTGCCCCGGGGCCCCCAAGTTTATAGTTACGGCCCTGCACTGTGAAACTTATTTACCCATTTATGTTTCTGCAGAGTATAGAAGAATGCAACCTCCCAGATCTGGATGTTGTGGGAAGAAAAACCATTAAGCTAGAGACTGAAGTACTGGCAGTCAGTCATTGCAAAAGGAATTGCAATGACGCACTTGCCTGCGCAGGACAGGTCGCTTCACATCGTAATATTTAGGTGCATTGTTTGAACGAGCAAAGAACAAACACCAAGAACAAATTATAGCTGATATTGTATCGATCAGATTTGATAATAAAATGCGAATTGATTGCCCTATAGGTCGAATCACAGAACTTATACCTGGTAGAGATAAGAAAGTTCGATTCGTAAGAGTTCAAACACCACAACATGTGCTTTTACGTCGGGTACAAAGAATATATCCACTAGAGATAGCTTCGTCTACTGACTGTCCGAAACAATGATTTCCCGCAATCCAGTGAGCTTACATAACAAAGCTACACGTTTTGATGTATCCTCAAGCAAGGAATCTTCTAGGAGAAGCAGAGCTAGAAGGTTACTGAAAATTCCTGAAAGACTGATTTTATAACAAGTGACTTTGACAATTTCTCTACGTTTAGAATAAGTTCTGATTATACAAGATAATTTGAAGGTGGGAGGATGTTACGGATTCGGCACAATTTATTAATTTATTTTTTTTCAAAATCACGGGATAAGCGATGAACAATATAAGAAAAAAAATGAATTGAATTGATATTTTAATATTTTATTGCACTTTCACAAGTTTTGATGTATTTTGTGGCAACTTCTTTTCTTGGCGATTCCATAGAGGAAAAAAAAATAAAATGCTTGCCGCTTATTTTTTTTAGTTATTATTTCTAAGTTTTGTAGTTATCACACCGTAGGAGTTGGGAAATAGCTATTACAAGGATGCGAGCACAAAGGTATTAATGTGAGTATTATTTACGTTTTAAATGTAAAGTTCAGTAAAAGACTTTTATTCATAGAATAAAATCCGACATATGTCTGCTATCGTGATACATTGAGTAGGTTTGTTACACTTTTACTTTCAGAACCGGTTTAGAAAGTAAAAGTAGGCGCATAAAAAAAAACATGAAAAAATCTAAAAAGGGAAAAACGGCCTTCGTACAGACCGACTCAGCTACTCAATGCGAAAAAAATCATATAAAATATTGAAATGCAAGTGACCTATCTAAAAAGATTTCTTCCAGGGGATTAACATTAGCGCACGGTTTAAAGATAGAAAACCAGCGAGCTAGAAAAAGCAAAACTGAGTTAATTTTTGCTTTTTCTAGTTCGCTGAGTTTTGCATTGATGAAGAATCTCGATAGTAGATACGAAACAGCTGTTTGCTACCTTTTCATACATTATTTGTGCATTTATAATCGTTGGTTTTCTATCTTTAAACATTTTTGCACAAAGGCTTTATTTGCTATTTTAGCGCACGGTGTTTTCGCCTGACTGAGGTAACATCTTAAGGAAAACCGACACAATGCGGGACTCTATTCAGCGATGTTCTGCTATTCAGGGGTTTTATTATATTCGAATATTAAAGAATTTTATGTTCTATATGAAACATAAAATTGATATATTTGTAAATTAAGTCTCATAATTGCATTAAAACGGACTTTCTCTCCATTTCAGTTTCGTGTCTTGTTGCGGGTTAAAGAATATCGGGTTCGGGTTGGATATTGATTGAAATATGTGGGGTTCGGGTCGGTTTGTGGGCCACTAAAATTTTTTTGGGCGGGTTTGGGGTGAGTTGCGGGTCTTGGAAATTGGTTTTGGCAAACTCAGATTGGACACATGCCGGCCTACGCAGGACTTTAATTCGGTCCTTATGTCTTGGATCTGGAGCCGCCCCTCTTAACCACTTCGCGACGGCAACCTTTTACGAAATTTTTAATGTTTAGTCACCAGTTATTAAAAACAAAAATTTGTGACTTACTAAATCGAGAAAATACTCCGATTAAATGAGACAAATTTTACAGTAAAATTTTACTGGTGCGTATAAACAAGCCTTTTTGCGCACGTATACGTGTCGCTCGTTCCCAAGGGATTAAAACCACCAAATTCCTTGATACCCCGTCATGATTCGATGCTTAAAATATCTTAGGCCGCCTTTTCTGGCACTATCATTGGGCGCGTTCAACGGAGTCACCGGTTACATAGCGGTAGGATCGGTTAGTTACCATAGCGTTCAGTGCTGCTAACCTATACACAACCATTGTCGTTCCGCGGAAGTAACCAAAGTGAATGGCAAGGGATCAAACTAACCGTGAAAAAAATACCGGTTAATTACAGCATTAAAAATTTGCCCCATTTGCTGCAGCGTCACTCCGCAGCTTTTACAGAATATCTCTTTTATGACGAATGAGAATGCTTCATAACACAGTAAAGTAGCGAAATTTTTTTTCCCAAGCACCTTCGTCGTTCCAAGCCCAAGCTCGCACTCTGATTGGTTGTTGCTCTCGGCACTGTTTTCACATAACTTGGCGATAACCATACTTGGCGAAAAATACTTCGCTCGTAAGTGAACGAGTAAACCTAAAACCAAACCTACTCATTCTTATTCTTCCTTCATTCTTATCCTCGTGGTCTTGTGTTCTTGTGTGTAAAAACTTTTAAAGAGTACAGCTTTCAGTAAGACACGTTCCATTCAATCCAATGCTGCAAGAAAAAAGTTACTTTGTACTCGGTTCGGAAGGAAATCAAACTCGACGGACGGAAGCATCTATCTCTACGCCAAGTATGATTATCGTCAAGTTACATGAAAACAGTGCCGAGAGCAAAAACTAATCAGAGTGCGAGCTTGGGCTTGGAACGACGAAGGTGCTTGGGAAAAAGAATTACGCAGTAAAGTAACTGTTTTCTATAAAAGCGATGGAGTGATACTGCAGCAAATTGGTCAAATTTTTAACAGTGTAGATCACGCGACCGGTTACATGAACATTTATGACAACAAAAATAAATGAATAATTACAGCAACGTAATATAGATAGTGCTACTAGTAAACAATACCAATGGAGTCCAGCGAATCTATCAACCGGTTGCACTGTTAAAAATTTGAAACTTTTGCTGCATCGTCACTCCGTCACTTTTATAGAATATCTCTATTTTGAGCAATGAGAATGCTCCATAATACAGTGGAGTAATCGTTTTCTATAAAAGCAGTGGAGTGACGATGCAGCATAAGATTCAAAATTTTAACAGTGTCCGGTCACTTCAACAGGTCCCTAGCCACGTCCCGAATATCCGACTCTCTAGAGGAATGAGGGAAAAAACATTAAAAAATTGAGAAATTGATACAGGACAAATTTAAAAGGAAAAAAAGTTGGAAATTGCATGTGAAGCGTAACAAATGAGGTGCGTTTGTACGATAACGAAGTTTTAAAAATGTCAGTCTCATAAAATAGTTTATTACAATTAAAATGCGCAGAAAATAATGTTCTCCCGGTACCATTATGCAATGGAATACTTTTGTGTGGCCTTGTAAATCAATAACAAATGTTCTTTGCACCACAGATTATGCAAAATGTATATTATAATATGTACTTTATAGATGTATATCAATTTTATTATGTTCGAATGAGTGTAACACCATTAAAATGCATTTGAAATATTTTCCCCCATTGACTGTAATGTAACGGAATACTTTTGATTGTCCCTGTAATTGAACTATGTATCCGATTTTGATAAAATTTAAAAATACTCGACAAAATTATGTAATAATTATTTATTTTAAATTTCAAACTATTAAAATGCATTTGAAACTTTTTTCCCCATTGACCGTTATGCAACAGAATACTTTTGGTTGTTCCTGTAATTGATCTATGCATCCAATTTTCATAAAATTTGAAATGACTCGACAAACTCGACAACTCGACTTATGTAATAACTATATATTTTAAATTTCAAACGATTCGATTGGATAATTTTTGCGTTGTTATATGTGGACAGACGGACGGACTGAACGACAACTATAGGTGCTACGTATTTACATAATTACGAACGCACCTAATCACACAAATTAAAGATAATGAAAAGCGGGGAGAGTTGGGCTCGGGGTGATGAAGCTACTGGACAACCCCAGTTACGTCTCACATATTATTAGTCAAACCACCGCGGGAGCGGCTAGTTTTCGTCATTATTTTACCTTTAATTTTGAAAAAAAAAAGATTTGCACTTAATATTTTACAGTTAAATGTAAAGGTATGTAGCGGAGCCATCCTGCACGGTCAGTAAAACGAGTTTCTCGTAGGAAGCGATCGAGCTAGCCTTTTGCTCGACACCTAAGATCTCGCTTTCTGACCGTGTGTTCTCCGGTTCGAATCCAACCTGGGCACGTCACCGTCACCTACAGGTATATTTTCACTTCCATCATCTTTAAGAACACACTAGCGTTTAGTAAGCGGATTCTTTTCTCGACATCGCTTGTATATAGTTTTACAAATTGGTAGATTTGGATCGTCTAATTCTGACCCATCTGTTGCCTGTAAGAGCAAAGTTGATTCATTTGGTTTTAATGATGGTAATCTATTAGGCAATTGATTCAAATAAACATATGTTTTTAGTCTTTTACGATAAATTCGTTTGGGTTGTGTAGTATTTTTTTCTTTTGTCTTTTTTAGCTTAAAGGATATTGTAGTTGTCTTAAGAGCCCACACTACTGGCTGAAAAAAACCCGGATGATAATATTAAATCTATGGAGGCGTTCTTTTCAAATATATCATTCAAATTTTGATATTTTTACATGACTCTTTTGCATAGGATAGTTAAGGACGATCTACAACCTGGCTAGTTTTTACTTTTTCGATTTTGGTTATATTTTTTGTATTATGATAGTTTCAATTTCAGAACCAGTTCTAACCGGTTTGGAAAGTTAAAGTAATTAAAAAAAAAAAAAAAATCTGAAACCAAAATTGAAAAAGTAAAAACTAGCCTGCTTATAGATCGTCCTCAGCTATCCTATGCACAAAAATCACGTAAAAATATTAAAAATTGAGCGAGATATTTGAAAAATAACGTACCCATAGGCTTAACATTATCATCCGGGTCTTTTTCACTGAGTAGTGTGGGTTCTAAGGAATGTTTAAGAGATCTAACTTTGTGTTCTGTTAAATAAATTCTTTGATCACTAGTAGATCATGATGACGAATCATCATCATCTTGTATCAGAAATGATCTATTATCTTCTGATGTTGGAGAATGAACACGGCTTTCAACAGGTGCACTTTGGAAATTTTGAAAAAAATCAATATTTTCTTCTGGTAATGGAGAATTACAACGACTTCCAATAAGTGAATTTTGGTAACTTTGCTTCCTGGAGATCTATAACCTGATAAAGTTGGTTTTGGATCTTGCAAAGTGTTTGAAAAAAATAAATTCATTTGGATCATTTAACAGTAAATTTTGTGAATCATGTGCATTCAATGTTGTCAATGTTTGGTGTTTTCTCCAATAATGGGCTTTAAACAACTCTTTTAAATTTGGATATTTTTGTAATACTTTTTTTTTTCAATTTTTTTATTAAATTTTGTAAAATACGGATTACAAATTCTTGATAGTTTTGATTCTTTAAAACAAAAGTCCAAGTTATTTAAATAATAATAAAAAAAAAAACGGTATATTTGGGATTGTGATAGTTCTCAGGTTTTGTATTTTCTTTTTCCACTTTTAACACGTCCGCTGTCGCTTACGTGAACAGGGTGGCTAGTGGTCAGGGAAAACTGGGAAAAACACAGTCAAGAAAAGAGAAAACTACCAATATTTTCTTACAGAAAATACTTCAAATAATATAAAGAGATTACATAAACTGAATTTATCTTTAACAAAATACTGGTATTTATCATCTATATTGACTGTGTTTTTATCTAACAACTATAACCCTGGTGAAGATGTAATGATATTTAATGCCGCACTGTAGAAGTGGTTTTTTCCCAGAAGCCGATTTACTTTTAACAAAGAATCAGTGAAAGATTTTCCCACACCAGCGCGTGACTGGCTATTGGACATCACCCCACATCACGCGCTGCCGCGTGAGTGGCCCCTTAACGTTGGCGCCTTATCACGCGCTGGGGCGTCTGCGGCAGCGAACGTGTTAAAACTTCAATAAAATATGGAGTTAATACTTTTTCAAAAATATTTTCACTTTGCATTCTTATTTATTTCTTTTAATAGAATCTTTTCTAAATTTCTAAATAATATATATGTAAAAAAATTTAGAGAGAGATTGAGACAATGTTATTCAACTTTTGAAAAAATCTTTATTTAACTTGTAACATATAAATTAAGAAGTTTACCTCATTATTATGATTCAATTTGTACATTTATTAAAATTAATAAAACCTTCTCATTTACAAATTTGTAAAAAAATTTACAATTTGTATTTTGTTTATGGTCGAAATATATTTATATTTTCTTTTATTAGTAGTATAACTAATCAATTTATGGGTGATAATGTTGTTTACTGTAATATTTGCAAAATAGACTTCTATTCCAGAAAATATGCTTCAGTCGTTTTGTTATTTAAATGGTACTTATACATATGTTAACGGAAGAAATGATACTATCATCATTACTACAAATGGATTTCATTAATGTTATGTTTAGAAGCTTTTTTGTTTTATTTGCCTTATTCTGTAGGGAGTAATCTTTGTCGACCATATATCTGTGACTTCCGGTAAAAACCAAGTAAGGCACATTTTTAATATTTTGATTAATTAACGTTTAAAGTTTTCAAATGTTTTTTATCATTACTTTTATAAAACTGATTAATAATTTTCACCACATTCAATTAGGATATAAGAACCTCTTCTTTTGCCAAAGTAGTCATATAAAAATGGTTTTTATTAATTGAGAACCAATTAAAAAAATTTCAATTTTTAAAGGAAAATTTATAGTTGCCCTATGACGGGAAGTAATTGATTTTCATTTTTCAGTACTATGGCAGATGAAAGTACTCTTTAAAGTTACGTTTTCCCAATTTTTTTCAAAAATGTGCCTTACCTGGTCATTACCGGAAGCCACAGATATAGAAAACATAATTGATGATAAAAATGAAAATGTTTCTCAATTAAATAGGTCAAGATGCAATTACATTTTGAATGAAATACAAAATTCTTATTCTCGCTTGTATAATAAACATTTAATTTTTGAAATTGTAGTTTTTTCTGAATACGATTTTACAATTTACGTTATTGCATGTGCTTTTAAATTTTCAATTTTGGATTTGATGTATTATTTCCTTACATTACAAAATGTGATATCAAAACAGGTGGTTTTAGTGGTGATGATATCAAACTTGGGATAGAATGTCATTTACCTTATAATATCTTGTATAATTTTAATTCTAAATAATTGTTTATGTATGGTTTTGGTTTTTAATAGTAAGCAATGTATTTTATTTTGATTTCCATACTTATACTCTAATGAAACAAAAATTAAAGTGGACATGCAATCAATGGTTTTTATTTACAATCGTCAAGTTTAACATTTCGGGAGAGGATGAAAAATATATTATAAACGAAATGCAGAATCCATGTAAAATCCAAGTTTGAATGTCACAAAATTATTTGCAATCTTTTTAACGACATTTGTAATTTATATAGGATGAATGAACCATTTTAAAATAAATTTTTATCTGTCGGACTGTACAAAAAAATTTCTCTCATTCATGACAACATTCCAATTTTTTATTTCTTTGAAACCTAATGCATATTATAGGTATATTTAAACGTTTTCTCAAGAAACTTGAGACATTTTTTCTGTATAGATGTGCCAGTAATGGACCCCCTTAAGGAATTTCTCTAAAAAATAATTTTTTATTAATAGTTATAATTATTGTATTCCAATTTTTTTCATATTATATTAATCTTTCAACAATATTTAACTAATCCCATAGTTACATTTCTCAATAGAAATAAAAATTTAATTTTAAATAACAGAAATATGTCTTAACACCCAAAAGCCCAGTAATGGGCCACCTATGTTCCAGTAATGGACCGCCTATGTTCCAATAATGGGCCACCCTACAAACAATAACAGATAATTGTTTTTAGGTGCGTTCCTAATTATGTAAATATGTAGCACCTATTGTTGTCGTTCAGTCCGTCCGTCTGTTCGTCTGTCTGTCCATCTGTCTGTCTGTCCGCATATAACAACGCAAAAACTATCCAACCGAATCGTTTGAAATTTGAAATACATAATTATTACATAATTTTGTCGAGTCATTTCAAATTTTATGAAAATCGGATGAATAGATCAATTACAGGGAAAATCAAAAGGATTCCGTTACATTACGGTCAATGGGGAAAAAAGTTTGAAATGCATTTTAATCGTTTGAAATTACATAATTTTGTCGAGTTATTTCAGATCTTATGGTAATCAGATGCATAGATCAATTACAGGGACTATCAAAAGTATTTCGTTACATTACAGTCAATGGGGAAAAAAGTTGCAAATGCATTTTAATGGTGTTACACTCATTCGAACATAATAAAATTGACATGAACTTATGACGTATATATATACTAAAATATAAATTCTGTACAATCTGAGATGCAAAGAATATTTATTATTAAATTACAGGGCCACACAAAAGTATTCCACTACATATTGCTATACAGGGAAACATTGTTTGGGACATGTTTTAATTATATTAAACTGTGCCACATTTTATGAATATGATATACGTTGCTGAGGTGTAATGAAAATTACTTCCTGTATGTTTATAGGAACACAAAGAGTTCAACCACTGTACTGTATCCGAAGTATTGTCTACTATATCAGGAAGATCTGTATATTTTTAAAACTTCGTTATCGTACGAACGCACTTCATTTGCTACGCTTCACGTGCAATTTCCAACTTGTTTCAATTGTATTTTGCTTAAGAACTTAATGAAAGCATACTAATAAAACAAAATATTAAAACTGAAGTTAGAAATTCATTACATTAAAGGATTTATAATGAAAAAACATAAAACAAAATATTTAAGTTTAAGTTATGAATTTATTATAATCAAGGATTTATAATGTGGATATAAAACAAAATATTAATGATATTATTAACTGTTTATTATTAACTAACATTAAAGGATTTATATTGTAAAGATATAAAACAAAAGATTTAAATTTAAAGGATTTATAAGATAAAGACAATGTTTTACTGAAATCAAGTTTAGATAAAATAAGGCATTAAAAAAAAGTTTCCAATCTTCATTCATATCATTATCTAAATGATGTGCTGTGCAACTATGAAATATAAATAACAGATCTTCAATTTTATCATTCCTTTCCGATAGTCCAAACTATTCAATATGGAATTTTAGAATGCATTTAAAATGATAAATGTTCTTGCACTATCCAAACATTTTTAGATAATCATATAGCCCATCAATTTGGCACAGATTTATTCTACAATTTCACTTCAGAGATGCTTATATGGATATATTATCACAAATGGAACAATCTCATTATTTGCTGAAAAATATCCCACAACAGTGATTTGTTCTTTTTCGTTATTTGGTACTACATAATACACATCTTTAACTGATTTTGGTCCCAAAATTTTCCTTGTTTTAAGAGCACAAAACAAACCTTGTTTTAACCTTATTGAAAATTCTCTCTGTATGCTTTAGAATTCAGAAGAAAATATTAATAATATCTTCATCCAAATATGATTTTACATTTCTGAACCAACTTAAAACAACTTCTTTTGTAACGGCACATTTAGATTTTGTCAAATGTTCTGCTTGTTTTTTGTACTAATTTTGGATGACTTTTTAAAAACAACTATTTATAAAGAAATTGCCTTTATTAAATTCTAATAGGTAATAATTTAAGTATTAAATTTGATTATTTAGCTTTTCAGTTAAATCAAAATATTTTATCTCTACTGAAATTACACTTTTTGTATTGGTCACTTGGGTGGTCCATTACTGGAAAATCACGAAATAAGCAATCCAGTAATGGACCACCCCTCCTAAAATCTTAAAAATAAATAAAATTTTGTAAATGGCCATTGGTGTATTAAATTCAATGTTTTAAATTGCTAACCAAACAAAAACATTCAATTTTTACGGAAAAATAAAAAAGATATAAACTAAGTAGGTAAAGTCAGCTCTTAGCATGTTCATTAAGATTTTCAGTGAAAAACAGAAAAACTGTGAAACTTTATTTTCTGCTTCCTAATTGTTTTGACGAAAAGTGTAAAAAATTAATCCAGCTTATGAAGCATGCAAGGTGGAGTTCAGAAAAAAATAATAAAAGCTTAACTATTATTTACTATTTTGTTTATAAACCAAAAAGTGCGAGGTGGCCCATTACTGGAAGGTGGTCCATTACTGGCACATCTACCCTATAATTTAGTTAGTTTAATTTCTTCTACATAACATTTTAATTTAATTAGCCAGTTTACACAGTTTTGTTCATGAATAATATAAGCAAAGCTCGCAAAACAATATTCCTTCACATCAAAATCACAATTTAGTTTATATTCCAAATCTATGGCTAAATAACCTGCAGTGTAAGGATGAAGTTTAATTTTATTTTTCATTTCCTTTACATCCAGAAAATGTAACTTTTTTACTTCAAGAGAATGTATTTTTTGTTCAATTTTAGATTTGATATCTACAACAATTGCGAAGTGTAAAGGATCACTGTTTAATAATAATTTGAATAAATAATTATAATTTGAATGTAATAATGCTTGAAGTATAATTTCGAGTTCAGGTAAAGGTTTTAATTTAAGAAAATTGTACCATTCACTGTTCATTCCAAATCACTGCAATTTTTTTGGAAATTATAAGTAAAAGTAGATAAATTAGGATTAATTTCCTTTAATGCATACATTACATATTGCTTAAAAATGTTATTGAACAAATCATTCATGTGTCTTTTTTGTGTACACACTTGCAGATTATTTAAGTTTATTTATCAAATTAGTCTACTTAAATCGAAGAATAAAAATATTACTTTTTTAAAAACAATAATAATTTATAAAAGTAATTTTTTATATAAATTTCTTTTTTTAAATATATTTTTTCATAAAATATTTTAGTCCCATTACAGAATTTGTTTCAGTTTTTATTTATAAATTAGTTTTAGTTTCATTTACAGAATTTGTATTCGTTTCATTTACAGAATATGTTTTCGTTTAATTTGCAAAATTTGTATTCGCTTCATTTACAAAATTTGTATTCGTTTCATTTACAGAATTTGTTTTCGTTTTATTTACAGAATTGGTTTTCGTTTCATTTTCAGATTTTTTTTTGTTTCACTTACAGAATTTGCTTTCGTTTCATTTATAAAAGTTACTTTTTTTAAAAATGATCTTTCTTTATGATCTTCTTTTAATATATATATATATATATATATATTTTTTTTTTTTTTTTTTTAAGATTTTTTTTCTGCGCGTTCAGAGCAAGATTTCATTTCATTTACTTTAATTAAAGCTAAACCTTCTAAATTTTGTATATTTTGTTTATAATAATTTATAATATTATTTAATGTATATGGATCATATGCCATTTCACTTTTAAGGTTTTCTAGCTTGATTCGTAAGTATTTCTCATCATATTTGACCTATATATGTAAAAGGGCTAACTGTACCAGATCCACTGAAACTTTCTTATTTTTATAAATTTATTGAATAACAAAAATATGATTCTTTTAATTTTTATATTTTAAATTTCCTATATAATCTATTATTTTACAGCCTTTAAATCCAAGCTAATAATTCGTTTACGACTGCAGTTTTGCTTTTTTTTGGCTAATAATGTTTAAAAAATTAGAACATCTAAAGTGTTTAAACAATCTGAAAATTTGATAATTTTATATATATTATTTTCATGATGCGAAACTTTTCATTATTATCAATTAATCTTCTCCATTCCCTATCCAATATAATCATATTTTCTTTAGGTATGCATATTAAATTTTTATCAATATAACAATTTAAATCAATATTTAGGCAATTGGCACAATATTTCAATAATTTCCTTTTTATTGCACTTACAGTTGTTAGTTGCATATCGATTAGATTGCCTTAGAATATTTATAATATATTCTTGAAGAATATCTTCTAAAGAAGTCATTTTTTTACCAGAACTTTTTATAACATTAATTTAAAAAATTATGTAAGTAGTAGGAAAAGGAGAGTTTAAGCTCAGCCGCAGGTGGCACTGTGGCACCGTGCCTCCTGCTCCTCCGGCTGTCCCGCCTGCTCCTCCGGCTGCCCCACCTGCTCCTCCAGCTGCCCCGGGCCTCCTCCGGCTGCCCCGCCACCATCCCTCCTGGCCCCTCCTGCTCCCACCATCTCACCGCCGCCCTCCTGCGCCCCCTAGTGGAAAAAAGGAACATTCTATTCTAACAGGATAGGTGAACAACCTTCCCTAATTAAAAATATTATCAATCACATCTCAACTCGGAATCATACTATATGATGAAGATTAAATTTATATTTGAATTTTGAACAACCATAATTTTAATGAGTATTATTAATTAAGCGAAACACCGGAAAAATATCAGTTTTTAACCATTTTATTTAGATTTCTTCAACTACAAGATGAGATTATCAATTTAACTCAAGAAAGTTAAACATATATTTGAATTTTGCTTGATAGACATCTTAATGAGTAGTATTAATTAAGTAAAAACAATAGAAAATATCCAGTTTTATAGAAAAAGACTGATTTCTTACGATTTTTATCAACTATATGATCAATGTAACGACTTAAAAGTTGAAAGTTAAACATGTATCCTAGTTTTTCAACAGCTATAGCCTTAATGAGTATCGTTAATTAAGTAAAAAAACAATGGAAAATATCAAGTTTTATGGAAAAAGACTGCTCTCTTACGATTTTTATCAACTTAAGAGAGAAAACTTAAACATACATTTCAGTTTTTCAACAGCTATAACCTTAATGAGCATTCATAATTAAGTAAAAAACAATGGAAAATATCGATTTTTATAGAAAAAGGCTGATTTCTTACGATTTTTATCAACTGCAACATCAGTGTATCGACTTACAAGTTGAAAGTTAAACATGCATTCTAGTTTTTCAACAGCTATAATCTTAATAAGTATCGTTAATTAAGTAAAAAACAATGGAAAATATCAAGTTTTATAGAAAAAGACTGATTTCTTACGATTTTTTCAACTCAAACTTCAGACTATCAATTTGGTAGAAAGAAATTTAAGCATGCATTCGAGTTTTGGACAACCATTTTCCTTCATGAACATTATTAATTAAGCAAAACAACAGAAAATATTAAATTTTTAACTGATTTCTTCATATTTATTTATTTTTTTATATATATATATAAAATCAGAATACACAACTTAAAATAGAAATTTAAACATATTTTTTAATTTTTGAACAGTCGTTACCTCAAAGAATTTCAATAATTGAACAATTAACAAAGGAAACTAATGATTTTTTAACGAAAAAAGACGAATTAAACGAATTTGGTTAACTTTTACTCTAAATGGAAATTTCATCATACTTTTATATACTAACTAAGTAGAATTTTAATGCATAAACGAACACATTTCAGTAAATATTCAACGCACACGCAAATATGAAAACAACACCTGCTTCTTGTGACGTCATATTGAAACCAAAAGTTATTCCTCCGAAGTCCCTCACCATACCTTTTCACCCCCATCTCCCCCAATTTTTTACCTTAGGTAGGGAAATGGACAATGCAATGACCTCTCATTCTTGTATATTTAGAAGTCTGGGAGAAAAAAAGAGACATTTTATACACTACAATTTCATAACAGTTACCGCAATATCCCAAAATTTGAATTTTGGAAGACATAATCAGTATAATTAATTAAACAAAATAATAAAAATATTATTTTTTAAGGTGAAAAGGTGAATTTAAGCGAATTTGATTAGTTTTACAATAGTCTTTTGAACAACAACTTGGAAATATAGATTTCTAACAGAAGAATTAAACGTATATTTTAATTTTAACAACAAAAACTTAACAAGTATCATTAATTCAACAAAAATAAATATCAATTTTAAAGAAAAGACGAATTTGAATAATTTTACACTAGTATTTTCAAAAGCAACATAGAAATATCAATACTTATTCACATATTTCACTTATTCACTGTATTCAGTACTATATTTAATAAATATGGATACAATTTAAGAATTTTCTAATCTATAATTAAATATTAGCTGTATATTTAATGTTACCCATGTTTTCAACATTAGTTCATAATCGTGAATTTTGTATTTTAAATACCATGTATTCAGGTTCAGATTATTTTCACTTGAAATCATACAGAATTTTTTAACAGAGTTTGTTTTTGAAATCATTGAATCATTAATATTTTTAACACCAATTTTCTAAGATTTTCTAACATTTTCCGATTATACATTCTTCAGAAGTACATTTCTAAATGTTACAATCACTTTACATATCGAAAAGATATCATTGAAGCAACTGTATTTAATATTTTTAATACCAATTTTCTAAGATTTTTTAACATTTTCCGGTTATACATTCCTCAAAAGTTATTATTACGTATTCTAAACAATAGAAAATATTAATTTTAAGAATAAAAAGACGAATTTAAACAAATTTTATTAGTTTTACACTATTTTTTCTCACCTCCAACACGGATATATCAATTTTAACAGAAGAATTAAACGTATATTTTAGTTTTTAACAACAAAAGTTTTACACTATTTTTTCTCACCTCCAACACGGATATATCAATTTTAACAGAAGAATTAAACGTATATTTTAGTTTTTAACAACAAAAATGTAATAAGTATCATTAATTAAACAAAAATAAATATCAATTTTCAAGAAAAGACAATTTTTTACACAAATTTTCAACTTTGAAATACATTTGCTTACATATATTGTTACAGTATATTACTAAACTTAAACTTTTTAAAAAGTTTGAATGTCTTTACAAAGGTTCATACTTATATTTTTCACGTCTTGACTGCATTCGAAATCTTACAACAAAAGTATACTTTTATTATTATTATTATTATTATTCTAGAAAACCTAAAAAATCGTTTCTTGCTGCTTTAGACACTTGACATATTAAAACTACTCTACCCATATAATTAATCAAATTAGGACATGATTCATCTTACACTTCAAAATTTCTGAATTTTTACAATACTTATTTTCATCAAACTTTATTCTTGATCCTATATATTTTAATAGCACAGAATTTTAACATCTGTTTTTATCTACTTATCAAAAAATTATTAAAACACCCAACAACATTTTCCAAATATGAATATTATCTTTACAATTTAATAATGCAAAACATACACGAATACAAAGTTTAATTTTTACAAACATTTCATATTTCAAATCAAACTATTCGAAATTTTCACAACATAAGAGCAAACATTAGACGAACTTTTTAACATTAATATTGCTTACATCTTTTCATCATAACTTTTAACTATGATAATTATCCATTTTTAGGTTGATTGTCGAAAAACTGTAACTGAAATTACATAAACTTAATGTAAAAAACCATGTTCTCACACAATTTCTTGAAATTCAACAAAGAATTGACTATTACTCCAATACTTATCTACTTCAATCTCGACTCTCGATAGTATATAGATATTGCATCATTACATACTTACAACTCTTTTCAAACGTTTATCAGAAAATCAAGTCAATCAAAGTCTAGTAGTTATTACATACCTGTTCCTCAGAAATATTACTATCATATGAAACAGTAAAGAAAATTAATAGATATTTAATATTTAATAACTTCATACGTGAAATTACTGCTGAATAAGAATACTAATAATCAAAAAAATCAACTGTTGGACAAAAAAATAGTACAGATTACCGAAAATTCAAATCATTTTTTCTACAAAAATTACAAAAATTAACAAATGAATGACAAGTTAGAGAAATAACTAAAAAAAAAAAAAAAATAAAAAAAAATAATGAACATATTTACAAATTTATTAAAATCACACCTTTTTCTGGATTACAAACCACAATTTCTTGAAAAATTTAACACCGAATTTGTAAGATTTTAATCCTAGTATTACATACACTCAATAAATATTCAAAATTAAAAAAAAAATAATTTTTTAGTCTCATTAATAAGCAGAAATTCTATATTAAAAGAATATTTTCATAGTAGTACTTATAAAAATGAGAGTTTACAAACTGATTTTCATAATTTTATCACATTTAAACTTAATATTTTACATAAAACATTATTTAATCAAATTTTATGCTTTCTAATTCAGTAAAATTCAATACTTTTTTAGTTTTTAAACCAATACCACAATATTTATTTACATCAAACTTGATTCTTCACCTTTTATATTTCCACATTACACACGTGAGATAAATACTAACTTGGATCAGGAGTTGAAGTCAATTGATTCCATTCGATTTTCATCATGTACGCATTGCTCCTACACGAAATTTCTTACTGCTATAATCATCTAATGTATTAAAACTAATCTACTCATATTTTTAATCAATTCATCAGATGTTTCATCTCGCACTTCTGAATTATCGTGCATCAAGTTGCTTAAAATATAAATACTATCTTTATAGTTTTAATGATATATAGTATACATGGTTTATCTTGAGTTAGCACTTCCATAGTATTAATCAAATTATATGTTTCATCTTGCACTTGATCTTAATGTTTTCATCTTGCATCTGAATTATCGTCCATCGAGTTTTTTAAATAATAATATATTTATAGTTTTTGATTATACATAGCATGTACAAATACAATCTTTAATTTTAACATTTCATATTTCAAATAACCTATTTCCGAAACCAAGCTATGTGAATTTTACCACAATGCTTATTATCATAGAATAATTTGTGTTTCACACTTTTCTAAAAATTATCAGATATGTACCCCTCAGAGAAATTACTATCATATGAATAAATGAAGAAAATTTAATTTATATTAAATGTACACGAAATTGATTGCAATATACATGTATTTAATAAAAATAAATAGGCGATTATTTATACATTAAACCTTTATTAAATATATATTTCTTTCATTATACAGATGTTTCAACAAGATGAATCAAAACAGCAGCAAACTTCAGAAATTAATGACCCGAATGATTCATCCCTAGCACATGTAGCGTTAACGAATAACACATATGTGAGTACTTATATGAGAAATACTAGAATTCGTATATGAAACGTAATTAGAGTAAATACAAAATGATTTGTCTTACTACCTACACTTTAACAAGTGCTTTTTACCTATATTATTGAAGAGAATCCTAACTGTGTCCATTTATTTCTACTACAGATGTGCTCTATTTGCTACAAACACTTCTTAAGTAAATGGAATTTAACAAAACATACAAAAATCTATACAGGTGAAAAACCTTACACTTGGAAAGATTACCATAAATGCTGTTTTCAAGGAGACGTGAATCAAAAATACACACATCATCATATAAAGCATCATCAGATATATGTAAACTTAGCGAAGATATTCAAAAATTAGTCAGACTTTTGAAGAATTTAGAAATAAAGGAAGATATTTAGGCTATTTATCCATCATATTTTCACAACATTTACCACAATATCTCAAACTTAAAATTTGGAAGACATACACACTGCTGAAAAGTAATTTTGTGATTCTTCTAACCAGCATGAATGTATAGATGTTATTTTGCAGTGTATTCTTTAAATGCTCACATTAAATATTCTTTTATATGCATATATCGTTGTGTTTATTTTTCTAATACCTATTACATTAATGAAATACATAACATTTTAAGTGAAATAACACTCTCACAACTTAAAAAATGCATAAGAACATACAAAAATAAACAGATGTATGAAAAAATATGCAAGTTTACAAAATATTTTCATTGTTTTCTAGAAATATTAACAAAAAATATTTACAATATGAAAAAATTGTAAAAGTGAAAAGAAAAAACATAAATGTAAAAACAAAAACCACAAAGTGAAAAACTCATAACAAAGTTTTTGAAAAAAAATATTTACAACAAAATTTTTTTTACAAAAACCAAAACTTCCAAAAATATTTTTTTCAAAAAATTTTTTTTTCAAAAACATTTTTTACAAAAAATTTTTTTTTCAAAATAAGTTTTTACAAAAGTAAAAAAAAGAAAATCACAACGTTAAAAAAATGAAAAATTTTTGTTAAAAAAAGTGTAAAAAAAATTGCAAAAAAATGTTGCAAAAATTTCAAAAAAAGTTATGAAAAAAGCTTCAAAAATTTCGTTGGTTTTAATGCAGTATGCAATGGCGAAACCATTGCATTTGCTATTAAAAACAACAAAATTTTTGAAGCTTTTTTCATAACTTTTTTTGAAATTTTTGCAACATTTTTTTGCAATTTTTTTTACACTTTTTTTAACAAAAATTTTTCATTTTTTTAACGTTGTGATTTTCTTTTTTTTACTTTTGTAAAAACTTATTTTGAAAAAAAATTTTTTTGTAAAAAATGTTTTTGAAAAAAAAATTTTTTGAAAAAAATATTTTTGGAAGTTTTGGTTTTTGTAAAAAAAATTTTGTTGTAAATATTTTTTTTCAAAAACTTTGTTATGAGTTTTTCACTTTGTGGTTTTTGTTTTTACATTTATGTTTTTTCTTTTCACTTTTACAATTTTTTCATATTGTAAATATTTTTTGTTAATATTTCTAGAAAACAATGAAAATATTTTGTAAACTTGCATATTTTTTCATACATCTGTTTATTTTTGTATGTTCTTATGCATTTTTTAAGTTGTGAGAGTGTTATTTCACTTAAAATGTTATGTATTTCATTAATGTAATAGGTATTAGAAAAATAAACACAACGATATATGCATATAAAAGAATATTTAATGTGAGCATTTAAAGAATACACTGCAAAATAACATCTATACATTCATGCTGGTTAGAAGAATCACAAAATTACTTTTCAGCAGTGTGTATGTCTTCCAAATTTTAAGTTTGAGATATTGTGGTAAATGTTGTGAAAATATGATGGATAAATAGCCTAAATATCTTCCTTTATTTCTAAATTCTTCAAAAGTCTGACTAATTTTTGAATATCTTCGCTAAGTTTACATATATCTGATGATGCTTTATATGATGATGTGTGTATTTTTGATTCACGTCTCCTTGAAAACAGCATTTATGGTAATCTTTCCAAGTGTAAGGTTTTTCACCTGTATAGATTTTTGTATGTTTTGTTAAATTCCATTTACTTAAGAAGTGTTTGTAGCAAATAGAGCACATCTGTAGTAGAAATAAATGGACACAGTTAGGATTCTCTTCAATAATATAGGTAAAAAGCACTTGTTAAAGTGTAGGTAGTAAGACAAATCATTTTGTATTTACTCTAATTACGTTTCATATACGAATTCTAGTATTTCTCATATAAGTACTCACATATGTGTTATTCGTTAACGCTACATGTGCTAGGGATGAATCATTCGGGTCATTAATTTCTGAAGTTTGCTGCTGTTTTGATTCATCTTGTTGAAACATCTGTATAATGAAAGAAATATATATTTAGTAAAGGTTTAATGTATAAATAATCGCCTATTTATTTTTATTAAATACATGTATATTGCAATCAATTTCGTGTACATTTAATATAAATTAAATTTTCTTCATTTATTCATATGATAGTAATTTCTCTGAGGGGTACATATCTGATAATTTTTAGAAAAGTGTGAAACACAAATTATTCTATGATAATAAGCATTGTGGTAAAATTCACATAGCTTGGTTTCGGAAATAGGTTATTTGAAATATGAAATGTTAAAATTAAAGATTGTATTTGTACATGCTATGTATAATCAAAAACTATAAATATATTATTATTTAAAAAACTCGATGGACGATAATTCAGATGCAAGATGAAAACATTAAGATCAAGTGCAAGATGAAACATATAATTTGATTAATACTATGGAAGTGCTAACTCAAGATAAACCATGTATACTATATATCATTAAAACTATAAAGATAGTATTTATATTTTAAGCAACTTGATGCACGATAATTCAGAAGTGCGAGATGAAACATCTGATGAATTGATTAAAAATATGAGTAGATTAGTTTTAATACATTAGATGATTATAGCAGTAAGAAATTTCGTGTAGGAGCAATGCGTACATGATGAAAATCGAATGGAATCAATTGACTTCAACTCCTGATCCAAGTTAGTATTTATCTCACGTGTGTAATGTGGAAATATAAAAGGTGAAGAATCAAGTTTGATGTAAATAAATATTGTGGTATTGGTTTAAAAACTAAAAAAGTATTGAATTTTACTGAATTAGAAAGCATAAAATTTGATTAAATAATGTTTTATGTAAAATATTAAGTTTAAATGTGATAAAATTATGAAAATCAGTTTGTAAACTCTCATTTTTATAAGTACTACTATGAAAATATTCTTTTAATATAGAATTTCTGCTTATTAATGAGACTAAAAAATTATTTTTTTTTTAATTTTGAATATTTATTGAGTGTATGTAATACTAGGATTAAAATCTTACAAATTCGGTGTTAAATTTTTCAAGAAATTGTGGTTTGTAATCCAGAAAAAGGTGTGATTTTAATAAATTTGTAAATATGTTCATTATTTTTTTTTATTTTTTTTTTTTTTTTAGTTATTTCTCTAACTTGTCATTCATTTGTTAATTTTTGTAATTTTTGTAGAAAAAATGATTTGAATTTTCGGTAATCTGTACTATTTTTTTGTCCAACAGTTGATTTTTTTGATTATTAGTATTCTTATTCAGCAGTAATTTCACGTATGAAGTTATTAAATATTAAATATCTATTAATTTTCTTTACTGTTTCATATGATAGTAATATTTCTGAGGAACAGGTATGTAATAACTACTAGACTTTGATTGACTTGATTTTCTGATAAACGTTTGAAAAGAGTTGTAAGTATGTAATGATGCAATATCTATATACTATCGAGAGTCGAGATTGAAGTAGATAAGTATTGGAGTAATAGTCAATTCTTTGTTGAATTTCAAGAAATTGTGTGAGAACATGGTTTTTTACATTAAGTTTATGTAATTTCAGTTACAGTTTTTCGACAATCAACCTAAAAATGGATAATTATCATAGTTAAAAGTTATGATGAAAAGATGTAAGCAATATTAATGTTAAAAAGTTCGTCTAATGTTTGCTCTTATGTTGTGAAAATTTCGAATAGTTTGATTTGAAATATGAAATGTTTGTAAAAATTAAACTTTGTATTCGTGTATGTTTTGCATTATTAAATTGTAAAGATAATATTCATATTTGGAAAATGTTGTTGGGTGTTTTAATAATTTTTTGATAAGTAGATAAAAACAGATGTTAAAATTCTGTGCTATTAAAATATATAGGATCAAGAATAAAGTTTGATGAAAATAAGTATTGTAAAAATTCAGAAATTTTGAAGTGTAAGATGAATCATGTCCTAATTTGATTAATTATATGGGTAGAGTAGTTTTAATATGTCAAGTGTCTAAAGCAGCAAGAAACGATTTTTTAGGTTTTCTAGAATAATAATAATAATAATAATAAAAGTATACTTTTGTTGTAAGATTTCGAATGCAGTCAAGACGTGAAAAATATAAGTATGAACCTTTGTAAAGACATTCAAACTTTTTAAAAAGTTTAAGTTTAGTAATATACTGTAACAATATATGTAAGCAAATGTATTTCAAAGTTGAAAATTTGTGTAAAAAATTGTCTTTTCTTGAAAATTGATATTTATTTTTGTTTAATTAATGATACTTATTACATTTTTGTTGTTAAAAACTAAAATATACGTTTAATTCTTCTGTTAAAATTGATATATCCGTGTTGGAGGTGAGAAAAAATAGTGTAAAACTTTTGTTGTTAAAAACTAAAATATACGTTTAATTCTTCTGTTAAAATTGATATATCCGTGTTGGAGGTGAGAAAAAATAGTGTAAAACTAATAAAATTTGTTTAAATTCGTCTTTTTATTCTTAAAATTAATATTTTCTATTGTTTAGAATACGTAATAATAACTTTTGAGGAATGTATAACCGGAAAATGTTAAAAAATCTTAGAAAATTGGTATTAAAAATATTAAATACAGTTGCTTCAATGATATCTTTTCGATATGTAAAGTGATTGTAACATTTAGAAATGTACTTCTGAAGAATGTATAATCGGAAAATGTTAGAAAATCTTAGAAAATTGGTGTTAAAAATATTAAATACAGTTGCTTCAATGATTTCAAAAACAAACTCTGTTAAAAAATTCTGTATGATTTCAAGTGAAAATAATCTGAACCTGAATACATGGTATTTAAAATACAAAATTCACGATTATGAACTAATGTTGAAAACATGGGTAACATTAAATATACAGCTAATATTTAATTATAGATTAGAAAATTCTTAAATTGTATCCATATTTATTAAATATAGTACTGAATACAGTGAATAAGTGAAATATGTGAATAAGTATTGATATTTCTATGTTGCTTTTGAAAATACTAGTGTAAAATTATTCAAATTCGTCTTTTCTTTAAAATTGATATTTATTTTTGTTGAATTAATGATACTTGTTAAGTTTTTGTTGTTAAAATTAAAATATACGTTTAATTCTTCTGTTAGAAATCTATATTTCCAAGTTGTTGTTCAAAAGACTATTGTAAAACTAATCAAATTCGCTTAAATTCACCTTTTCACCTTAAAAAATAATATTTTTATTATTTTGTTTAATTAATTATACTGATTATGTCTTCCAAAATTCAAATTTTGGGATATTGCGGTAACTGTTATGAAATTGTAGTGTATAAAATGTCTCTTTTTTTCTCCCAGACTTCTAAATATACAAGAATGAGAGGTCATTGCATTGTCCATTTCCCTACCTAAGGTAAAAAATTGGGGGAGATGGGGGTGAAAAGGTATGGTGAGGGACTTCGGAGGAATAACTTTTGGTTTCAATATGACGTCACAAGAAGCAGGTGTTGTTTTCATATTTGCGTGTGCGTTGAATATTTACTGAAATGTGTTCGTTTATGCATTAAAATTCTACTTAGTTAGTATATAAAAGTATGATGAAATTTCCATTTAGAGTAAAAGTTAACCAAATTCGTTTAATTCGTCTTTTTTCGTTAAAAAATCATTAGTTTCCTTTGTTAATTGTTCAATTATTGAAATTCTTTGAGGTAACGACTGTTCAAAAATTAAAAAATATGTTTAAATTTCTATTTTAAGTTGTGTATTCTGATTTTATATATATATATATAAAAATAAATAAATATGAAGAAATCAGTTAAAAATTTAATATTTTCTGTTGTTTTGCTTAATTAATAATGTTCATGAAGGAAATGGTTGTCCAAAACTCGAATGCATGCTTAAATTTCTTTCTACCAAATTGATAGTCTGAAGTTTGAGTTGAAAAAATCGTAAGAAATCAGTCTTTTTCTATAAAACTTGATATTTTCCATTGTTTTTTACTTAATTAACGATACTTATTAAGATTATAGCTGTTGAAAAACTAGAATGCATGTTTAACTTTCAACTTGTAAGTCGATACACTGATGTTGCAGTTGATAAAAATCGTAAGAAATCAGCCTTTTTCTATAAAAATCGATATTTTCCATTGTTTTTTACTTAATTATGAATGCTCATTAAGGTTATAGCTGTTGAAAAACTGAAATGTATGTTTAAGTTTTCTCTCTTAAGTTGATAAAAATCGTAAGAGAGCAGTCTTTTTCCATAAAACTTGATATTTTCCATTGTTTTTTTACTTAATTAACGATACTCATTAAGGCTATAGCTGTTGAAAAACTAGGATACATGTTTAACTTTCAACTTTTAAGTCGTTACATTGATCATATAGTTGATAAAAATCGTAAGAAATCAGTCTTTTTCTATAAAACTGGATATTTTCTATTGTTTTTACTTAATTAATACTACTCATTAAGATGTCTATCAAGCAAAATTCAAATATATGTTTAACTTTCTTGAGTTAAATTGATAATCTCATCTTGTAGTTGAAGAAATCTAAATAAAATGGTTAAAAACTGATATTTTTCCGGTGTTTCGCTTAATTAATAATACTCATTAAAATTATGGTTGTTCAAAATTCAAATATAAATTTAATCTTCATCATATAGTATGATTCCGAGTTGAGATGTGATTGATAATATTTTTAATTAGGGAAGGTTGTTCACCTATCCTGTTAGAATAGAATGTTCCTTTTTTCCACTAGGGGGCGCAGGAGGGCGGCGGTGAGATGGTGGGAGCAGGAGGGGCCAGGAGGGATGGTGGCGGGGCAGCCGGAGGAGGCCCGGGGCAGCTGGAGGAGCAGGTGGGGCAGCCGGAGGAGCAGGCGGGACAGCCGGAGGAGCAGGAGGCACGGTGCCACAGTGCCACCTGCGGCTGAGCTTAAACTCTCCTTTTCCTACTACTTATGTATTTTATTGTTTATGTATTGTTATGTGAAATTATGTATTTTATTGTTTAATATATAATGACTAAAAAATAAATAATTATATATATGTATATATATATATATGTTTTTTTTTTTTTTTTTTGAAACATTTCAAAGTTAAATATATTACATATGACATATAAAATTATGTATAACAAATAAAATGCGAAAAAAAAGTTAATATAGCTATTTTTTATTTTTAGGATATAATAAACATTACATACAATAAATTTATCTATTCAATATATATAGGAGACACAATATCTATGTGCACTATAATTTTTACATTTACATTCTGTAAAAAAAATATTAATCAGAATATTCTGAACTTGTATCACTATGGACAGTTTCATCACCATATACAAGCCTATATGCTGCATGATAGGTGGGACTACTCACTTCTATTTTTATACTATGCAGTCTATCTTGAGAGGGTTTATATGTCAACAAATGATAAGCATTACAATATTCAGGCATGACTTCATGATTATCCCACCAAAAGATTTCACTTGGTTGAGGTCTTGAAACACAATCTGGTAAGTATCTGTTTATCACTGGAGGCTTTGTATAAGGAGATGTATAAGGTGCATTCAATTTTTTCAGGGCATTTCCGCCCAAGTTATTTATAAATTTGCAGTTTTTGCATAAAATCCACATGATAGAATTCTTATCAGCATTGTGGCAAGTAATACGTCCACAGAAATTGCACCCAATGTATCCAAAATCATATGAAGCAACCAAACTTGACATCTAAAAAAAAAAATATATATATATATAAATGTTAAACTTAAAATATGGGAAAATACGATAATGGAACTTTATACCAAGAAATCATGTAAAGGTGGTAAATGAATAAATTAAAGAAAACAAGTTGGAAATTGCACGTGAATCGTAGCAAATAATTCGCACGATTACGAAGTTTTAAAAATATTCAGATCTTTCTGATCTATATCAGTACTTCGAATACAGTATCTTTGTGTTCCTGTAAATATACAGGAAGTAATTTTTATTACACCTCAGCAACGTATAAGATATTCATAAAATGTGAAATAGTTTAATATAATTAAAACACGCCCCAAATAATGTTTCCCCGTATAGCATTAAGTAGTGGAATACTTTTGTGTGGCCCTGTAATTTAACAATAAATATTCTTTGTATCACAGATTATACAGAATGTATATTTTAATATATATATACCCGATAGGTTCGTGTCAATTTCATTATGTTCAAATTAGTGCAAAACCATTAAAATGCATTTGAAACTTCCATTGACCATAATGTAACGGAATACTTTTGATTGTCCCTGTAACTGATCTATGCATCCGATTTTCATAAAATTTGAAATAACTCGACAAAATTATGTAATAATTATATGTTTTAAATTTCAAACGATTAAAATGCATTTGAAATTTTTTCCCCATTGACCGTAATGTAACGGAATCCTTTTGATTGTCCCTGTAATTGATCTATGCATCCGATTTTCATAAAATTTGAAATGACTCGACAAAATTATGTAATAATTATGTATTTTAAAATTTAAACAATTCGGTTTGGTAGTTTTTGAGTTGTTACATGCGGACAGACAGACGGACAGACAGGCGGACACACAGACGGACAGACTGAACGACAACTATAGGGGCTACGTATTTGCATAATTACGAACGCACCTAAAAACAAATCTGTAGAAAGAGTGGTAAATCTAGTCTCGAGAAAGGCACACGCAGGTAAAAGGCTATCCAAAATGGCTTTCTAAAAAGGTTCAAAAGAATCGTATCAGAAGAACATGATTAACGATTAAGAGCCCACAATTGTCACAGAAAAAGTACTCAAAAAGACCCGGATGATAATGTAAAGTCTATGGGAGCGTTCTTTTCAAATGTTCCGCTCAAATTTTAATATTTTTACATGATTTTTTTGCACAAGATAGCTGAGGACGATCCACAACCGGCCTAGTTTTTACTTTTTCGATTTTGTTTATATATTTTTTATATTACGTTAATTTCAGTTTCAGAACCGGTTTAAACCGGTTTCGAAAGTTAAAGTAATTTTTTAAAGTAAATCTGAAACCAAAACTGAAAAAGTAAAAACTAGGCCGGTTGTGGATCGTCCTCAGCTATCTTGTGCAAAAAAATCATGTAAAAATATTAAAATTTGAGCGGGACATTTGAAAAGATCGCGTCCATAGACTTATCATTAGCGTTCGGCTTTTACCGCGTGACTAATGTATGCTCTTAATATAAAATTTCCAAGATTTCATTTCTAAAGGATGCTTTATTACGTAAAACCAGGGACCGACTTAGAAATTTAGAGGCTCTGGGCACAGATGCTCGCGGGACCCCCTATTAACGTTGCTTGCAGGGACCTTGACCAAATATATATATATATATACACATGTATGTATTATTGAAAGAAAAAACATTATTGACTTGAATATATTTTTTAAATATTAAAAAAACTAAATTTGATAATTATTAATTTGCTTTTTAATAATAATTTCATTATTATTAAATTTAATTGAATAAATGTTTTCTAATAAATTGTGTGTTTCAGATTTCTGTTTTCTATGTAATTTCATATATCTGGAATGATAAAGCATACAACAAATGATAAATTTTCTACGGTACTATAATATTTAAAATATTAGCTATTAATCAAATAATATTTTCTTTCAAATATAAACATTCACTTGAAACACACACACACATATATATATATATACCGGGTGTCCCAAAAATGACTGATGGATTTTAAAATTCAATAACTTTCAAACGGTGAAAAGTGTTTATGCATTCGGTTTGTCTAGCCGTCTGGCCGTCTGTCTGCGCTCTAACTCCCGTAAATATACTCGGATTGCTCTGAAATTTTTATATGTTATTGATGTTTACCCTAGCACGAACCCTATTGAAAATGAAGTTTCTACTATGATTAGTTTATTTACAGGGACAGTCAAAAGTTTTCAGATACATTACGACCAATGGGAAAAAATCTTTTCAAATGAATTTTAAAGATGTTACACCCTGTTAAGCCTATTAAAATTTACCTGGACTCGCAAAGTGCACTAAAATGCGCATTCTGTAAAATATGATGTCAAAATAATAGTTATTATTCATCTACAGAGCCACTCAAAAGAATTTCATTACGCAATAATAAAGGAGGGAATTATTTGCGACATATTTTAATAATGTTAAACGGTTTCAAGTATCATAAAATTGATATATGCCGCTGAGACTTAATATTTAACGCATAATATGAAGTGCATAGCTTTTACAGGGACACACAAAATATTTCAAAACTTATATTTTTATCCGAAATACTGCGTATTATCAATGATAGCTGATGGATAATTGAAATGCATTTCTAATTATGATATGTGTTTTTAAGTTTTACAAAATGTCTGCAAATAATATGGTGTATATACAGGGTGATTCCAATTTTTTTTTACAATAAAAGAGGGGTGATAGTACACATCAAGACAAACAATATTAAATAGGAGACCAAGGGTCCAAACCGTTTTCCAAAGGAAATAGCCGCCATTAAAGTTTAGGGACCAAAATTTCAAATAAACATAAAAAACGGAAACATCGATCGATTGATTTGCGGTTTTCACTAAAATTATTCTTTATGTCGGCATTTTCTTGAAATAAAATTATAAAGATAAATTTAAAAAAAAATGCCGATAGAGGGCGCTTTAGACTTTGGAGTAACGAACAACTATTTTTTGCCGGTATTTTTTGCATCTCATTAAATGTTTTCTTAAGCTTAGACTCAAACTTAAATTTTGAGCTCAAAACCTGAAAGTGGGAGAGGTTAAGTAGCACAAACTGAACTGTGTTCAGAGGGTTCAAATTTCAAATGATTAAAAAAAAATCGGAAAAATTGGTTCATTGATTTGCGTTTTTCACTAAAACTATTCTTTATGTTGGTATTTTCTTAAAAATAAATTATAAAGATAAATTTCAAAAAATGTCGATAGAGGGCGCTTTAGACTTTGGAGTAACGAACAACTATTTTTGTCGTTATTTTTTACATCTCATTACATGTTTTCGGAAGCTTAGACTCAAACTTAAATTTTGAGCTCAAAACCTGAAAGTGGGAGAGGTTAAGTAGCACAAACTGAACTGTGTTCAGAGGGTTCAAATTTCAAATGATTATAAAAAACGGAAAAATTGGTTCATTGATTTGCGGTTTTTACTAAAACTATTCTTTTTGTCAGTATTTTCTTAAAAATAAATTATAAAGATAATTTTCTAAAAATGCCGACAGAGGGCGCTTTAGACTTTGGAGTAACGAACAACTCTTTTTTGGCATTATTTTTTGTATCTTTTAAATGCTTTCGTAAGCTTAGATTTAAATTTTGAGCTCAAAATCTGAATAGTAGGGAGTGGTTAAGTAGACAAACTGAACTGTGTTCAGAAGGTTCAAATTTCAAATGATTATAATAAACGGAAAAATTGGTCGATTCGTTTGCGGTTTTCTCTAAAACTAATTTTTAAATGAGCATTTTCTTGAAAATAAATTTTAAAGATAAATTTCACAAAATTCCGATAGAGGGCGCCTTAGTAGCGTACAACTATTTTTAACTGTTATTTTTTTAATCTCATTAAATGCTTTCAAATGCATAAACTTAAATTTTAGGCTCAAATTCTGAATCGTTGGGAGTGTTTAAGTAGCGAAAAATTGAATTGCGTTCGAGGAGGGGGGAGTGTTAAATTTCAACTCCTGAACGCACTTCAATTTGCGCTACTTAACTACTCCTAATTATTCACATTTTCTGCTCAAAATTTAAGTTTAAATCTAAGCTTCCGAAAACATTTAATAAGTTTTTGCAAGCATTTAATAACAACAAAAAAATTATGGTTAAAATTAATTGTTGGTTCCTCTGAAGTTTAAGGCTCCCTCTAATAGAATTTTTTTAAAATTTATCTTTAAAATTTATTTTCAAGAAGATACTGACTTAAAGAATAGTTTTATTTTAAACTGCAAAGTAATCGACAAATTTTCCCATGTTCTATAATTATTTTAAATTTGAACCCCCCCCCCCTTAAACACAGTTAGTTTGTGCTACTTAACTACTCTCTACTATTCAGATTTTGAGCTCAAAATTTAAGTTTAAGTCAAAGCTTCCGAAAACATTTAATGAGATGCAAAAAATAACGACAAAAATAGTTCTTCGTTACTCCAAGGTCTAAAGTGCCCTCTATCGACATTTTTTGAAATTTATCTTTATAATTTATTTTTAAGAAAATACCAACATAAAGAATAGTTTTAGTGAAAAACGAAAATCAATGAACCAATTTTTCCGTTTTTTTATAATCATTTGAAATTTGAACCCTCTGAACACAGTTCAGTTTGTGCTACTTAACCTCTCCCACTTTCAGATTTTGAGCTCAAAATTTAAGTTTGAGTCTAAGCTTAAGAAAACATTTAATGAGATGCAAAAAATAGTTGTTCGCTACTCCAAAGTCTAAAGCGCCCTCTATCGGCATTTTTTGAAATTTATCTTTATAATTTTATTTCAAGAAAATGCCGACATAAAGAATAATTTTAGTGAAAACCGCAAATCAATCGATCGATTTTTCCGTATTTTATGTTTATTTGAAATTTTGGTCCCTAAACTTTAATGGCGGCTATTTCCTTTGGAAAACGGTTTGGACCCTTGGTCTCCTATTTAATATTGTTTGTCTTGATGTGTACTATCACCCCTTTTTTATTGTAAAAAAAATTTTGGAATCACCCTGTAAATGTCATAGTTGATATACAGGGTTACACAAAAGAGCTCATAAAGGTTACTGAGTATGAAAGTAATTAACTTGAAGGTGGTAGTTATGCATTTTTACGTTGAACTGCTTTCAGTTTACTAAGAAATGTTTGTAAAATATAGATAAAATGGTATACAGGGTCACGCAAAGAATTAGCTACATGGTCACCTATCTGTGATAATTTCTGGAAATGTGATTTAAGTAGCTTTAAGACTGTGTTTGTTTGAACTAAATTTTAACAAAATACTGGCGTGTAGTAAAGACAATGGATAAATTACAGGGATGAACAAAATAATTGAAGGATTTTCCATATATTAGAATAAAGTGCTGCAAGAGAAATTTCAGCCAGTTAGGCATTTTCTTCCTAAACGAAATTTTCCCATTATATTGTATATATATATACATATATATCAAACGACGGATCAAATACAGGGTTGTTCAAAATTATTTCAATACATATTTGGCTATAGACAGTAGCATCTTATTTCCCTAACTAACTAAGTTTTGTTAAAGATTTCAGGAATCGTTGGAAAGTGTTTCATAATTTATGCTTAACGTATGATTTTTCTTACTTGTTTTTTTTTTCCAAGGGAGATTGGTTTTTTAGAAGTAAGTTTTTTTCTTCCTATTTTTTTGTAAATATGTATTACTAAAATGCAATTATATTTTTATTAATTCATTTCAAGCTAGTTGTTATTTTTTTACGAGATGCAAAATCTCTTAAGTAATTTGATTATTTTGAAATTGTAAAATATATTGATATTCATTAGATCCTTGTTAATCCGAATTAATTATGACCAGTGACTGTTCGGATTAAGAAAACTTCGATTACCCGAAATCCTGATAAAAATAGAAAAAAAAAGGTGGATGCTAAAAAAATGTAAGTTATAAGAATTCATTAATACGGTAAACATCCTCTAAACCGACATACCGGATAATCCGGCACGGTTTTGGGAAAGAAATGGTATTCTTTGTTTAATCACTCCTGATGTTTATAGTAATCCAATGGAACTTTAGAATGAAAAATTACGTAACTATCCATTACAAACGATTCTAATCGCGAATCTATGAATAGCTTAGTTACCACATCGACGACGCGACGGGGAAAGAAAAAAAAAAATCTGTAGCTAATTTGCGAACCAAACTGTTGAAACGAAAAATAAATTTTTAGCATCTGAATTAAATACCTTTTGCATTATAGAAAATACAGTACAGCGCCATTATCCAGGTGTCGATTTATTTATTTATTTTTTTATTTCTCAGCTTAATGCTGGAATATATACGGTAAAGTAACATATCATTCTGAAAGCAATTTTGTCAAGGACTCCTTATGGATTCTTTTATTTGTAAAGAAAATTTTTCAGTCTCGGGGAATTATGTAATTCATTGTGTAAATCGAAATTAATTGTATATTTTTCTGCAAAATTTCCCCAGATGGATTAAAATTTCCTCCGATCCTAGATCGCCGTATCAGATATATTCCAAATTCCTGCAGTTCATGTTACACATTTTCAGCTGGCTTTAAATTTTGAGAATATGATGGAGTCTTGATCAGTGTTGAATTCAGACACTTTTCTCCGGGAAGGACTTTTGTGGCCCCCGGGGGGATACAATAGTTCCGGGGGGGAATTACACTTTTTACCATTGAAAACACAAAATCTCAAATTTTCCGGGGGTGGGGTGCATACATATGATAGCTCCGGGGATGTCCCCCCGGGCCAACCCCTGAATTCGACACTGGTCTTTATAATTTTGAGGCAGTTGTATGGCCAGGGGCCAGGGCCTAACTTATGCAAGGGCATGCAGAGGAGCTGCCTCGAGATACCCTTTTTAGAAGAGACCGCCATGAAAGTAATCGGGATTTTCATTAAAAAGGGCCAAATGATTAAAATTAGGAAAAGGTGACCAAATTTTATAAATTTCGATACGTTTAGCGAGGGAGTGTCTAGTGTGGTCCCCCTTTGCCCTTTTCGCTTCCAGTACTCACACCACCCATGGAAAAAAAAAACTAATTACATCATTAGAAAACGAATGATTTAAAATTTTATTTCAACAACTTAAAATTCTGTGGGATACAAAACTAGCAAAGTTAAAAAGCACCAAATATTGTATATAAGCATAGTTTTGTATCCCATTGCATTGCACCAAGCTCTGTCTGAATACTAACTTAAAATTTTATTGTTTTGAAAAGAAATTCTTTATTAACGTTTCCTCATAGCATTTGGGAAGTTAAAATCATTAATTATGACCAATTTTGAGCCTTATCTTTTAGACATCTTGTAACATGTAATGTACATAGATAAGCAGAGTTTGTAAATATGTATTCGTGTCAACAAATCCATCAATATTTCAACTATTATACTACTATAATTGAACCTCGAAAATCCGGAAATCTCTAAAATCCAGATATTTTTCAGATTTTAATTTTATTCATTTTTAAATATAAGACTTAACTGTAACTTTCATATTTCGCATCAAATGAAGTTAAATTCTTTCAAATAAACACCACATAAAAAATGCAGATGTATTCTGATATATTTTATGACAATTAACCATTATTTAAAGACTCTAATTATAACATACGCTGGGGAAAAAAGAATGTTTCAGACATAAAAAAAAGAAATATTTAACTTGATATAATAATGACTGGAATCTTTATGTAATTTAATTCTAATAAAATCACTCAAGGGGTCGTCCACAAATGATATCATAAAGGAGGAGAGGGGAGTTGATGAAATTGTGACAGTTTGTGACAAAAGGGTGGGAGGGGGTAAGAAGAAATATGACGTCACACATTTTGGTTAAAAGAAGAATATTAAAAATCAGGCAATTGCATTTTGAAGATATTTTAAAATTTAAGTATTTTGTATTCATAAAGTAAAGAAAGATAAGAATTAAAAAGCCTAATACATTGAGTTATATTTCAAATTCCAAAATACTACAGTTTTCAATCACTCTTTCATATTAATATGTTTCATTACTATTCTATATTATTGGTGTTTTTTGTTGTAAATTTTAACATTATTTCATACAAAAATAGTACATGAATCATTTTTATTGTTTTGCCTGCAAATATCATTAAAACATATAGTTAAAGTTTAAAAATAAAGTTTGAAATATGACCTATAAGACAATGCTTTCTTTCTGAAAAGCAAGTACATGTTTATGTAATATAGGGTGACATGTGACAAGAGAGGCGGAGGGGGTAAGGTGAAGTGTGACACTTTGTGACAAAAGGGGGAAGGGGGTTCAAAAATGTTTTTAAAAAAAGTATGACATCATTTATGGACAACCCCCAAGTGCATGTTTGTAAATGAAGAAACAAGCATGCAATTTAATATTCTTTTGATTGAATTAAAGGATATGGGGCTGTGCATACCTAACGTTATCAACTTTTTGGCAATTTTGGAGACCCCCCTCCCCCTCCTAATGATATCGTTACCAATGTAGATTTTTTTTTTTTAGAATTTATTTCTTTTGTTTGGGATGACATGCAAAACTGGTTACATTTATTTTTAGCATACTTTATTGATCCAAATGGAGAGAAGTCAATAAAATACTAATTTATATTAAATAACACTTTAAAGAAACGGTTACTGTTTAAAAGTATTTTATAATAGTTTTTTGTTACATAGTGCATTCAAAAGTAATACTGTCTTTTTGCATTTACCCTGCACGGAGGAAGGGGGGGGGGGTGTAGATATAAATTCTTATCACAAAATAATTGACAACATACTTTCTCTTTATTTATAAGTAAACACAAGCTTCAAAACAAATATACTTTACTTATAATTTCTTGAACAGTGCTTATATATGCATACACACATGCCAGGAGAATATAAAGGCCAAACGTTGGAGCATTCCATATTTCCGAATTAGATATTTTTATAATAACTTCGCGTCTAATTATAAATTTGCGCATTTCGCGTTATGCATGCGTGTGCCCTGTCTCCTAACGAAGAATCTAGTTTTGCAGCGTTTTGCCGCTATTTTTGGGACACCCTGTATAATACATAAATGTGGCTTATTGATACATTATGTTTAATAAATAACTCTTATTACAGTATACTCTCGATATCTCAAAGTAAAAAAAAAAGACGCTGAATACGTTTTGAGATAGCGAATTTTCAAAATATTGAAGCCATATTTAGTGAAATAGGTAATATAAAAGGGGAAAATATTTTTCGACACATTGAGGTTGTCGAGATATCGAGAGTACACCATATTTTTAATATTATTTTGTAAGTTTTCACGTTTAAATAATTTTAAATGCTTTTTTGTAGCATTTCAAAATTATTAGTGTTTTAATTAAGGTCAACTCAACTATTTACAATTCCTTAATTATTTTTAAGTAATGTACAAAAAAATATTTCATGTTTTATTATTTATTGTACAAGAATCAAACAAAACTCATGATTATAATAAGAAGCGTCTGAAACTGTTAAAAACCACAATGACAGTTGATATAGCCATACCACTTTTCAGAATTCATATTTTAAAAATAAAAAATATTCAATTGTAAGTTCTGAAGCTATTTTTTCATGGCTACCTGAAGCTATTTTTTCGATAATTTCAAACTAGAATATCTTTATAGTCTTTTGCCACAGATGTTATAAAAATTGTTAATTTAATTTTAATGGATTAAATTTAAATTAGATTTTTTAAAAATTTTAATAATTTAAAAACAAAACATACCGCTAATATACAAATATTGAATGCAAATTTTATTTAAAGAAATATTAACTTACACAAATAAAAATTTTAAAAATATTTGCAACTACTAAAGATAAAGAGTTAAATGCTACAATATATTCGACCAGAGCATTTTATTAAAAACAAGGAAAATCAACAGGCATTACTTGAGGAGATATCTTGTATAAACAACAGCATTGAATAATAAATTTCAATGCTTTGGCTGTTGAATATAATCTCTGAAGGGGGAATCTCTGACACCAAAAACTAATCAGGATAAATCATTTATCAGGTACTTACTGAATCTGAAATTTGATTAAAATCCATGCTTTAGTTCTTGAGACATATTTCTTACTATATCGTGAAAAATGCAGCTTAGCAGCGCCATCTGTAAGGCAATTTGCACCAAAAAATAAACAACACTATTCTATCAGAGACTAACTGAATTTCGTGCATTAGTTCTTGAGATAGAGCTATTGTGATAATCACAAATAATGCACCATGGCAGCACCACTTGTTGAGCGATTTGTACCAAAATGTAATCAGCACCATGCTATATCAAGTACTAACTAAATTTTAAAGTTTATGAAAATCCATGCAGTAGTTTTTGAGATATGGCTATTGTAAAATTTGTGAATAATGTAGCATAGCAAAGCCACCTGTGGAGCGATATACACGAAAACGGAACCAGCACCATTTTATATAAAGTACTAACTGAATCTAAAGTTTAATAAAAATCCATGCAATAGTTCTTGAGATATGGCTATTGTGAAAACTGGAAATAATGCAGCATAGCCACCTGTTGAGCGATATACACCAAAACGTAATCAGCACCATGTTATATCAAATATTAACTATATCTAAAATATTATGAAAATCCATGAACAAGTTCTTGAGGTATGACTGTTTTGAAAATTGTGAGTAATGCAACATAGTAGCGTCACCTTTTGAGCAATATACACCAAAAACTAATCATATCAGTTTATATCAAAGTCTAACAGAATTTAAAATTTTGTAAAGTTCCGTGCATTAGATCATGAGATAGAGCTCCCACAAAATTTTTGTCACTAACACGCAGACAGACATTTTGTAAAAATATGTTTTTCGGGTTCTCTGACCCTTAAAACGTAAATCCGTCGAAAACTGGATTTCGAAAAATTTCCCGAATCCAATTCTTTCCTCTTGTAAAGATAGAAGAAAATAACAATATTAAGGTAGTGAAGCTTATTGTAAACGCAGCATTGCTGTAGCAGTAATGGGCTAATACGAAAAAAATCCTTTTTGACCTTTACAAAAAACTGTATACCTGAACCTACCTCAGTAAATGTATGGTTCATTTTTGGAGAATGTAATTATAAATCCTAAATTTCACATTGGCCAGCAGACCTTTCGAATACATTTACCCTTTTATAAATAAAAAAATAAATAAATAAGAGAAGATTTCACTTATTTTAACCCTTTCGGGTCTGGTGTACAACTAATAGTACATGTATTTTAATGGAATATTATTTTGTTTTAAGAAATACTTTTGCTACTATTTAAAAATAATAATGTTAGTATTATGTCTATGCATTTACTACATGACTTCATTTATGTTTAGGTATTTAATAATAACAAAAATAATAATTATTTCTATTTCTCTTCGCGCCGTTTGTGATTATTTGATTTTAAACATATGTTTCACTCTTTAAATTTAAAATTAAAGTTACTTTCCTCAAAGAATCTTGTTTAATAAAGCACTAAAAGTATTAGAAATGTTTAATATAAATTAAATCTCATTGTAATACCATATTTTCTAAACGTCTCCAAAAATTCTTCCTTAGCCTATTGTCACATAAATATGAATTGAATAGTACACAAAACAATAACATTCGTTACCGTTCAGACAGTGAAATATTCGTTAAATACTAATTAATCTATTTGTATAGCTTGTGTTATTATCGTAAAAGCATTTTTTTTCTAAAAACTGAAAAAAAAATCAGACCCGAAAGGGTTAAAAGCTGTTAAATTATTTGTTTTGTAAGTTCTAGTGCCATCCAGTCATTTCGGAATTTTATGAAAACAAGTACTTTGCCCCTTAAAAGGTTAAACAAAATGAATTATAATGAACACAAAGCAGATTCATACAACTTTATCGTACAATTTGCAATAGCATTATTTCACCAGCAAAGAAAGCTACCAACAATAAATTTCTTTTCGTCAAAAATATGTGACTTGTATTAAATAAAAAGAATGATGCCCAGTTAAACTGATGGCATCGAGCTCACAGGCTATGCAGACTAATTGTATATTACAGCCTTATATAATAATGCCTTTCGAAAAAAAAGGAAGGAAGTATCCTCCCCATTTTCTTTCTTTATACTTAATCATTGAAGCCTCAAAACTAATCAAGGATACGCCTTATCATATAATAAACCTGTATCAAAAATTCGAAGCAAGTCGAATAATTCTGCATAGAAACCCATTTATGTAATTTAAGAAACGTGTTCCCCCGTTCCCTCCTTTATAATTAACCATTAAACCTCCAAAACTGTTCAGAAATTCAACTTATCAGAAAGAACCTACATCCAAAATTTAAAGCAAATCGGATAACTCTGCATAAAACTCTATTTAGCTAACTTAAGGGGGAGGTAATCGCCTGTACCCCCTTTTATAATTAACAAAAATCCACAACAAATGAGCGAAGTTTCTTATTACTAAGAACTTGTATCCAAAAATTGAAACAAATTGGTTAATTCTGCATGAAAAACCATTTACATGAATTATGAGGTGTAGGTTCCCCTATCCTCCCTTTATTCTTATCCAGTGAATTCCAAAAACAAATCAGGGAAGCGCCTTTTCATAATAAACCTATATATAAAATTGAAGCAAATCGGTAAATTTTGAGTGAAAAAACTAAATTAAGACGGGGGGATTAACCCCCCCCCCATTCCCCCTCTTTAAACTTATCCAATGAACAGCCAATACTAATCACGGAGGCACCTCATTAGAATGATCCCATATCTATGATGTGAATTAAATCTACCAATTCTGCATGAAAAACCCATTTATATAAATTAAGGGGAGGGGCAATAGACCCCGTTCCCCTTCTTATACTTATCGAATGAACTTTCAAAACTAATCAGGGAAGTGTCTTATCATAATAAGACACTTCCCAGTCTTCCCTGCCAATTTTCAAAATTTCGTGTAAATCGGATATTTTTATCATGAGTTATCGCGTTACGTACGTACGTACGCACGTACATGCATACAGAACGGGCGGGTACGTAAGCTCTCAGGCTAAAAAGGCATTACAAATAAAACGAAATAATGCATTACACAGTTAAATCTTGCAAACGGACTATTACAAAAGATAAATATGTTTGCACTTAAATTAATGTCAATTAATTTGACAGAATTTGTTTCCAGCTTGTAGTCCATAATGAAATTTAAACTTTATCAATCCTTAAGTAAAATAATAATAGTAATAACAAAACAGCACATGTAAACCAATCAAGCTTATAACACTGAAATTGCCAAAATAAAAACGGCTAGCAATTTCTTGGAGACTTTTCGACTGCTAATTCCTGGTACTAGGCCAATATGAAACTATTGCTTTTAATAAATTTCAAAATTTTAAATATTGCATAAATGATAATATATAAAAATTATTGTTGATATTGTTAGTGAAAAATCGAAAAAGATGTACATTAAATGTAAAATGTCTGTTAGAATTTTCAATTAAAATAAATATATGGAGTAGAACCCCTCACATCCGAACCCCGCTAATCCGAAATTCCGAAAGTTTTTTCAACTCCCCATAGAAAGTTAATTTAAGTAAGTTTATAACTGTAGTTTTGTCCTATAAGGAAATTTAACAATTATAATTATACTGTTTAGAAAAAAATTGAGTTAAAAAATTTCAAACTGAAATTTAAGGTCCGATTTTCAGATAAAAAATTTTATACTTACGGTTGAAGACGGTTAACAAAATAACAGAGTGAGATTGAAAAATGTTGTGGTCGACAAATTTCTACCAGTATATATACGTTGGAAAACTAGAAAAAACAAAATTAACAATTATATTAATAATTGTGCTTATGAAATAGTGAAATTGAGGAAATACGTTTTATTTTGGAATTGTGTATTTCGTAATATTCGACTATACTGGCGAAGAAATTAGAAAATTCAAATAATGAAAGAATATTTGTTCTGCTTTTGCTCATTAATTGCGCTTTCAGCAGGAAATTACTACTTTTATTGTTTTATATTAGAAGATTTTTGATCATACCAACTGTTTTTTTTTTTTAAATATTTAACGCAATCTCTTGCAAAACAATCGACATATATTTATTGAAGTTTAATAAAAAAAATTATGTAATGCAGTATCACCCCCCCCCCCTTTTTGGGTTTTTACCAGGAAATCAATTATAATTTCCAGATTATGCAAGTCTATTACGTTTGATGCGTGCATTACTCAAGGAGAAAAAGATAATAAATGTATAAAATAAACACAATAGTTAATTAAAAAATTATTTATTTACTCAATATAAATTATTAATTGGTGAAATGATGTTTGTTACATACTAGGGGGAACTGGGGTGCATTGATACATGAGGCACATTGATACACCCCCTCTACTGCTCACAGGGTCATTACATGAAGTTTCACAACAGCTCCAAAAGGTGATGCTAGTGCACTCAACTACATACAGAATGTCTTGGAATGATTCAGTAGTTTGATGAAATGGGACGGGTGATTTATTGTTTTTATAGGTCAAAAATTTGAGTTGTACAATTGAAATGGTATTATACAACTGTTCCAGTATTTTCAACCAAAAAGAATACTCTCCTTGGCAAGTAGAGCTACTCTTTATCAGTTCCTCATTCTTTATTGTTAAATAAATTGTGAAGATTTGGAGTTGGGACTCATTTTATTCAAAATGGCTGTATGAGGCACATTGATACAGTCTATATCGGGGCACATTGATACAACCTAAACCCTTTTTTAGTTCATTTTTTCATTACCTTTTATTAATTTTTTTTTACGATACACTCCTTAATCCTACCATTTTTCGACAAAATTTCTAATATTAGTTTTTATTGAAGTGAAATAGCTCTAATTTCTTTATATTAGTACATTTTAAAGTATTTTTGAAAACAGAAGACGTACGAACTTACCCAACATCTAGTGCTAAACTAACAAAAGAAAAGGACGTCAGCCTGGAAAATCTCAAATTTATATCAATTCTCCACAGTAAAAAGTATTTTCCAGATGAGAAACAAGCTGCAGAACAGTACAGGATAATTAGGTTATAAACAGACCTTTTAATGTAATTATCCTTTATTTTCTCTTTATAAACCGATTTATAAACAGAAAACCTGGTAATTTTTTAATCTCTCCTAAGAAAGAAGATAATGCTGGGGTTGAAGTGCTAGATATGACAAAGTTACCACAGCCAACAATCAGACAAGGAACAGTCAGAACGATTCAGCAACGCTCAGCACGCCTGTGTTGTTAAACAATAGGAAAACCATTCATCAGATTTCCCCCACCACGCAGGAAGAAGATTAGAGGAAGAAAGATTAATCGTTCTTTTGAATAGTAGGTTTGCCTAGAGAGGACCTATTTAAGCAGCCATTTTGATGCCTGGATGAAGTAAAAGTAGATTTTTAAAACTTTCCTGCAAAGTTTAAAGTGTTTATGCTTTCGGTTTGTCTGGCCGTCTGTCCGCACTCTAACTCCAGTAAATATGCTCGGATTGCCATGAAATTTTAGGAAATTACTTATGTATAACCTAGAACGATTCGTTTTGAAAATGAAGTTTCTAGCATGATTACTTTATTTACAGGGACAGTCAAAAAGTTAAAACACATTACTTTAAAAAAACGTGTATTTTTAGCTTTTAAGGCAGCTATGCTTTTTCAGTAACTGCCACAATTTTTCATAGAAACTTATTATATTTTATTACTGTAACATCTCATAGATTTTTGAGATAATAGTTTCTCACCATGAGTTTATTTTTCACTATTATTTTCGTAAGGGTTTACGCATGATGTTGATTCTAAAAGATAGTGACGTTCATTCAGTAGGAGAAAATAGGGGTATTTTTCTGTAATCAAAGTGAAAGATATTATAGTATTGGAAGCATTGCAACTTAAGCTGTCAAGAATTTTTTCGATATTAAGAATTTTTTACAATGAAATATGAAAATAGCCAATTGTTGGATACTTATTTAATTTAGTCTTTTGCAAATACCCAGCTATATATTCCAAAAATAAATGCCTACCCGGTGGGTAATAACCCTTTTTCACTAGCACTGTATCCAATCCAACAGGCCAAAAAGGTTAATTTTTTCTTCTTTTGAAAAATTTCATTGAAATCAATAATTTATAGTGTTTGTTTAAAAAGTTCCTGGGAAAAAAATCCAATCAAAAAAAAAAAAAAAATGCGTATGTAATGTTTTTTATTTATTTATTTATTTATTTATTTAATGTTTTTAACTTTTTTTTTTCTTGCTATAATCAAACATTTTTGCAAAGTTTTTACGGAAATTACTATACGCGAAATTTTTCTAAGTCTCTTTTAAGATGAGAAATTTATCAAATATATTTAATTAAATTTTTAAGTATTATAATATGTAATAAATATAATAATTATATTATTATATAATAATTATTAATATATTGCTTTAATTAAAATATCATTAATATATTTCTTTTCTTCATTGTAATGGACTTGTCCTTGTTACAATAAAACAAATAGCTCCGTCCTGAATCATATTTCCCTTCTAAATTTACTACAGGAAAGAAAATTTTTTAGACACAAATTGAAAAGTGAGTTATTCAAGATATAATGTTATTTTAAACAGTTCCAGGAAACCTTTAAAAAATATATTTATTGAGTTAGATTTTTAATTTTTTCCCTCGTCTGTGGTGGTTAAAAATATAATTTGCAATCAAAATCACATCCTAAAATTTCTCATAAAATTTTTATAAAAATTTAAATGATTATTATTATTATTATTATTATTTTAAGTGAGGTAATTTAAAATTGAACTCTAAACAATATTTGTCGAATTTCAAAACTTTTTCATTTATTTAATGAAAAAATATAGTTTACAGGATTTTTTTAATATTAATTTTAAAAATATAAATTTTAAAAGGAAGTAACTTATTTAAGAAAATCGTATATTCAAAATATTTTTTTTTATTTCCCGAAACATAACTATTGTAAATTAGTCAAAAATACATGTTCTAAGATTGTGCTTTTTTTTTTTTTTTTTTTTTTTTTTAATTTCTCACTTATACTAATTTAACGGTGAGAAATACTTATGAATACAAATCCCATTTGTATTCATATTCATATTCATATTCATATTTTATTATTTTATTTTTTACTTCCATGTTTAATGTACTATAATTTATTAAATTCAATGGTTCGTGTTCATATATTGTAATAATATTAATGGTTATATATATATATATACAGGGTGATTCAAAAAAGATGGGAAAATTTTTAAGGGGTAATAGTATACATCAAGACAAACAATATTAAATAGAAACCAAGGGTCCCAAGCGTTTTCCAAAGGACATAGCCGCCATTAAAGTTTAGGGTCCAAAATTTCAAATAATTATAAAAAACGGAAAAATTGGTCGATTGATTTGCGGTTTTCACTAAAATTATTCTTTATGTTGGTATTTTCTTGAAAATAAATTATAAAGATAAATTCCGAAAAATGCCGATAGAGGGCGCTTTAGACTTTAGAGTAATGAACAACTGTTTTTTGCCGTTATTTTTTGCATCTCATTAAATGGTTTCGCAGGTTTAGACTTAAATTTTGAGCTGAAAATCTGAATAGTTGGGAGTGGTTAAGTAGCACAAACTGAACTGTGTTCAGAGGTTCAAATTTCAAATGATTATAAAAAACGGAAAAATTGGTCGATTGATTTGCGGTTTTCACTAAATCTATTCTTTATGTCGGTATTTTATTAAAAATAAATTATAAAGCTAAATTTTAAAAAATGACGATAGAGGTCGCTTTAGACTTTGGAGTAAGGAAAAGCTATTTATTACCGTTATTATTTGCATCTCGTTAAAATTTTTTAGAAACATAGACATAAACTTAAATATTGCGCAAAAAATCTGAATCATTGGGAGTGGTTAAGTAGAGCAAACTGAACTGTGTTCAATGGGGGTGGGGAGGTTCAAATTTCAAGTTATCATAAAAAACGGAAAAAAATGGTAGAATCGTTTACGGCTTTCGCCAAAACTATTCTTTATGCCAGTATTTCCTCGAAAATAAATTTTAAAGGTAAATTTCAAAAAATTCCGTTAGAGGGCGCCTTAAACTTTAGAGTAACCAACAGCTATTGTTAACTGTTATTTTTTGTATCTAATAAATGCTTGTAAAAGCTGATAGTTAAATTTTGAGCTCAAAATCTGAATCGTTGTGAGTAATTATGTAGCGCAAAATTGAACTGTGTTCGAGGGGTGGGGAGAGTAACATTTTAACTCTTGAACACAGTTCAGTTTGCGCTTCTTATCCCCTCCCAACTATTCAAAATTCGAGCTAAAAATTTAAGTCTAAGATTTTGAAGCATTTAATTAGATTAAAAAAAAATAGCGGTTAAAAATAGTTGTTGGTTACTTTAACGTTAAGGGCACCCTCAAACGAAATTTAAAAAAAATTATCTTTAAAATTTATTTTCAAGGAAATAGTGACATAAAGAATAGTTGTAGCTAAAACCGGAAACAAATCGACCAATTTTTCCGTTTTTTATAATCATTTGAAATTTGAAACTCCCCACCCCCATTGAACACAGTTCAGCTTGCGCTACTTAACCACTCCCAATGATTCAGATTTTCTGTGCAAAATTTAAGTTTATGTCTAAGCTTCTAAAAAAATATAAAGAGATGCCAATCATAACGGTAAAAAATAGCTTTTCGTAACTCCAAAGTCTAAAGCGCCCTCTATCGCCCTTTTTTTAAATTTAGCTTTATAAATTATTGTCAATAAAATATCGACATAAAGAATAGTTTTAGTGAAAACCGCAAATCAATCGATCAATTTTTCCGTTTTTTATAATCATTTGAAATTTGAACCCTCTGAACACAGTTAAGTTTGTGCTACTTAACCGCTTCCAACTATTCAGATTTTGAGCTCAAAATTTAAGTTTAAGTCTAAGCTTGCGAAACCATTTAATGAGATGCAAAAAATAACTGCAAAAAACAGTTGTTCGTTACTGCAAAGTCTAAAGCGCCCTCTATCGATTTTTTTAGGAATTTATCTTTATAATTTATTTTCAAGAAAATACCAACATAAAGAATAGTTTTAGTGAAAACAGAAAATCAATCGACCAATTTTTCCGTTTTTAATGTTTATTTGAAATTTTGGACCCTAAACTTTAATGGCGGCTATCTCCTTTGGAAAACGCTTGGGACCCTTGGTTTCCTATTTAATATTGTTTGATTTGATGTGTACCCTTAAATTTGACCCCTTAAAATTTTTCCCATCTTTTTTGAATCACCCTGTATATATATATATATATATATATATATATATATATATATATAGGTATATACATCTTTTTGAAGTTAAAAAATAGGTATATACATCTGTTTGAAGTTATAACTATAAAATACATTGCTTTTTGATGGCATAGTTTATCTTTTGGAAGGCTTGCTTCGTAAAAATCAAGGACAGAGAAAAAAGAATTAAAAGCCAAGAAAACTAATCCACATCATATAATCTTGAATGATATCTATATATATTTATACACACAATAATATTCTTTAAAGGGATCTCAACTGTATTTTAATTAAAGCCTGAATTTTTTGTCGAAATTGAGTCGGTCCACATTGGGCCTCACCCGCACTGTTTTCATTGATATTTGTACAGGCCGTGAACTGAGAAACTATGAAGAGGCCGAGCCAGGCTCGGGCTGAACTTTTAATTTTGACACCGGGTCGAGTCGAAATAAATTTCTTTCGGGAATGGCTGGGATTTGAAATCGAATAGGGTTTTTCATTTTTGGTAAATAAAATATAACCTTTTTGAGATATAAGAGATTCTTTTCAAATGGTTGCAGACATTTCTTCCTTGCGGTCACTTGCGGAAATCTATTCAAAACGCTAACTTTCACAGTATTTTCATAAATTGATTGTATAAAAAAAATGGATGTCGTTGTCGCCATTTGATTACATAGTTTATGAATAAAAATACCTGATGCGTTTTCGAAAAAAAAAAAAAAAGAAAAAAAAAAAAAAAAAAAAAAGAAAAGAAAAAAAAAAAAAAAGAAAGAAATGAATTCAGAAATGTATTCGAAAACTAGCTCCTTTAGATTTGAGAATGAATTTGGATTTGAAATCTTTAATAAAATGATATAGAAATATTTTCTCAAATCTACTTTTATTATACAGCTTCAAAAGTTACGATGCTTTTAATTTTCTTTTATTCTAAACCTAATTAATTTTTTATTTGAATGTTAAAATTTTAAAAATTACGTAAAGGAAGAGAAGAGGATTTAAGATTCTTTAAAAAAATCTTAATTATACGATAAAAAACTGAATGTTTTAGAAATAGTAGAAATTGTGAAGGGACCAGAACTTTCCGGGCCGGTGTTCACTGATTTGTGTGCGGGTCGGACCGAGCTTTTGAGTTTTACAATGAACTGGTCTGGGCCCGGTCCTGGAAATTCCGGCCCGTGCAGACCTCTGATTGTTTAATACAGCCTTAATTTTTTGAAAGAATAATTCCCCTCGACAAACAATGTGAGGGGATTAACTTCCCCATTTCCCACCTTTATACTTTATCATTGAACCCCCAAAACTAATCAGAGATACGCCTTATCAAAAGGAAAAATTATCTGAAATTCGAAGCAAATCCGATAATTCTGCATAAAAACTCATTTATGTAATTTGAAGGGGCAATCCCTGATTTCTTCCTTAATGCTTAATCGTTAAACTTTCAAAACTATTCAGGGATTTGCCTTATCAGAAAGAACCCTTATCCAAAATTTGAAGCAAATCGGATAAATATGCATAAAAACACATTTATGTAATTTAAGGATATGATGAAATATGAATCGTCTGTTCACCTTTATACTTAACCAAAGAACCTCCAAAATTATCAATGTACAGCCGTAACTCATATCCAAAATTTTAAGCTAATCGGTTATTTCTGCATGGAAAATGCATTTGCCTAAATTAGGAGCGAACCCCTTTGTTCTTCTCTTTATACTCAACCAATGAACCCCGAAATTTACGGAGGTGCCTTATCAGAATGACCGTATATCCAACAATTTATGTCACAGTACAAGATATCCGACTATTTATACAGTTTCCAGCATTAGTTATGTGGCACAAATTGTCGGATATCTCGAAAACGTCTCATTTCCAATGGGTGATTACATTGAGTTTTTTAATCCTCACAATTATATCTTTTCAGCGATACCACTGTCGTTAAAATCGAGACTAAATTTTTTTGCGGTTCCCCTTTAAGTGGGCACTAGAGCTACGAGACATAAATTGTCGGATATCTCGAAAACGACTCATTTTCGACGGGTGGTTCTGTTAAGTTTTTTACTGCTCACGATCAGATCTTTCCAACGATACCTCTTTTGTCAAAATCGGTGACTTACACTTCTTGCAGTTCCCTAGTTAGTAGAAGCAGTTTGCTAGCTCATTTAAAATAAGCTTAGTTTCTAATTTCTTGCTTCCCAAGTCCTAAATAATTTTTTTTTATTTTGCTTAAAAAGATTAAGCATAGTTATCTATGAAAGCACATACAGATTTATCTCTCTGGAAACCCGAGTGGATTGGTCACTATTATGCCTGCCTCTGTTTTTATACATTTTATAAAATATAAATTCAGTCATTCAAAATAAGTCATAGCGTATTTTCACATCCCGGAAGAAACATATTAGTATCTCTCATTTCTATGTTTATTTATTTTTAGTTACTGATGTTATTATAGCCGCGATTAAAGTTTCTGGTATTTTATTCTTCCTTCAATTTTTAGATAATCCTTTCATAGAAAATTGTATAATTTGAAATTTAATGCATTTAACTCCAGAACTGTGTGGACTTTTGTTTACCGTTGTAAGATTCATTTGCATTATGTTATGGCGTTCATTTTTACAAATACTTTGCATATTTACGGTCACGTGAATGATGGCGCCCTTCATTTACCCTGCGCCCGGCCAAGAGCTGAGGTGCGCCCTTGCTTATTAAAACTTTGGAAAGGTCTGAGCTATATGATCACAAAGAATTAAAAAAAAAAGTCTCGAAATCCCTCCCTATTTCTGTCTTTTTTTTCCAAAATTGAACATAAGCTAACCTGACCGAGATTTTCCGCTCATTGATTTTATGTATTAGTTCGGAAGACATTTGCGCAGAATTTTTTAAGTTATCATGATCATCAAAGAATTATATAAATAAATAGATAGATTTATGAAGTGTTAAACTGGGGATAGTTTTGGGTACTAAGGGTCATTGGAATACAATAACTAGCAATGTTAATAAAAAGAATATTGCCCAGTTAAACTGATGGCATTGAGCTCACAGGCTACGCATACTAATTGTACATTACAGCCTTGTATTTTCGTTAATTCCGTTCGAAAAAGAAAATTAAGAAGGGGAAACAGCTCTCCCCTTTCTCCTTTTTTATACTTAATCATTGAACCTCCTAAACTATCAACTACATGCTTTATCATATTAAAAAATCTATATCCAAAATTCAGAGCAAATCGGATAATTCTTAATAAAAACCCATTTAGCATTTATATAATTTAAGAGGAGTTATTCCCCTCTTTTATACTTAACCATTAAACTTCCAAAACTATTCAGAGATTTGAACGAAATCTGACAATTCTGAGTGAAAAATCCATTTATGCAAGTTAAGGGGAGGGGCATTAGAGCCCCCGTTCCCCCTGTTTATACTTATTCAATGAACACCTAATAACAGCCACGGACTCGCCTCATCAGAATGATCCTATATCTAAATTTTGAACGAAAACTGTTAATTCTGCATGAAAATCCCGTTTATATCAATTAAGGGGAAGGGCACGAGCCCCCCGTTCACCCTGTTTATACTTATTCAATGAAGACCTAATAACAGCCACGGTATCGCCTCATCCGAATGATCCTATATCTAAATTTTGAACGAAAACTGTTAATTCTGCATGAAATTCCCGTTTATATCAATTAAGGGGGGGCATGAGCCCCCCGTTCCCCCTGTTTATACTTATTCAATGAACACATAATAACAGTCACGGAATCGCCTCATCAGAATGATCCTATATCTAAATTTTGGACAAAAACTGTTAATTCTGCATGAAAAACCCATTTATATCCATTAAGGGGAGGGGCATGAGCCCCCCGTTCCCCCTGTTTATACTTATTCAATGAACACATAATAACAGTCACGGAATCGCCTCATCAGAATGATCCTATATCTAAATTTTGGACAAAACCTGTTAATTCTGCATGAAAAACCCATTTATATCCATTAAGGGGAGGGGCATGAGCCCCCGTTCCCCCTCTTATACAAATCGAATGAACTCCAAAAACTAATCAGGGAAGCGCCTTATCAGGATATACCTATATACAAAATTTCAAGTGGATCCGATATTTTTATCATCAGTTATCGCGTTACGCACGAACGCACATACATACAGAACGGACGGGCACATAAGCTCTCAGGCTATGATAGCCTGTGAGCTAAAAAGCACCAAATATTGTATATAAACAGCCGACCGGTTTCGGTTATGCTACCGAATCGGTAGCATATAGCGTACCGTCGTCAATTGACACTGACTGCACAGTCAGCACTGACGACGGTACGCTATATGCGTACCGTCAGATAGAGGTCTGCACGGGCCGGAATTTCCAGGCCCGGGTCAGGCCCGGCCCGTTTATATTTTTCCTTTCTAGGCCCGGCCTGTTCTGGCCAGTCACAATTTTTACTATTTCTAAAAAATTCAGATTTTTTTTCATGTAATTAAGATTTTTTAAGAATACTGCGTACATATCTATGGAATGATGTTATCGTATATTTTGCATGAAATACACACTAGAAACATTAATGATTACTCAGATTCTTAGACTTTCAACTTTCAATTAAAGATTAATTAAGAAATTAATATGGTTTAGAATGATAGGAAAAAAGAAAGTTAAAAACATTGCAATTTTTGTAGATGTACAATAAAAGTAGATTTATGAAAATATTTCTAGATCATTTTATTATAGATTCCAAACCTTAAGGCTCTATTTCCTGATACATTTTTTTTAAACTCATAAGATTAGCAAGTGTTTTTATTGAGAAACTATGTAATCGAATGGCGTTATCCATTTTTTTATAGTGGGGATTAAGTATAGGTGGGGAAAAATATATTTTTTTAAAACCTCCTTAAAGAAAAAGTAGTGATAATAATATACTTATAAAAAATATTACAGAAAATTACTGAATTATTATTGAATTTATATTTTAAGTATGAATTTTTAATACTAATAGAGCGAAGTGTTATATATGCGTATATATATATATATATATATAGAGAGAGAGAGAGAGAGAGATAAGATAGATAGATAGATAGATAGATACACTGTAAAACATTTGTGGTAACGTTACTCCATAAAATTGGTGGCAGCTACGATTTACACTTCATTGAGTAATTTTTCACTTACATAATGGTGTAATAAAAACATGCATTACTGGTGTAACATTGCAATGTTACACCGATTATATCGGTTAAAATACTCCACCAAATTGGAGGCAGCAAGGCTGCCACCAGTTTTATGGAGTAACGTTACACAAATGTTTTACAGTGTAGATAGATAGATATAGATATATATGTATATTATTTATTTTATTTTTGGCAAATTAAACAAATTTATATTATTGCAGTATTTATTAAGTTAGAATTATTCTCTTGTGGTATATCGATATCAAAACACCAAATATTTACATATTTACAATTACACGTAGGTATGCATTATAACATATATATACATATGAAACACGCATGCTTAAATTAGAGTTCTGTTCGGGCCGAAATTTCCAAGTCTCGGCTTTGCTCGGTGTAAAACTCAAAAGTTTGGCCCGAGCCCCGCCCGGCCGACACATTTTCCACTATTTAGAAAAAAAAATCAAATTTTTATCATACAAATAAGTTTTTTTAAAGAATACTGTATACATACTTATGGTATGATTTTACAGTATATTTTACACAAAATACACAATAGCAACATTAATGATTACTTAGATTCTTGGACTTTCAACATTCAAATAAAGATTTATTGAAAATTAATATGGTTAAGAATAAAATTAAAAAAAGAAAGTTAAAAACATAGCCTTTGAAGCTATATAATAAAGAGTAGATTTATAATAATATTTCTATAGCATTTTATTAAAGATCATTTATCATATATCATTTTATCAAATCCAAAGAGCTACTTTCTGACGCATTTCTGAATTCATTTCTTTTCTGAAATGCATAAGATTAGCTGCTGTTTTTATTCAGAAACTATGTAATCGAACGGCGTTATCCTTTTTTGATACAAGCAATTTAAATATTGTCAAAGTTAGCATTTTGATTCGATATTTCGGAATCGTCAGCGTGGGAAGGGAGATGCAATCACGTGCAAGAATCTCTTATATCGCAACAAGTAAATACAAGTATCATATTTACCAAAAATGGAAAACGCCATTCGATTCCAAATCTCTTCAATAGCCAGGTTTTCGATTTTATATCTTTACAGTTAAAAATTAGTCAGAAAATGTGTCAGACTTCCCCTTTGTTGAAAAGTGAATTTAAGAACTATGAAAAATATATTTCCAAAGGTTGCGTTAACATAAGTTCCTACACACCTTGGGAGCAATTAAGTCTGGTTCCAGCACAGCTCAACTATATGTAGAAAAACAATGCAAGCCTCATCTCGGCCCAGCACGAGTAATATTAAAAAATATTCAGCTCGGGTCAGACAAAGTAACTGACTTATGTCGATCTCTACAATGTACAAGTTATATTTCTGTATTGATGTTGTCATACCAATATCGGCTCATGACGTACATTTATATTTATTCTCGTTAAAGCCATATTCAATGAAAATAGCTGATATTTTATCGTTTTGCTTAAATCTTTATAACGGGCCGGTAGGCCCGTTACATTTTTTTATCGGCCCGGCCCGTAAGAAATTTTAGAACCATTCCGCCGCACAGTGGGGCAAAATCCCGAAAAGCTGGCCAAAATATGAAAATGTTAATCAAATTGTACGAAAATTCGTATACAGGTGTTTTTGAAGATGCTAAGTAAAAATACAAAATTAAAATTGAAAAAAAAATGGCGGATACAATATGGTGGAATAAAAATTAAAATGTCTCGAAAGTTATTCAATTTATATGCAATTTCGTAAACTTTTCAGGATGCTAATTAGGATTCAAAAGTTAAATTTTAAAAATAAATAAATAAATAAAATTACAGATTAAGAGTAAAAACAATAAGATTGAAATAAAATTTAAAATTTCGAGGTAAACTTAAAAGGGAATTTTCAAAAAACCAAGACATATTTAAACGAAATTTAAGTACGTTAATGGAAAGTAAAACATTAGACTATTTAATTTTTATATTATTAAAATAAAAACGAAAATATATTCCAGAAATTAACCTTTAGAATCAACTGTAGTATAATAAAAAGATTCTTCAGAGGTCAAGGTGTCGAAATAGTTAGCAGAACTTGGCGATATTGGAAGATCCTGTGACTCTTAGGATCAATGATTTTAATTTCTTCTACGATAATTTACCTAAACTAGAAAGGAAAGAATCTGATGACGTTAAAAAAAGTAAAAATAGCTTTTTTTCTCGCTACTGCATCTTTGCGATAAATCTTCTCGATGCCTTTTGATCAGTTTGTTACATGATTCTTGAGTATCTTATGGCATTTGAAAAATTGGCAGTAATGAAGATAATGTTATTTCTTTGTCATTAATAAGTAGTTTGTGTACTGAAGTAAGCATATAGAACCAGGGGTGCTGTTCAAATCTACGAGCTATTTGTAAGGGAAATTTTTCGAAGTTTATCAAATAAATAACATGGCTACAAGAAATTACATATGGCATAGAAGCGTTTAATCAAATCTTCGTATATGCTCGTTTAGAAACAAATAGTTGCGTTTTCAAAGAATCTTTGAATTGTATTTCCATCATTTGTGCTTCCAAATCTGGGATTTAGTTTCTCGACGAGAAGTCTTGATTGTAAACGAAATATTTTTTGCATATTTTATTTTGCAATTTCAGTGTTCTTCTTTTCATGCAGAGTACGAGCTTTTCATTTTTTCTATCCAGTTGTCTGCCAGGTGTAAGGCCTCTTTAAACATCTTTGCATGTAACTTAGATATTCTGAATTCTAAATTATCTCAATCCACTTTTAATAAAAAATGTCAGATCGGTAAGATGCTGTTTTGATACTGTCTGACATAGGTAGCAACGTTGAGTATTACACTAATTCGTTTTTAACGACTTTTTCTTCTGTATCAATGATTGTATTAAAGGAAATAAGTTGATTCTGCTAGTATTTAATGGAATCCCATTCTTTCACAGTTGCTTCCGTATTTCTTGAAAAAGAAAAATGGATCTTGATTGGCCCGATAAAATCAGTAAAATGAAGATCTCGATATTTTCAAATTGACGATTCATGAATTATTCGCAATATTTATGTATTCTAGTAGCACGGAAGAAAAGAAAAATATATTAGACTTCCTGCCATCTTCATAGGTAAATATTTGTTTAAATGTACTCAGAATAGATGTGCCATCACATCCTCACTTGCAAATCAAATCCAAATTACTAATGTAAGCGAAAGTGATATTCATAATGATTTTTACTCGCATTAATGAAATACGCTCAGTAGTTTGATCTAGCAAATATAGCCATTGACAAAATAATTCTTCTAATTATAATAGAACAAACAAAATTACTACTTATAAAGACAAGAAAATGTTATTCTACCGGATCAGTAATAGAGAATTATTTTCATTTTTTCATTACTAAGCTTACTTTTCAAATTAATGTAATCTTATGATTATAGTACTTATTTACAATATAATAGGAAATAAACTATTATAAAATTGAATAATTCAAAATTTTGAAAAATATTTATCAGCTAAATTATGTAAAAAATAGTCAATTTCAAAATTTTTGAGGCGCCGAAAAAGTGGCATTTTTACTTGCGGTTACTAAAATATGGGTGAAATGCAGAAAGGCAGTTTTAGGCAGCTGGTTTTTTATGAATCACTAGACAATAGCCCAAGTTATTATTTCCATTAAATTTCGTTGCGGAACACTGTGGAACATTTAAACTTTTTGATGTTTAAAAGCAAAAAAAAATAAAAAAAATTCTAAAATTTTTTATTAAAAACGACAATGAATTTATTAAATTTTACGTGCTTAATATAAATTTTGTAATACATGCAAATAAAGTACATACTATCATACAGTGAATCCATTTTAAATCATTAAAATCGGATAATATTGTAAAATATAGCACGCGTTTAGAGGAACTGTTGTTTTGCTGTTTTTGTTCGCTCTAAATGATACTCCTTCAAGCATCATTTTTGAAATGATGCTGCTTGTAAGGGCAAAGCAAAAATCTTTTTTTAGATACAGATTCTGACTCTCCAAATATTATTCTAGTCAACTGTACAGTCGAAATTCCCTAAATCGTAACTTCATTTTTCGACTTTTGGCCAGCTTTTTGGGTTTTTGCCCCACTGTGGCGCCGGCCCGGGCACGTGCAGACCTCTACCTTCCGATATATTTAATAACGATTAATTTATGGATGATCTCACACTTGCTTTCAAAATGAATTAAAAACTCTTCGTTTTCAGGCATGAAAACGAATTCACGAATTTTTGAGAATTTTGGATTTTAATATCTCTGTGAAATTTTAGGTAGCTTTCATTACAAAAAGTAAAAAGCTACCTATTGCAGCCGTCCGGAGGAAAGCACTTCCAGAAAATTTTGGTATATTTTCACCGATCATGACCCCCCAGACCCCAAAACCACCCTCCATTCAAATGTTGACATATATATATATATAACCATATATATATATATATATATATATATATATATATATATATATATATATATATATATAACTATATATATATATATATATATATATATATATATATATATATATATATATATGATTTTTGTCATGCGATAACTAACGTATTTATGAGCCGATTTGAATGAAACTTGGTATGTACATAGTACATACAAATATCTCAACCGAGTTCGCTGGCCAGCATCATCCGCCATCTTGTTTCAAAATGGCGGCCATTTAAAAAAATTTAAAAAAATTAAAATTTAAAATTAAATGCGAAAAAATTAAAAGTTGAAAAATATTTTTATTTTATGTGTTATATCTTAAAACACCAATTCCAGAACACTTTTTATTTTGTCTATATCTTAAAAAATGATTGAGTTCAAGCACTTTGAATTTTTCTTTTGGCTGACATTTTGAATCGATCTGATATTTGTCATGCTATAACTAACGTATTTATGAACCGATTTGAATGAAACTTGGTATGTACATAGAATATACAAATATCTCGACCGAGTTCGTTGGCCAACATCATCCGCCATCTTGTTTCAAAATGGCGGTCATTTAAAAAATTTTAAAAAATTTAAAATTTAAAAATAAATGCGAAAAAAATTAAAAGTTGAAAATTTTTTTGTTTTATGTGTTAGATCCTAAAACACCGATTCTAGAACACTTTTTACTTTGTCTATATCTTAAAAAGTTATTGGGTTATAGCACTTTGAATGTTTCTTATGGCTGACATTTTGAAACGATCTTATTTTTGTCACGTGATAACACTCGTATTTTTATATCGATTTGGATGTAACTTGGTGTGTACATAGTACTTAATAAAGCCTGGACTGAGATCGTTAACCAGTTCCATACGCCATCTTCTTTAAAAATGACGGCCATTTAAATTTTTTAAAGAAATTTAAAATTTGAAATTAGGTACAAAAAAGTGAGAAATTGAAAAAGATTTTTCTTTTATGCATTTGACCTTGATACAAAGATTCTAGAGCACTTTTTGTTTCGTTTGTATCATAAAAAAATTCTGAATTATAGTAGTTTTAAGGTTTAGTGTTGCTCACATTTTGAAATGATCTGCTTTTCGTCACGTGATAACAAGCGTATTTATACACCGATTTGATTTATATAACTTAATAAAAAGTAAATAAATAAGTATATGAAAGTTACCTCTTCCTCCCGGCATTGCCGGAAAGACTTTTTAGATATGGAGAATTTTTTTTTTTTTTTTTTTTTTTTTTTTAATTTAGGAATGGATAAGGAATAATTTCCTAATTGGGAATTTTGCCATACGGGGACCGTATAAAAATTAATTTTCGTATTTTTTCAAATGGACATCCCATGGAGTTGCAACTTATCAAAAATTCACCTTTTTTGATAATTTTTTGCAGCCGGAAGCATGAGTCTAGGGGCAATATTTAAGGAGATAGCCTATTGTTTCGATATTTATGACTCACACTGTATATACTGTAATTAGATATTTAAAATTTCCTTAATTTTTTAAATGTTGAACAGAAAACTTGTTTTTATTTTCCTGTTTTCTTTCTGGAAAAAAAATTAAAATTAAATGATTATGGGTGAAAACGAAAATTATTAAGAAGGTTAATTAAGAAGGTAGATTTTGTATAGAATACTACCTATTGCGATCGTTCTTATGTTACAATTTCTGCTTTTTTTTTTTTTTTTTTTTTTTTGCAAATCTATACCGATTATGACCCTTAGACCCCAAAACTACAAACAATAAAAAACTTCATTAATCTATCTATCTATATGTATGCATATAAATCAGGGTTGGGTTTCTTCCGGAAGAAACCTATTTCTTCCAGGACAGTGGAAGAAACTGGAAAAAACCGGAAGAAGCTGGAAGAAATGGAAAAAAGTGGAAGAAACTATCAGAAACCAAAACCCATGCTCAAAGTTAAAGTATATTAACTATATAAAAGAATTAAAGTATAATTACATGAAATCTAAATTGGAAAATTTAATATTATTATTATTATTTTTAATTTGATAAGTTCTTTTTTTATTAACAAACTACTTCAGGTTCAGCAGACATTTTTAGGTGATGGATTTTTACTACTCTAGAGGTAAAGGAATTTTTTTATTATTATTATTTACACTATTTATGTAAAAAGAGAGAAAAAAACCACCTACAAATTGTTTATTTTCCATATAAAAAAATATTATTTTCATATAAAAATGTCTTATTTTAAATTGTGCAACACAGTAAATAAAAAAATTTGTAATTATTTATACTAACATCTAGCATGAAAACCTCAATGCTGTGGTGTTCTAAAAATATCTATGGGTATGTCAAAATGCTTTTAAATTATCTTGGAGTGTAGGACTTAAAAAAAAAAAGTCTTCATTTTTTGCATTCATCAAATTTAAGTTGAGAAATTAATTGCCTTCTGATATATATATATATATATATATATATATATTGCACTATGTTGCATTGTACAAAGGAAAATTAGAATTTTAATGATTTTTTTTAATACTAGGATCGACCGATAGAGGTTTCAAAGGCCAAAACCAATTTTCAGAAAATTCAAAGTTTCAGGCAAAAATGAAAACATCTAAAAAAAAAAAAAAAATTAAGTAATTAAATTGTATGGTTTAAGGTAATTAATACATACATAAATGTAAATTAATTATATGTACAGTATTTATTAATTATGCACAATTGTTAATTATCCAAAAACTTTATTTTCATATACAATAAAACATAATTAATGCATCAATGGCACAGGAAGATTTTCTAATTATATGAATTTCATTTAATTAAAAAATAGTTTAAAGTATATACATCTTGATTTTTCTTCTAAAATGATTTTTGTAAATGATCATTTATTATTCTAGAACTTTCTCAAAGAATATTTGAAACACTAATGCAGGTTAAACTAAAACTTTTTTATAAGATGATTGCTAATTCATGACTGATAATTATAAACAACAAAGTTCATTGCAATATACTCATTAGAGCTGATACAGTTCAAATCAATGACTTATGTTGAAATTTTCCGAAGGAAGAAACAAGAATTTTTAATACTGAAAGTTTCAGTCAAGCTGAATTTTCAATCACATTTTTGACAAAACTCTGATTTTGGGCCGAAAAGGAAACCATATATTTGAGCAATCTCTGATTAATACAATATTATTAAAAATTTAATATTCAGCTTTTAATATTACAGTAATTATTGTATATTACTTACATTAATAAAATTGATATAAATTAAAAGCTTTTATTTAAATGGGTTTCATTGTACAATTGGTAAAGAATCCCTACTATTTACAACTAGTTTTAGAAATTTAAATAATTAAAAAAATGTGCTTGCTAAATTGAAATGAATAACATTTAATTAATTTTGTGTATTTTAATTTTGGATAAAATTTCTTTTCATTTAGCCAATGGTTGAAGATCTTTAGACAGGTGTTGTGTGTGATTTTGGTTAAAAAACTGATGTAATTATTAATTTAGCATATATATTTAATTAAATTTGTTTTGGTCCAATGGAATTAATTCATAAAAGATTACTGGAAGAAAATATTTATTATATCTTACAAAATTAGAAGTATATGGTAAATTTTAGAAGAAAAACAGTTTCTTCCATCTCTTCCACTTGGAAGAAACCTATTTCTTCCGGCCGGTTTTTTCCATGGTTTTTTCCGCGGTTTTTTCCACTGCGGAAGAAACCTGCCAACTCTGATATAAATATAGAGAGAGGGTGAGTCGTAATTAGCAAAACAGGCTAGTTCCTTTAATATCGCATCTAGGCACTTAGTTCCAGTAACAAAGTTTCATAAAAAAGGCGGCAAAATGTGATGACATTAATTGCAGCTCCATTGGGGGCGGGGGGGGGGGGTGTCTATTTGAAAAAGCACGAAATTTAAATTTTTATGCGGCCCCGTAAGACAAAATTCCCGTATAGGAAATTATTCCTTATACGTTCCTGAATTGATCAAAAAAATTGTGATCTCCATATCTAAAAGTCTGACAGAGATATTCAAATCCAAAGTTGCTGTGACTTACAAGAACTGAAGAATATTTCAAAATATGCTGCCAAAGTGGGCGTTTTGAACAGAATTTCTGGAAGCGATCATGATTGCAGAATACAGAATGTATTCAAATAACAAATAGCCTAGTTTCTAACTCATTTTTATCTCGAATTTGTTCTCAAATGCGTATTGGTCGATGGTTGGATAAATCCAGAATATATTTCAAAATATTCTGTCAAAGTGAGGATTTTGAGCCGAATTACGCATAAGATGATTCTAAAAAAACCAGCTCTGACAATAAATAAATAAATAAAATAAAATAAAAATTCTTTAAAAGAGGCCAAATAAACTTGTTAAACTCGGTTTATCTCTATCATGTTTTATTTTTTATTGTTGAAATGAGCACTTAACTTCAAAATCAATCTGCGCCTGTAGGCCAAGCCGGCAAGAATTTTTAAAAATTTGGTATGCTAGTTTCTTTTAAGGACGAAATCTTTTAGTCACGAATCCAAACAGATTCGTTTACTAATGCTAAATGAGAAAAATGTGCAAAAGTATCTCGGTTACATTTCAATATTTTTATATAATTTTGCAATGGATAGCAATAATTGGCCTATAAAAGACATTTTTTTACTTCTTCAATTTCAATTGCTGTTTTTTTTTTTTTTTTTTTTTTTTTTTTTTGAGAATGTTTTAATATTTGAAACTGGTTATAAAATATCATTTAAGTAAATTAAGGTATACTCATTAAAAACATCTGTAAACAAAAACAAAAAAGTAAAAACGTCCTTTGTACAGATCGATCTCATCTATCCAGTGAAAATAAATAAATAAATAAATAAACATCGAAAAGTAACCGAGATATCTTTATAAATTTATTTTATAGGATTAGTATTAGCGAATGGGTCTTTTCGCTTGACTGAAGTAGCCTCTTAATGGCTTGGAAGGCGTAAAATCGTTTGGTAATCTTCGACAGAGGAATAAAATGAAAATAATTCTTTAAAAATGCAATAAAAGATGACTGTATAACTATGCTTGTAAATTAACGCGCAGTGACTAGTTTATGGTTTTAATTTATTTTTACCTTTTACCCATATATCCCATTTTTTCAATATGTCTGTTATATTGTATTCGTAGAAATTTTTTAAACACTGTGCTACAACATTTACATTCCGAGTTACGAATATTTAAAATTATCGGCACCTTATATTTATGATATATTAAAATATGGAGCATTTAGTTAACAGATACCCACACCCCCTCTCTGCCATTAAAGAAAAAAAAAAAAGTTACTTGTGATTCGCAGTGGTTCCATTCTCCATTATATTTAGTATGTTTTAAATTTTACGGAGTTTTAATTAAAAAGAAACAAATGCATTTATTAACGCTAAAAAGAGAGAAACACTACAGTCACATTTTGTTTTCTTGAAGAACTGTTTAAAATTCTATAATTCCACCAGGCTACAAAATGGATGCCCCTTACATACTCCTTACAAATTCAAGCCAATGCGCTAATCCTATTTAATCCAAAGGTGACAGCTACTTTGCAACTCGCCTGACAGTCCGGCACTCCTCTATCGACACTCCCCCCGTGCAGTATGATGCTCCACGGCCAGAACATGAGATCATTATACATTTCATTTTGATTATCTTTAATATTGCTTACAAATAAATTATGAGTGATTTGAATGCCTATAAATAAATATAAAATGGTTTGCTAACTATTTTTCTATGAAAAATATGCATTGGTGTTATTTTATCTCTATTTTTCCCAGACGTTTCAAAGTGCCCCATGAGGTCGATCAATCTGCCCCGGGGATGGGGCACGTTGATACAAATGGCTTTTTTTTAATTACATGCAAAAATAATATATAAAACAACGATTGTACATTTTTATAACAAACACACTACACAAGTTTTGCTGACACCACATGGAAAAAAACTTGAAATTTCTGCTTTCTAGACACCATTTTTTTTTTTTTTTTTTTTTTTTTTTTTTTTTTTTTTTTTAAGCTGTATCAATGTGCCCCAGTTCCCCCTATGTTCTCTTACACAAAATACCTAATTTATGTCAACTAACAACTATAGAATTTTTTTTTTACTTTTTAACGGTCCAGCATGTATTTTGACATAACTTTACCTTACGGAAATATTGAAGCGATTTCAAAACATTTTTAAGATTCCGAATCTCAGAAGGAGAAAACGGAACTCTCATAGTCTAAATTTTAAAAAATAAATGTGTAAATTAGGTATTTTTACACATATATATGCGTAATATTTTTAAATTAAATATTTATCAAGCAACTTACACAATTTTTTTTCCAAAATTATTTCCTGTTTTTATGTGTGTTTAGCTTATGAAACAAAGTGTATAATTCGTTATCGCTTGATAAACTCAGGCAAATGTGTAAATGCAGAAAAATGCCTGGTTTTACCCGAATTGAAGTGTTATTGTCATTTAAGCATTTTTTTTTTTTTTTTTTTTTTTTTTTTTCCACAGAGAAGTCTATAAATTTTTAAAATCACCCACTTGTCATAATAAACGGTTAAGTGCGAATATCACTCGCACTGAGAGAGTTCCGTTTAGTAAATTTATGAATTATTAACATCTTAGGGACGAGCGACTGCTGTGCGTGCCACTTAAGCTTCTCAAAATCCTTCATTATTCCCATAAGTTTTTTTTTTTTTTTTTTGCTATGTTTATCATATTTAATTGGTGAATTTTCGCTATTTAAGTACAAAAAATTTTTGTTTTGAAAAACCGATGGTAAAAGATTTAAATTTAAGCAAAATTTTCTCTTCGCGGAGAAATTACTGTACTTAAAAAAAGTTTCTAAAAGAATAATAAGAGTTTGTAAAAAAAAAAACGATACAACATAATGGGTTTAATGGTGTATACAGTAGAAAAGTATGAATGGGTACGAATTTTGTTGATTGGGAATAAAAAATCGCGAATTTCGAGTTGATATGGAATGCAAAAATTGCCAATTTCGTGAATCGGGAAAGAAATTATCGCGAATGTAGTCGATTGTCTTCGAAAAAAGAGCGATACGGGCGATTGGGTACGAAAAACTCGCGAATTTTGTCGAATCGGTACGAAAAAATCGCTAATTTCGTTGATAGGGCAAGGAAAAATCGAAGATTTTGTCGATAACGCGCGGAAAAATCGAAAATTTTTTTGAGCGGCTGCAGAACTATAGTGAGTTTATCGCGAGAAAAAATTACAGATTTCATCAATTTACGGCGGGGAAAAAATGCAGATTTCATCAGTCAGTTAAGAATCGCAAATTTTATTGTTCGGTGCGGTATTTCATGGATCAAGAACGGATAAAGATGCGAATCTCGTCGATTGGGCACGGAAAAATCCCGAATATGGTCGATCGCTTTCGTAAAAAGCCCGAATTTATTCGATCAGGAACAAAAAAATCGCTTTTGGTAGGGCACGGAAAAATTGCGAATTTTGTCGATCGGGAACGAAAAAGTCACAAATATGGTCGATCAGTTTCATAAAAAGCGCAAATACAGTCGATCGGGAATGAAAAAAATCGAGAATTACGTTGATATGGCGAACAAAAATTGACAATTCCATCGATCGGAAAAGAAATTATCGCGAATATGGTCGATCGGCTTCGTAAAAAGCACGGAATCGGGCGATCGAGTACAAAAAACACGCGAATTTTGTCGTTTCGAGACGAAAAAATCGTCGAAAAATTTTGTCGATGATGCGCGGAAAAATTTTAAAAATCTTTGAGCGGTTGAAGAAATTTCATCGAACAAGAACGGAAAAATGTGTTAGTTTCGTGGATTGGGCACGGAAAAATCGTGAATTTTGTCAATCAAGAGAAGAAAAATCGCAAATTTCGCAGACCATTCGAGGAAAAAATTCAAATTTCTTCGATCACACCCAAAAAATCGTGAATTTCGTCGATTAGGCATGGAAAAATTGTGAATTTCGTAGATCGGCTTCGCAAAAATCACGAATTTTACCGATCGAGTGCGAAAAAATCGTGAATTTTGCTAATCAAGTGAAGAAAAATCACAAATTTCGCAGATCATTCGTGGAAAATTTTCAAATTTCGTCGATCACACCCCAAAAATTTTGCATTCCTGTTTTAGCACTTTTTACTTACACTGTACATCCCTGTTTGAAGAGCTCCAGGGGGGGGGTCATGACCCCCATGAGCCCCCCCCCCCTTGGATCCGCCACAGGCTGCTGAGGTTTACAAAGTTACGTCCTGTATGATATAAAGCAGATAGTATTTACAGGGATACACAAAACATTTCGGATACTCTACTGTATCCGACGTACTATATGCTATTACACGAAAATCTGAATATTTTACATTTTTCTTATAGTACGAACGCACCTCATTTGCTACACTTGACGTGCAATTTGTTTATATTTAAACAATTAAACGCACAGAGGCAAAATTTTTAACTTTAGACATGGACATATGCAAGTAGGAAAAATACTTTAATTTCCCTGCCTCGATTTATATTTATCTCCGACCATATTTTTCAAAGAAATGACTTTATTCTCCCTAGATGCTAGTTTTTCTAACGATAATATGCGTCTCATGTTAAGGTTGTTCTCAACTGCTCCGCTCAACAAGCGCAAAACTTTTGACACATTTACAAATTCCTTTTTTTAACAGAAATTTAGAAAATTGGATTTACTGACTACGAAAGCGATTTCGAATCGAACTGAATTTTCCATTTTATGATAATTAAATTACCTATCCAGTTCTAAGCTATTTCGATCACGGAATCACCCATTTTTCTCCTGCTTTTCGACCGGTTTTTCTGTTTTCGTCGGGAAACGTGCTCAAAAACGTCATCTTTGAAGGCTTGTTAGGAAAGATCTATTGTGTTTTTAAAAAAACAAAAAATTGAGTGCAATTATACAGTTTCTGAATAACAAACCTGCTATTTTCACGCATTTCCGAACAAAAATAAATTAAAGCATGTGTCACAAAGTTGCCCTTTTCGATTTAAGAACACCCTTAATAGATGAAATTGTTACCTTAAGTTTTTCAAGCATTCATATAAGCCACGAAAAATCTACTTGAATATTAAGTTTAATTATATTTAATAAATACTCTTTAAAAACACTTTCAAACAATGTTATGAAATGTTCATGCATTCTGTATGTCTACCTGCTGTCTGTCCATGCTCTAACTCGAGTAAATATAGTCGAATTGTCATGCAACTGATGTAGATTGATGAGGCTTACTGTGGAATAATAAGTATTAAAAATATAGTAGATAGAGCTTAAAGTTCATTAACAGGGACATTGAAAAGGAATTTGTACTTTACAATCTATGCGAAGAAATCGTTTCGGGTGTATTTGACTGATGTAAAACTATTTCAAACATGTTTAAATATATGCTCGTGTATAAGTCGATGAATTTTAGACAAAATTTTGGAGTTGCAAATGAAGGAGGGGGTGGGGGGAGGAGTCGACTTACACACGAGGTAGTAAATAAATAAATAATTAAATTTTTCGTAGATAATGGGCGAATGGGAAAGTCTTTTAAGCAATCACATATGAGCAAGTCAGGAAAAATCAGGCAGTCTCTCACCACTAAATTGATTTCGTTATTTTTTGTCTAATATATTTCGTGTAAAATTCTTGTAAGAATGCAATTGAATTTTAAACGAAGAAAGCTTTTAAATTTCGCGGAAATTTAATCGCGTTTGCGAAAATTTAGGGGACGCCAAATTTATTCTACCAACGTCATTTTTTGCCTGTCACAAGAAAAAATTGGGAGACAGGGCGCCAAATTCTAACTTTGCCCCGGGCGCAATTTTCTCTCCGCACGCTCCTGCCTGCATGTGAGTGTAGGTTGAAGAGAGAGATAAAAGCATTTCTCTGTGATTAACAAAAAACCTCAGCAATAACGTCCTTGGAATTGTTCTTCACTCATTTACTCTTGGGATAGAATTCTCTTCAATACAGAGGCATTCCTTTCGACGTTTTAATCCCTTTTCTAAAAAGAGTTCAACTTAAGAATGCGCATAGATATGTCTCCTGAAAGTCCTATAATACAAAGAAGTACTAGATTTTATCAGTCTAATAAGAAATTGTTTACCTTTGTAAATAAGGCTTGAATAGATTTTTGAAATTTTTTTCTTTTTAAGTATCATTGAATTGGTCTGAATAGGTTTCAAAATAGTTTAAGCTTCTTCATTTTTACATAATTATGCAGTTTTAAAACGTTGAATGAAAAAAACGTTTGATTAGAAACGTGAAAATTATTAATGTCATTTATTCTCGATTACAAATCTTTTTTCAAAATATTTTCAGAAATGTAATTCGATTTATACAAGAAAATTCGTTTTTTTTTTTTTTTTTTCAAAATTTTGCTTAAGAATTGGGGATTTGACTTATACACGAGTATAAACGGTAAGCATAACTGAGGTGTACTACAAGAGGTGAATCAGGTATGCTGAGCATTTCGACGTTTATTTACATGGGCACCCAAAAGAATTCGGTTACATTACTATCTAAAATCAATTATTGCTGAAAGTACGTTTTAAGTTGTCGTACAAGGTTTATATTAAACTAATTATTTTCATATTGCTTGGAGAGTAGAAAGTCTACAGGGGATATACAAGGCAACGCAAAAGTTTTCGATACATTTTCGCTTATTGACTGAAATTGCTGAAAGGAATTTACAACTGTTCGCCACTTTTCCTAATTGAACTATGTTTACAAATATGTAAGTAATATAAAGGCTGTAAAAAGAAATCTGATATTTTTCCGGGTACGGATGGTAATTTATGGAATTGTATTTTCAACTGTGTTATGTGCTTTTTTTAATTGTTTACTTAGACATGTTTCTCCTAAATAAACAGTGAAATTTTGTTTATGTATTCTAGAAGTGTTGGAAGGTGGTGCTTAATTTATATTGGCGGGTGATTTTCCGATCTTGTTAAAATAAGTTTTATTTACATGTCCTAAATGCTAACGTTGGATCCTATATAGCGAATTATTTTACTAACTACCAATAGCATTATCAAAGATTATTTTAAGAAAACACGTTCAATATAACAGATTAACTCAATATCAAATGCAAAACTCTTTATTCAAATGTACAAGTTACAGACCATAATAAAGATTTAAATTGCTGCAAGTATAAATAAAGCAGCAATTAAAATACACATAAAGTACTTAGAAAGAAGCAGCAAGAATAATAAATGGGCACAAAGTACGAATGGGCGAATAGTTTGTTTGTATGTATGTCCTAAGGGGTGGGGTGCCCTCCGTGGGGGTCTTTCTAAGGGAACCTAACCCGTATTTATGCAAGGTTCGAAGAAAACCACGGAAAACTCCGAACGGTTAGGCCGACGGCGGCGATTGGGTTCGAACCAGCACCTACCGTCTACCAGTTTCAAGTCAGAACCTCTCGGCCACTGGTGGGGCAATGGGCGAATAGAATTCCTTTTAAAAAATATTCGCTTAACTTGCTTGATTAGTGTTTCCACTGTCTGTCTTCTCAGGATCGCCTTTTCCAGGTTTTACATTTTAAGCTGCCATTCATATCCTTGCTGCCATTCTGAAAAAAAAAATGTTTTGATTATTCTATAAAATTTTATTTAACAATCACAGGGTTCTCGCTGACTTTTGGCGAACCTTAGCAATTTGGTGAATACGAAATAAAAAACAGTAGCCGAATGAGTATAATGTTAGCAAAATAGATTCGACGTGAAATACTGAAAAATCTATATTTTTAACCCCTTACTGTATATCATTTCTCAATGCATTCTAAAAAAACCTATTATTTTGGAATTGCTCATGAAATAGAAATTCGATAATTCGCTACAGAACAGATTAAATGTAAGTACATTTTAAAATATCTCCTAAATGTATAAATGTTTCAAGTATTCTTTTAGCAAACTAAATAAAAATTAAAGTAGCTACCTTTGGTTTAGCATTGTAAAAATTTACATTAAAGATTGCTATGTTGTTTCTACTCTAACCAGTAGAAAAAACTGACTGGCCAACGACTCTTTGCATACAACTAATAAACAATAGTACCGTTAATGGTTAATTTCAACACCCAGGCCCGTAGCCAGGATTTCCCTTCGGAGGGGGCTGAATCTTGAAATTTTTTTTTAAAATCTGACAGCAGTAATTTGCATAATTTAAGTCTTATTAAAAAAGTAAACAAGGCGTAATTTAAGATATGTTCCCGCATAGGATATTTTATGTCCATTTAAAAAATTAGTTTATATTTTTATAGTTCTATTATAATTTTAAAGAAAACTTCCAGTTTCCAAACTTGATTATTAAACCGGGAGTGTTTTTGTAGGGAAAAAAATTAAATTAAATTAAAATAGCACAAACTAAAAATGTTTGAGATGAGCCTCAAGTATTCTACGAGAAAAGCGTTAAAAAATATTGAAATGCAAACAATTAATTTGAATAGATTTAAAATACGGGATTAATATTAGTGTGCGCGTGTTTCGCAATACGGGGCGAGATCTTAAAAGGATAAATCCATACATGAAATTAACTATACGGATTATTTTTCAAATAAAAAAAATAATTGCTGCATTTATATGTAATAACTAGCGCACCCGACAGACGTTGTCCTGTCAGCTACAGACGTTGTCCTTCTTGGCACCGACTCCAGAAAATCAAATAAATGTACGTAAATATGGTAATACGTAGGATAAACACTACGCTCTTAATTTAATTTCTTATTACAATTATGTAAGGAAATTATTTTTTACTCTTCATTAGTTTTTGAAGTCGGTTCAATTTTTGATAGAAAAGTTTATTTTTCTCTTTTTACTTAAAAGTTAACGATTGTCTGAAGTCGGTTAATCAAAATTATAATACAGGAAATATTATTGTAAAGCATACACGTGTGTCAGCAGTGGAATTCGAACACGCGATCTCTTTCTTCAAGAAGCTGAGCTTAAATCTGGCGCCTTAGACTGCTCCAACATTCCGTCCGCACTCCATTCATCGAACTTATTCAACACTTTTAATTAGCGAAAAATCACTAACTATTAGTTTTTGCCTAATTACAAAAAAAGTACTGAATCAAATTCGATGAAATGTGAATCTAAACCATTCTCAAATCCACTGGAACACACACACAAAATTTCATTAAAATCGGTCCAGTCGTTTAGGAGGAGTTCAGTGACATACACACGCACAGAAGATTTTTATATATAAAGATAAGCATTGAAAATTTGAGGTTTTTGCGCCGAAGACATCGCCAAATTACGAAAATGTGAATTATCTCAGAAACTACTGGATTTAAACGAATTTGCTTAGTACAATTCGATTCAGAATGAGAGAATGCACTAAAATATGTTATCAGTTGAAAAATAACTACAAAAGCCGATTTTTAAGGAAATTTTTAAAAGTTCGTTCTTTTTTCTACTCATATTAGGGGTGGAATTTTCGAAAATCATTTCTTAGTGGCACTCGATGTTATAAGAAGTATTTTTACCTAAATTTTCAAGATTTTTGGTTCGGTAGATTTTTTTTGTGCTGTGATTAATGCGAAATCATGACTTTCTTTTATATATATGGCACTTTTAATTAGCAAAAAATCACTTATTAGTTTTTGCCTGATTACTAAAAAGAAACTGAACCAATTTCGATGAAATGTAAATCTAAACCATTCTCGAATCCACTGGAACACACACACAAAATTTCATTAAAATCGTTCCAGTCGTTTAGGAGGAGTTCAGTTACATATACACGCACATATTTTTATATATAAAGATAAGCATTGAAAATTTCAGGTTTTTGCGCCGATCACATCGCCAAATTAGGAAAATGTAAATTATCTCACGAATTACTGGATTTAAAGGAATTTGCTTAGTACCATTCGATTCAGAATGAAAAAATGCACTAAAATATGTTATCAGTTGAAAAATAACTACAAAAGCCGATTTTTATGGAATTTTTTAAAAGTTCGTTCTTTTTTCTATTCATCTTTGGGGTGGAATTTTCGAAAATCCTTTCTTAGCGACAATCGATGTTATAAGAAGTATTTTTACCGAAATTTTCAAGATTTTTGGTTCGGCAGATTTTTTTTGTGCTGTGATTAATACGAAATCCTGACTTTCTTTTTTTATATATATATAACACTTTTAATTAGCGAAAAATCACTTATTAGTTTTTCCCTAATTACTGAAAAAGTACTGAACCAATTTCGATGACATGGGAATCTAAACTATTCTCGAATCCACTGGAACACACACACAAAATTTCATTAAAATCGGTCCAGTCGTTTAGGAGGAGTTCAATTACATACACACGCACAGAAGATTTTTATATATAAAGATAAAAATTATATTTTTATTTCACATTCTTTGATTACATTAATTATAAATTCAATACTCTTGGTACAACAAATTTATTAGTGCTGCTTTTCAGCCATGAGGCTAATTACCTTAACAGAATCTACTGGAATGTCCCAATGAATGCAAATTATTGCAAAACTACTTAATCTCTCATTGGCCATAAAGCTTGGAGGCAAAAATTTAATTTATTTCACTGTCGAAAAAGACTTTTCAGTGTTCGCTGTTGTTATCGGGATTGTAGCCAAGACTGTCGGCAGGTACTTAATCGTACTGTACTACTGCAGTATTCTAAACCTGTTTGGTTCTCTGAGTTTGTGTTAACTTTAACAATTCTCTCACACCATAATTCATATTCAGCTTTCATTTTCGATATTAAAACTTCATCGTCAAAATATTAATAGAGATTCTCTAACTTTCTTGCTTTTCTCTGGAGAAATAAATCCTGGAAGAAGTATATGGAACTCTGTTTCAATGTCTTAACCCTTTCCAGCACGGGAAAAATCTGTTAATAAAATAGAAATAATCCATTACACTGGAATTTAGATATGAATTTTTAAAATATCTTGAATTCGTTAATATACGCTTTTAATGTAAGAGCAAAATTTTACTAAAATATTACTGGTGCCGTTTGCAAGTTTGGAATTAAAATCAGGTATCCCAGACCGGGCACAGTGTGCCGGAAAGGGTTAATGCGGAATTCATCCATCATTCAAATTTTTAATAAGACTTTCTAACCACGGTCGTGTAATGCATTTCAGTGGATGGAATTTGAGGGATTGCACGTGTTGTCGTCTAAATGTTAGTCGGGATCTTTACTTCAGTTCAGAAGACGTCATTTCTAAGTTTTGATGCAGAAATAAATATCTCTCGAAAAGTTTCCAGTACATTTTCTGTATGATAATTAGGACGTCTTTAGCATGAGTTACAGCCGATCAGTTACCCGAATTATATCACGAGATTTTTATCGAATAAGAATTGACAATGGTGTTGTCAGATTGAATTAATTGTCATAAACAAATAGGTTTATAAGAAAATCCCTAATCTCCATAACTGCCGATAAATCTCTAGCTGTTGAAGAAATGTTCCATGTGTTTTCTGAAATATTTTCTAAGCTATTATAAATGCATTTAAACAGCTCGATAAAAGTTAATATGCTTTCATGCTCTCAATAAATCTTGTCCACAAATGCAAAAGCATTAAGATTCTCTTCCATTAGTCGTTCGCTTTCATTTTCTGAGGCATATGATAAATTGCTTCTTCAAGGACTAAATTTGTTTTGTTGTGATTTCTAAAAATAATTGTCTCTTCATCAACAGTTCCGGATGATACGAAACAGCATGTGCTTGGATAATGCAAGGTTTAACCGGTGGCTTGCACAATGGACGTTTGGCACCATTGAAATACTTCTGGTGAATTCAAGACTAGATCCAACTAACATAATTAGCCATATTAACTGCTCCGTCATACGCCTATGTAATGCATTTAGGCAAATCAATATGTAATTCATCACAACGTTGTACTATTTATTCTGTTCTAATTTCGGTGGACAAGTTAATTACTCGAATTAAACTCAAAATATCTTCCTCAATCATTGGAGTTTTTAAATTTTATAAATTGTCCACATATTTAACTTAAAAGAAAAGCTATTTTGTGTTTGAAATAGGCACAGTTTCAACAGCAATCAACCCAAAACAGATCGCGTTATTTAATTTGGTAATCCGTTTTCCTTTAACTATATGCGAACATATCTGAATTTCTGGGCTGAGTAAGTAACATTTCTACGACTGTTTATAGCATTTCAATTCATCAACTCCAGACTTTGCTCTAAATCTTAAAGAGCTCCTAGCTTATCGTCTTCTTTATTGGTTTTCCAATTTTATAGGGCAGCTATTATAATAATTTCTGAATAGCATTTCTTGCTCTGCTCAAAATAAGATTGTTAGAATGCTATATGTTTACCTTCTTGAAAACTCTTCGAGAGACGCTATGAAAAACTTCAAAAAAACTCTTAAACGAGGGTATCCATTCTTGAAGTTGATAGTTCTACAAAAGGCAAAGAAGTCTTCTCAGATAAGCAGACTACTCTGTTCACATTTTCTTTCTATTAAAGATTCATATACAAAAAATTTAAAGCAAAGTTATCCAGTCATGGCGATTTTGAAAGTTTGTCGATACCTTATCGTCTTTCTTCGCACCACCCCTTTTCAAAACTTCTTATTACAACTGTTTTATTTATTTATTTTTTTTAACAGTTATAAAATTATTTTCAAATATATTTTCTTTAAAATCATTATTTTTCACATGATTTTACATTACAATGAGCTATTAAAGTTTTTGGCTTATTTCTCTACAAAACATTTTTACATTGATCACTATAAGTTTTCATTATATTGTAATATAAAGAGGATAGAGAAAAAAAATTAAAGAACATCGTAACACACATGTAAATGTTTTATATTTGACTCCTGAAGTCAAATTATACGTCATATGCGTATTATATTTACTTTTTCTTGGTGAAATTAATGATAGGTAACTACAGTTATCGAAATTATTGTGCATAAAGTAAAAATAGCGTTTTAAGAACTGATATTTTATATGGTAGATACAAAAAAAGAACAATACTTTCGAATGAGCGTATAATGCGGAATTACTATAACTTTAATTGAAGAAATTTATATTTTTACAACTAAATATATACGGTTCTAATGTGATTGAAGATTTAAAAAAATAATCAAATTTTATTATCATTAGATAAATTATTATTATATTTATTCTCATTAACTTACATAAAATCTTTTTAAACTTTCGGGAGGGGCTTCAGCCCCCTTAGCCCCCTCCCTGGCTACGTGCCTGTCAACACCGTATTAAAGAAAAAATTCTCTATTTAGCGCTCGATGCGAATCATTTTGTTTGTGATTTAAACAGCGCTACTCGACGCCGGGGCATAGATATTAATTAATTGACAACAGAGAAATATCTATCGCATAATATCTTCTTTATCTTTGGCTCTTTGCTAAACTGAATTAGTATTGAGTTAGCATCTCTATAGGAATAGATCACTCTTAATGGCATCATGCGATTCAACATTTAAAGCGATATCAATCGTTCACCAACGTAGATAAGAATCTTGAGTATGTTAACAAACATACACATAACAAAATAATGAGAAATTAGGCAGTCGCAGTATGGTGATTCCGACTGTTTGTTTACTCGCCAAATGAAACTTTTGTCACAATTTGGCGCAATGGCGAGCAGCAGCGAGAACCCTGCAATCATCACTAGTTAATTAGAAAAGTTTATGCGTGCATGCTATTAACTATCTACTGGGATTCCATGAATTCGTGGGCCAAACTGTAAAGGGGAAGGTAAAGTATATATAAAGAAGCAATTTTTGTATTGCCATGTGGAGTTTGATATGAAGAGTGCAAGCGAAAATAAGTAAATGCGGAACAACGCTAATTAATTAAAATATGATTACTACATTTTTTAATGAAATTTTAAATGACATTTATTATTTGTGGCAACTGTGAAATAATTTTTTCAATATATAGTTAATAAATAGAACATAATATTTAATTATTAAATTGCATTTCAAATGCATTCAGACACATTTCAAAGTTTATGGTGATAGCATTTCTTTATAAATAACAGTAACGCTTGATTATCCCGATATATAAACAGATTTTACAGTGAAATAAAATATGCTGTAAAATTAATAGCACACTTTGTATACTGTAGGAATATTAACCGGAATAAGAACTGAAACAAAGGTGGATTTCAGAAACATAGATGGGTTCTTTTCCATTACGTTGTAGACGATTTTCTGTTAGAAATAATTAAATAAATAAATATTGCCAAACTATTGGATTTAGCACCAAAAAGGCATGATCGTGGCATCACCACACTTGACGTCAGATCCGTTACACGTGTTCGTTATGCCATCAGCTGATTTTTTAATTCGACGTTAATCTGCATTTTAATGATGTTTTACTCATTAATTAGTAATTTCGTGAACATGATTACATGCTTCCACTGAAAGGCCATAATATTAAAAGAGAAAAGGTGCTGAAAGAATGTTTTGATGCTATAGTTGCGTATAAAAGATCAATTTTAACTGACGTCATAAACATTCACATAGTCGAAAGGATATTAAGAAAATGTAATGTAAATAAACTAGCAAAAGCCATGCTTTGTTTGGATTCGCGAAGTATTATGCTATAAGATAAATATTTGAAAGTAATAATATATTTTTAAAATTATTTTTGCATCTTTATTAAGCAAAAAATGTCATTTTATGTTTCGGCGCATTTTAATTTTAAAATGTATTTCAACCAAATAACTAAGAATTTCCTCAGATTGTTTATTTATGATATAAGACTGGAATAAATAAAAATATTTTCGAAGTAGAATTATACAAATATTAATTAATTTTATTTGTTTACAATTCTTTTATTGCCACTTCACAAAAACATAATGTAATTCTGTTAAAATTCATAAATATCGTCTGCTTAAATGATTTCCCAAAATAAGAATAAATTGTGCATTTGAATTCCTAACACAGAAAAATACTTTTATAATTGAATGTTAATAAGAGAATTTTCACAAATTTTAATTCATTAAAAATATGCTATAATTTTTCTAAAAAAAAGCATTTTATACATTTTATAAAAGAAATCATGAAACTATACATAGATAAAGGAATGAGCATAGTTTGAAAATATGAAAGCAGTTTTCGAGATATTTTATCAGAATAATGAAAATATATTTTATTTATTTATTTATTTAATGATGATTCTAGCTATAATTACTGACCCCATGATTTAAGTTTTTCTTCTGAAAACGTACGTGTTTCACTTTTTATTTGAAAAAATGCGTTCGTAATGGAAAAACATGTAAAATAAATTAATTAAAATAATAATTTTTTGAAAAGTATTTCTGTAAAAAAAATAATATTTTGCAAATCTACAGATCATAATTTATATTTGTGTTTAATTTCAAGTGAAAATACTGTATAGTTTTTTTGTAAAGTGTACGACAAAATGTCATTTGAGTGGCCTAGTAGAGGATTCGCTTCGCTCATCCTAATAAATATTCATTATTTTACTTTTTTACTGTTTTAATTAGTATATTGTAAAAATTATAATTGTATTGTAATTGTTAAAGTTACTGATAGTCGACCATTTTGAGGGTGATGCTTATATAAAATTTATTTTATGATTTTCACGATGCTACAGTTACATACAACAGATCAATTTCAAATGACGTCACAAATATTCACTAGTCGAAAGAGATTATTAAAAAATATAATTTAAATAAATAAATATTCAGGTTTTTTTTTTCCAGTTTTCATTACTATATTGTAAAAATTATAATTGTATTGTAATCCTTAAAGTTACTGATAATAGGCCATTTAGTGCGTGTGGTTATCCAAAATTCATTTTATTATTATTTTTTTAATAGATTCCAAAGGGAACATTCTTCGACTTGTTTAATCGGTGTTACTGTCTGGCGAATAATTTGGCAATATTTTTTACAATACTGGCTCCCGGATAACCGAAAAGTACCATTTTTTTTTTTATGGAACTTGGTTGGTGGGATAATATAGAAGTTTCGAAATCAGCTACATAATAAGATTTCATATAATGTATCAGTAAATAAGACTTAATTACCTTTTTCAAGCTTTAGATATCTTGTGCACATTGAGGCAAAGGACGGCTCCATTTACCGGATTTCAGGCAGGTGAACCAGCCATGGTTTTTGCCATCGCAAGTGATTTCACAATGTTTGAGATCTTGAATGATTTTGCAGGTAAACTGCCCTTCATCATTTCCAGTAAATGCCAGTCGACATCCTCCATTAACTGAAACAAGAAACAATCTATACTAATAAAGGAAAGTTTTGCTCTGTCTCGCTGTCTGCGTGTATGTGTGTTCGATGACTAACAAAATCTACAGTACTTATGAGGCTGAGAATTTTTGTGAGGATAAAAATACTGATACTTTCTAAACCACATCGATATGTGGCCACTTCATTCAAATGAAAATACCCTTCGCTAATGTTAATCCTATGGAAGAAATTTATAAAGATATCTCGGTTGCATTTTAATATTTTTAAATGATTTTTTTGCATTGGGTAGCTGAGATTGTTCTGTATGCTGTTCTTTTTTACTTTTCTGATTTCTACTGAAAATATTTTTTTACAAGGACGCATTCATTTTCGGAACCGGTTTGGAGAGTAAAAGCACCCTCATAGACAATATCTGCAACCAAAATCGAAAAAGTGAAAAGTGGCCTGCATTCAGATCAATCTCAGCTATCCAATGCAAAAAAATCCTCTAAAAATATTGAAATGCAACCGAGATATCTTTATATTTTTTTCCATACGATTAGCATTAGCGAACGGGTCTTTTTATTTGGCTGAAGTAGCCCAAGCCCCTTAAAATAAGCCAACCGACCATTTAGTTGTAAATATCAATTTAGTAAATTAAGAAAGGTTAACTTGATGTCAGTTTTATTTTATTTTCTTATAAACTACATGTGTTAAAAATGGTTAAAAAAATCTTTGATTTTTTTAATGTAAATATTTCGTCAATATACATACCTAAAAAAATCTGAAAAAAATTTCAAATGCTTTTAACCAAGGAATAAAATCCCCAGCAACATTGTTTTGGCAACTTTATAAATATATATATATATATAGGTATCACACCTAAAGCCCTCATACGTGCTTAATTACGGCGCTTCAATACGCCAATTAGCATATAAAATGCAAATATCGGGACACTAAGTTAAAGAATGTACTTACATAAATGCGTACAAATGTAACATTATATGTCTTACATAAATTTTCAGGTTTGGATCAGACTCCGGAATTATTAAGAAATGTTAGCATCTATGGTTATTGTGTCGAGAAAAATTTTAATATGACCAAAATACTAATTGAAAATACAGATTTAATTACGTATTTCAAAAATAAATTTAATCATCTAAATATATTTTATTTGTTCTTATTGCTGATAACAAGCAATTTTTAAAATATTTTTGCTATTAGAAGCATATCCCTAAAACTAATAGTTTATTAATAAACTATTGCACAGCGATAGACAGGTGATGTGGGAAAATTTTTGAGAGAATAATATGTGATTTTATATTTAGAGTTCCCGTTTAACACACGCGTGAAAAATTATGTCAAAGTGGGCATTTTTAAAAAAATTTCCTCAAGCTATCGCGATTGAAAAATTGAGGAAATATTCAAATAACAAACTGCTTATATTCTGTCTCATTTTTAAATTCAATTTTGCTCTCAAACGCATTCAATCGACAGTTCTCTTATTTAGGAACTATATAATTTGCCGTATTGGCCGATTTTTTCACAAAGTCAGAATATATTTTTTTAAATGCTGTCAAAGTGGTCATTTTGAGCCGAATTTTGCTTAAGGTGATTCTGATAAAACCAGCTCTTACAGAAAAATGAAATTAAAAATATTTCAAAAACATATATAAAAATATTTCAAAAAATATATTAAAATATTTCAAAAAAATATATCAAAATATTTCAAAAAAAATATATTTGCCGTCTTCTTGATTCTTCCAGCAATCACACACAAAAATTAGCTGCACCATGGCAAGAAAGAATACTGCTTGGGATTTCATTTTCTTGAGGAAGGTTAATTGCCCACACTGACTGGAAATAAGAAAGAAAAACACATGTGTTTAAATATACAATGAAAGGCAATTAATAAATAAATGAAATATTTAAACAATTAATAGAAAATTGATTCATGGCTATGATTTTGTTCTTTTACTTACAAAGATTTTGTTCATTGCTCTAAGAAAGTGTGTAAAGATAAGGAAATTTCCAAAAATGAAAAATAGAGTTTTTAAAATGCCCGAATAAATCCCCTATCTCTGAATTCTTCTCTATTGTATGTTTATATTTCTTTTATGTGCATCTTAGTTATATGTCTAAATTTAAAATTAAGGTAATAATAATAACTATGTTAGTGAGAAAGACCTCGCAATTCTTTTTTGAATGTTATACTAATTAAAATTTTTATACTATATCCAAGAGAAAACATCTGGAAAACATGAATTCTCGCTTGTTTCAGAATTTAGCGTCACCTCCGATGAGTATACATATATATATGAATATAAACATCGGTAGTACAGAGTACAATTCAGTTTGAAAACATAAAACACATGTTTTTAATTTATGTATAAAGACTTCTTTCGCATCCGCCAACAAATTCCATGTTTACGATCCAGTCTTAAGCAACATTTACAGAAAAGTATGCATGTGACGTCACTATCACAGAACAATGCACTAATCCAGCATAAAACGATGTCGTCGTTCAAGAAATTTGAAAAAAAAAAAAAAAAAAAAAGCGATCTAACGATTTATATGTTTGTAATATTAGTATAGATACATGCAATTAAATATGCTATAATATGATAGCTGCATGTTTTAATAGGAATTATAAATTCAATTTGTTTTTCAACACAGAGTGTATATTAATTACAATTTTTTTCAGCTTTTATGGCAAAATGGCAACCAAAAGGTATAATAATCTACTATCTTCCAATTATTTTTTCTTTACTTTCTACAAAAATGGCATACTTCCCTTGCCAAAATACTAATTAAAAAAAATCGTTAAAAACTACAAAAAATTAATATCTCAAAAATGAATCGAGATTAAGTTTTCAAACAAGTTGAATTTAAAAGTATTCTTTCCCTATGCGACGGTGTAAAAAATGAAAATGTGCAATGCTTAGAAGTTATTGCAGTAGAGATTGTCTCGAACAATGAAACATTTGCTTTGTTTTAAAGCTGATTTATATAACGGAATCTTATTTTTTTAGATACGAGACTATGGCCGAAAGAAATAGCTTATGGGGGTTAATAAGAGGAAATTTCCTTTTGGCAAAGAAAGATCTTTACAAAAATCTGTATACCTGAACCTAACACAACAAGATATGCGTGGTTCATTTTTGTATAACTTAATTTTACTCCCTAAATGACATCTTTCGAATAAATTTACCCTCTTATAAATTAAATTAAGAGAAGATTTTATTTATTTTAAAATAATTTGTTTTGTAAGTTCTAGTGCCATCGAGTCCTTTCGGCATTTTACGAATATAAGTACGTTGAACCCTTAAAGGGTTAAAACAAAATAAAGATAGAACATATTCATACAACTTTATCGTACTATTTGAAGTAGTATTATTTCACCAGCAAAGAAAGATATCAACGATGGCTTTCTTTTTATCAAAAGTATGTAACGTGTGTTAAAAAATGCATTACAAATAAAACGAAATAATGCATTAGACAGTAAGAAATCATGTAAAAAGACTAATATCTATATTATAAAGGAAAAACGTATCTGTGCTAATTCTACTTTAAAATGCAATTTGTTTGAAAAGTGTATCGCAGTTTACTTAATTTTGATTGTTTTTTAAAATAGTTTTCAAGCACGACCTTTTTATATCTATTTCTGTCATTTGCAAACAGACTATTACAATAGATAAACAGTGGCGTAGCCAGGATTTCGTTTCGGAGGGGGTCCAAAATTTTTCTTTCCACTTATATATATGTAGTAAAACCTGTCAGCATAAAATGGCGAATATTGATTACATATTCCGTTTTACACAGGTTTTCCTGTTAGCAAGTGTAATGGTATAGTATTCTTTATTTGAAAGCTTTATGGAACATTTCTGTTTAATGAAGAATTCTGTAATACGCAGGTTTCAAGTTTGTGTATTTATATAAAAATACTATTTTATGTTATATGAATAGTAGAATCTGTTAAAATAGTAACTATCGAACCGAATATCTATAATCCGTAATTAATGTTTTTTAAGTATTTCATAGACGAAATTTGCGTTTTTTACACGATTCATAGACGAAATTCACAGATTTACAGGATTCTTGAACGAAATACACAGTTTTTGCAGATTTCATGGACGATATTCGCGTTTTTTGCGGAATTCATTGATGGCATTCGCATTTTTTGTGCGCTCTTTGGAAGAAATTCGCGTTTTTTTGGGCGGTCCTTTGTCAAAATTCGCGTTTTCTGTCTGATCCTTAATCGAAATTTGCTTTTTTCCCGCAATCTTTTGTCGAAATAAGAATTTTTTACGCGGACTTTTATTGAAATGCGTGTTTTTTACGCGATTCTTTGCTGAAATTCGCGATTTTTTTCGAAATCCTTTAACGAAATTTGTGGGGGGGGGGGGGGGGGTTCGCTATTCTTTAACGAAATTTATGTTTTTCTTGATCCTTCGACGATATTTCGTGCTTTTGCCACGGAACTTTGACTAAATTCGTGTTTTTCCCTAATAATTTGACGAAATTGGAGATTTTTATTTCTGCGAACGATTGACGAAGTGGATTTTTTACGACAAAATTCGCTATTTTTGGTGTCCGAAATTTTTGACTGATGAATTTTTAAAGTTTTCGACATCAAATGTCTTAAATTTTCGGAAAATTCGAATATCGGCCATGCTTTTAATTGTGCGCTAATAGTAAATAATTTGCATATAGATTTGAGGGAATAATTTTAATTTTTTGGTACTAGAAAAAAGTTACAAAAGTAAAGATTTTTTTTATCCTAAAATTTTCTTCAAATTTCATAAAATTTTCTGCGCACAGCATACATGCATGCGTCTTTATTATACATCTCTGCTTTTGGGTTTCAGTATTTCATGTCTTGTCTCTCGCCATTTTTGATATCATATATTCGATCTAATAGTTGCTTTCGACATCTGATCAAATTAAGAAAGTTAAATTTTTCCAATAAATTTATTTGTGATTGATTAGCACTTTTTTGGAAGTATGTTGCGTAAATAATAATTATGGTGGTTCCTGTTGCTGTATTTCTGAATCAATTTTAAATGGTTCAAAGCAGTTTTAAAGCATTTTCCAAATTCTGCAGTAAGCTCCGGGCTCTGGTCCGTGAATTAACTTCAATTTATGCTTTCCATTTCTCATTGTGAAAGACAAAATGTAGCCCGCGACCTTCTCCATACGCAACATTCTTATTGCCACCCTGAAATTTTTGAAACAACGTTAAACTGGGTGTTCAACAAGTTGTACCGTAATTTTCGGCGTATAATCCGCAGATCAAGCAATCATTTTTCGACCCAGAAAATTTTAAAAATAAAATGCAACAATTTAGATCGCGATAAATACGTGTTTACAGTTCCTAAATAAAATTTCAGGGTCGAAAAAGAGTTGTTTCCTCTGCGGCTTATACGCCGGAAATTACGGTAATTGGTGTGAAAGGTAATGTTGAAAACAGACTTTTTTCTGGGTGAGATTTCTGCAACTTTTGAAGAGACACTTTGGAGACCCATTATGGGTTAGTAGCACTTCTAGACCATTAATAAACAAAATTCCAAATCTTATGATTAAAACCTTAAACAACTTGAAAAGTGGATCAATTACCTCATTTCTGTATGTATAGGTATTCCCAGTTGCACTGATAAAAACATGTTGGTCAGTACGGCCGTTCAAAATGATGCCAGATTTTTGACATGACGCTTTTAGCTATATTTAAGTCTTTACGGACTCTTGAGAATGCCTGTCCTGCTTCCATTCTCCCAATCGCACTTCATTTCTCACAGTCTATCATATGTGTTCTTGACGACATATTCCACCTACCACAAACAAAATATTTTCCTAACCACATGTACAATCCTTGAAATTAGATTTCAAATCCCGCCCCGTGCTGTCCCTTTTATGCCTGAAAGGCTTGAAAAAATTGTGGCGACGGTTAATCCAATTAGACTACATGATAACATTGACAAAGAATTAGTAACCAGTCACCTTTTAAGGAAGTTCCCATAATAGAACATAGAACTAACATATAGGTCTTTTTTATAGTTGTTCTTTTACCCACTGTTCTTTGGTGGTAACAAAGTGGGTAACAAATAAACAGTCCAAAAATAAAGTTACTTTTATAATTGCAAGAAGCATATTTAAAGAGTTTAATAATATTCCTCCTTAAAAACTCAACAAAAATTAGAGTTCCAAATTCACCAATGTGCCATTATTGCTATTAATATAAACTCGTCTTTTCCCTTAAGTGTTGGCATCAATTGGTCCCGTCGAAGTCCAAGCTAAAGAAGCTTTACGTTTAATCTGGTTTCAGTACATTTATGTAAACGGAATAGCCGGTATAGAGGCCTGCACGGGCCGAAATTTCCAGGCCCCGGTCCGGCCCGAACGAAAAAAATATTAGCCTAACCCGACCCGGGCCGAAAGTTAAAATTACGACCCGAGCTCGGCCTGGCCCTGGTGAATTTCTACAGAACATTGATCTTTACTCTAACGGAAGAGTTCAGACCAAAAAAATTTATCTTTATCTTTTTTTTTTTTTTTCTTAATTTTTACTTTCATGTTTATAATCTCTATTTATGCAGAAGTGCCATAGGTTGCGATATTTACGCTTTTAATGAACCTTTGTTTGTTGTATGTAAATGTTTCAGTTATCATTAGTTTTATTAATACATAAAAAAAAATTCTAAAAAATGGTATATGGTGAAAGTAAATTCTTCTAAGACATTGGAAAGAAAATAATACGTTTCCTTCTTAGCAGACGTAAATGTTTAATATGTTTTTTTTTCTCGCGTATTATTGTATTCACTTTGGATAAATGAACAGTATAAAAGAAATTTGCAGTTTTCAGTTTAACCGAAAATTTCGTCATAATCATGTTTTTTTTATGTGTTTAATTCTATTTTAAGACGCCTAGTGATCTACGATTCTTTAAAAAGAATAAATTCTAATGTTTAATTGTAGATAATGACGACTCTAAAGTATATGCCTATTTTGCAAAAATTTTTGGACCAAGCCAAACTTTACTGATTTATGAAAAAATTTTCCACGTCGAGAAAAGGATTTTCATATGGGACGATTCAAGAGGAACTGATTATTTTGGTCCGTGAAGACTAAGAAGAACGAAATCAGTCTCGGGTTCGTACGGAAATAATAAGTTAGTCTCGGCCCGGCCCTATACTCCAGGAAAAAAATAAGGCCCGGTCCGGCCCGAAAAGATTAGTGACCAGGCCCGGTCCGGCCCGAAAAGATTAGTGACCAGGCCCTTCCGGCCCGGCCCGGCCCGGCCCGAGTCTTCACAAGCAAAGCTTGAGCCCGGCCCTGTCCGAATGCCGTTAATGGAAATCGGTCCGGCCTGTGCAGATCTCTAAGCGGGTATACAACCGTAGTCATCCTTCCGTCTCGGAAGATTAAAATATTTTCCTTTACAAGAGGATACTGTTTTCACAGAAAAACATTCAAGTATGTGTCACAATTGGAATAATTTCCATTTTAAACTGATTTCAAACGTTAGCAAGCATAAATATATAGTGCTGTTTCCGCGTAATCTTGATTGTTTTCCTTTGAGATAAGTCATTTCACAGATTTATAGTAATTCATTAATGTAATAGTCTTCACAGGTGTACTATAGAGTAAGCACGTTTTAACGTACGTATAGCTAATGTTTTTTAGAAAACGGAAAAGGTTTATAATAAAAACCTGTCTAAAACGGAAAAGTTTATTGTCCCGGCGAAAAACAATTTCGACTTGTATCTTCTGAGGTAAACACCTGTCTAAAACGGAATTTTTCATGTCTTTTGTGTGTCTGTCTTATTCATTTTTACTGTTGTATCCATGGTTCAATAAACCAGGTCTTTGTTCGAGTTTCGGGGGGGGTCCGGACCCCCTGGACCCCCCCCTTGGCTACGCCACTGTAGATAAATATGTTTGCACTTAAATTAATATAAATTAAATTTGTCAGCATTTGCTTCCAGCTTACAATCCATGATGAAATTTAAACTTCACCAATCCTCAAATAAAATAATAATAATGATAAAGCAGAACATGTAAACGAATCAAGCTTATAGTACTGAAGTTTCCAAAATAAAATAGACGCAATTTTTGGAGACTTTTTCGATTGTTAATTCCTGGTACCTGGTACTAGGCCAATATGAAAGTATCGCCTTTAATAAGTTCCAAAATTTTAAATATATGCATAAATGATAGTATATAAAAATTATTGTTGATATTGTTAGTGAAAAAAAATGTACAGTAAATGTAAAAAGTCTATTAGAGTTTTCAATTTAAAAAACATAAGGAGTAAAACCCCGCTAATCCGAAATTTCGAAATTTTTTTCAATTCTCCATCGAAAGTTAGTTTAAGTAAGTTTAACTTAAATAATATTTTTTTTATAACTGTAGTTTTGTCATATAATGAAATTTAACTATCATAATTATACTGTTTTTAAAAAAATTAAATGAGTTAAAAATTTTTCAAACTGAAATTTAAGGTCCGATTTTCAGATAAAAAGTTTAATTACTTACCGATGAAGACGGCTAACAAAATAGCGGGAGTAAGATTGGAAAATGTTGTGGACGACAAATTTCTACCAGTATATATATGTTGGAAAACAATAGAAAAAACAAAATTAAAAAATTATATTAATAATTGTGTTTATGAAATAGTGAAATTGCGGAAATAGTTTTATTTTGGAATTGTATATTTCGTAACATTCGATTATACTGGCGAATAAATTAGAAAATTCAAATAATAAAAGAATATTTGTTTTGCTTTTGCTCATTGTTTGTGCATTCAGCAGGAAATTACTACTTTTTTTTTTGTTTTATATTTCAACATTTTTGATCATACCTGCTGTTTTTTTTTTTTTTTTTTTTTTTTTTTTTTTTTTTTTTTTAAATATTTAACGTAATCTTTTGCAAAACAATGGCCATCTATTTATTGAAGTTTAATCAAAATTTTTATATAACAGTATCACCCCCTCCCCCTTTTTGTGGTTTTTACCAGGAAATTAATTAAAATTTCCAGATTATGCAAGTCTATTACGTTTGATGTGTGCATTACTCAATGTCTATTAGAGTTTTAAATTAAAATAAGTGAGAATGGGAAATGTTGTAGACGACGACAAATTTCTACCAGTATATATATGTTTGAAAACTGTAGAAAAAACTGAATTAACAATTATATTAATAATTGTGCTTATCAAATACTTAAATTGCAGACATACGTTTATTGTGGCGTTGTGTATTTCGAAAAATTCGAATATACTAGTGAATAAATTAGTTCTCTTCAAATAATGGTAGAATATATATATATATTTTTTCGTATGCTCATTGTTTACGCATTCAACAGGAAATGACTACTTTTATTATTTTATATTTCAAAATTTCTAATCATTCCTACTGTTTTAGATATTTAATGGAATATTTTTATGAAATGCAGTATCACCCCCCCCCCTTCTCTTTTTTTTTTTTGGGTTTGTACCAGGAAATTGATTAAAATTTCCAGATTATGCAAGTCTATTATGTTTGATGTGTGCATTACTCAAGGAGATTAGAGAGAAAAAATAAATGTATAAAATAAACACAATAGTTAATTAAAAATTTATTTAATTAATGAATAGAAATTATTAATTGTTGAAATGATGTTTGTTTCAGTTAATGCACACAGCTGTTCCGCAAAATACCTTATATCAGTGTTATTAACAGCTATAGAAATTTTTATTACCTTTTATAGGTCCAGCAGTTTACGTTGACGTAACTTTATTTTACGGAAATACTGAAGCAATTTCAAAACATTTTTATGATTCCGAGCTTCAAAAGGAGGAAACTCTTATAGTCTCCATTTTAAAAAATAAATGTGTAAATTAGATAATTTTACACATACATATATGTAATATTTTAAAATTAAACGCTTGTCATAAAAATTACACATTTGTTTTCAAACATTTACCTGCTTTTATATATATTTAGGTTATGAAACTAAGTATGTAAATTGTTATCGCTTGATAAACTAAGGCAAATGTGTAAATGCAGAAAAATGCATGGTTTTACTCGAATCGGAGTGTTATTATCATTTAAGCATTATTTTTTGTACACCAGATAAGTCTATAATTTTTTTTTAATCGCCCACTTGTCATAATAAACGGACAAGTGCGAGTATTACTCGCGCTTAGAGAGTTCTGTATAGTAAATATATGAATTATTAACTCCTTAGGGACGAACGACTGCTATACGTCCCACTTAAGCTTCTCAAAATCTTTCGTTATTGCCATCACTTATTTTTTATATTGTAAAGTTTACCATATTTTATCGGAGCATTTTCACTATTGAAGTACAAAAATTTTTTGTTTTGAAAAATTGATGGTAAAAGATTAAAAATTAAGCAAAGGGCTCTCATCGCGGAGGAGTTAACTGTATTTTAAAAAAAAAGTTGCTAAAATAATAGTAAGACTGTAAAAAACGATACAACGTATAGGGTTTGGCGCTGTATATACTAGAAAAGTATGAATGGGTACACCATAAAAGTTCAAAGCGATATAAAGCCTAAATAATAGAAAATATTGTTATTCTGTATAACTCTTTTTTTATGAAATCCTTATCAATTTATAATGAATTAAATTCGGTTCTGAGAATAAAAGGTAGAGCATATTTAAACTTAATTTTCCATTTCATAAAACTAAATTCAGTATAGCAATAATCTTTTCTTTTTACAGTGTTGCTTACACATACCATTGTTCAAAGTTTAAATGTATCATTCTGCTTCAAACGGAGATCTGAAAATTGAATGCTTTCTTGATCCGTGCCGCCAGATAAGTTTTTAATTAACTTCTGAAGACACGGGAGCCTATCGAGAAGCCCGCTCAATGCAAACATCCCACAGTATTTATATAATTAATTCTCATTAAATTAGTCTGTTTTCAGCAATTTGATGTTTATAGCTTTTGTATCGCTACTAGGTATTGTATTATAAAAATGCATCATTAAAAGTTGTTACTTAGACTTTTAAAGCCGATGATACAAAAAGTACGCCACCCTTGTCATTATGCATGTCCAAACCTATCGTGTCTTTAAAAGTAAATATCTCGGTAAGTTACCGACGATTTTTTTCAAAAGTCATTTTTAACAATACTGTTATACTACGTTAGGTACCTCCAGCGCTTTCCAATACCTTTGCTGAATGTCCTAAAATCGAAATTTGTGTGCAACGGAAAAAGCGCTTTTCTCAAAAATTGTGCGATCTAGAGTAATCTCTATAATTTTTCTATAGAGTTTAAACTAATATCTAGTCCGAAACTAAAGTAGTTAACTAAAGTTGAAAACTAAAAAAACATTCGAAAACTATAGAAAGCAGTCTGTGAAACCTCTAACAGCAGTTCATTTTTTCATGCTTGCATGTATCGGAAATATGAGTTTCTATTAGAGATCGACCAAAAATTCGGTTTCGTTTTCGGCTCAAAATCAGAGTCCCCGGCGAAAATGCTGTTTGAAATTCGGCCTAGCCGAAATCATCGGTTTTCCAAAAATCTCGTTTCTTCTTTCGGAAAGATTTTGATTTGAGCTATATCGGCTGAAATGAGGCATTCTTTATTGCTATGACACTGTTCATTCACTTTACATTCACTGTTTATAATTTTGAGCCACCGCTGACTCAAGGCGTGAATGCTAATTATAGTGCAATAGGACTAAAAATCTTGAAGACTTTTCACGTGATCATTAAAACCTGCTGACTTAATATTAATAGAGAATTTTTAGTTTGAACCCCCCGGAGTTTTCAAATACTCTAAAGCAGAGGTGTCCAACGCGGCACCCGCAAGCGCCATGGCGCCCTTTGAGTGATTTCTTGGCGCCCTCTTGAATATTTTCTGTTACAAGATTGTTTAGAAGTAAAATTGAATTATAAAGAATACTTTCTGTAAAATCATTAATATTTTCGTAAGGGATATTTTCAAAACCCGTGAAATCACACTAAAATACAGAAACATACTTTGAAATTTTATTCATGCATATTTTCTTGATTTGTAATTATTTTCTTAAAGTGGAATTATGATGATTAAACACAGTAATAATTGGAAATGGCTCTTTTTAATAATCAATAAGTAACAGAAAAATAAAAATTTTGCCACATTGGATTGTTCATTATTATTCCTTTGTGATGCTTTGTTTTTATATAAAACTAAATTCATGCCTTGAAAATAAGTTGAAGCACATTTTCACATAATAAAAGAAACTTATTAATATCTTTGATTTCTATATTTATTTCTTTATTTGTTATTATAGGCGCGATTAAAGTTTCTGGCATCATACATTATTGAGGTAATAGAAAAATGTATAATTTGAAATTTATGTAACTTCAGAATTGTATGGGTTTTTTCTCTTTAGCTGTAAGATTCCTTTCAATTATGTTAAGGGTGTATTTCGATTGAAACAGCTTATTTTCCGATTTGTTTTTAAATTCATTTTTGATCTCAAACGCATCAAACTGGCAAATTGTCTTCTTTAGAAAGTACACAAGGTGCCGTAAGGGTCGATTCTTCGATAAATGCAGAAAATAATGCAAAAAAAAAGCAATCAATAACGGCATTTTAAACCGATTTTTCCGAAGCGGGAGATCTGGGAACGAAAAAAAAAATGGTCATGCTGAGAAGATAATTGCTCATAAAACAAATTCTAATGAATTGAGCGTAAAATGACATCACACGGCACCTTTTACCATTAGTTCAAAAAAACCCTCAGCCAATTTCATACTTCTACTTATTAAAAATGTGTCTGAAATTGTATCGGAAAATTTTGAGCTGTTGAAGGTGGAAAAGCGTTTTTTCGAATACACCCTTAAGATGCGCATATGTACTAATACTTACTGAGAGATAGTATTGCCGCATGTTTTTAGTCATGTGAATAATGGCGCCCTTCGTTGAGTGCCAGAAGCTGAGGTGCGCCCTTGTTTACTAAAAGGTTGGACAGGCCTGCTCTAAAGTCCTGTATAACACATCGCTCACCTGCAAGAAAAGCGACCCATCTCGACCAAAGAAAATTTCGCAGGAGCGGCAAAAGAAAATTTATATGACTTTATTGTAACATGAAATAATAGCACGTAGCTCTTCGTGCGGCAATGATAACTTGCATAAAATCCTTCAAAGTGAAGACGTAGGATGAAGTTTGGAGAGTTGACACAGAGTTCATACATTTTACCTCCGAACACAAACCACCCCTTTTCCGAGGTCACAAATGGACATATAGCGTAATAAAGCAATTTTCCTTATTACTTCACTTGTAAAACTTCTTGTGTAGCAAGACACATCTATGATAGACATTAGTGGAATGAAACAAAACGGTACTACTTGGTTATCCCGTCGACCCATTTCGCCAAATTATACAAATTGCCAAACTAACAGCCAAATTATGCATATTGACATAATTTTTATTTTAAATAACGAAAGAAGAAATAAATTAGTAAAACATTAATAAAAATGCAAATAAAAAGTCGAAATAAAAATCACTTGATGGCGTATTAACCCATAACTACTGTTAGCGATCTCAGAGACCGCTGAGTTTTTCAGGTTTCACAGTTTAACTCGTAATTTTTAGTTTAGCTATAGATACTGGTCAAATTTTGTTTCCTTTGGAGCCCTATCTCTAGAGACTTTTGAATAGCTGAAATTTATTTATAATAGTCTGGTGTATAAAGTTTAATACTTAAATACTATTCTGAGAATTTATGTAACATTTTATTCATCTTTAAATTAAGCGGTCTGACAGACCGCTCACAGTAGTTATGTGACAATTTTTGTCACAGCAGTTGGGTTAAACATGCATTTCGTGTCTAACGTCATTGAATATGACATTCACGATCATCCATTATTGGCATTTAATCTTGTAATTTGGCGACAGTTTTTTGGTCGACGGGATAACCAAGTAGTACCAACAAAACGAATTTTTGCGAGATGTGTCCCTTGCAGGGGAGCGATATGATCATTTATAAAAGTCAAAGATAAATCGATGCATATATACCTAAAAATTTATTAATTAGAATGATTTTCTAATGATACGATTTTCATCTGTGTCGTTGATGAATTTCCTTTTATTTTATAAAAAATCTTATCAAGAAAATCCCCTTTTGGGAAATCGCGAAAAACTTTTGACTTAGTCCATTGATTTTCATTGACAACAAAGATTTTAGAATGCCAGAAATACTGGATGAAATTAGTTTTATTGTAGATTGTGTTTTCTTGATTCAGGTTTACAGGTAGAAAATATTGATAGAGAAAACACTTTTTTAAAAATTTTTAAATACGCTTAGAAAATTTGCTTCTTCATATGGAAATAAAAAGTTTTGATCAGAGGCACACAGAGCAAACTTGGATCATACGTATCATTTATGTATATTTATGTATGTAAAAATAACATTTTTTACATTTTAGTTTTCGGCCGAAAATGAATGTTATCGAAATTCTGTTTAGGTCGTAAAAACCCGTTTCGGCCGATGCTCAGTTTCTATGTTAATTCTATAGACCAGCGGTTCCCAAACTTTATTGGTACGCGACCCACCTTTAAGTAAAAAAAAAATTTCGCGACCTACCTAATATAAGGTATATATCAACAATAATATTGTTTCAATTTTATAAGCTTTTGGCTACCCTAAAAAAAAAAAAAAACAAAAAAAAAGGCAAATTTTTTGCGAAGGATACATTATCAACAAAAAACAGAATTGGTAATCTCAATGTGCGAAAGTAACATAAAAATAAAAGCAACATACAAACTACAAAAATAAATGAAAATACGTTTAATTATTGGAACGCATAATTTTATTATCAGTGAGGTATCTGACACTAGAGTTTACTGATGAGAACATCTATATCTGGGTTAAAATAGGTTAATTTTGACCTTAAGCCATTTTCTGGAAGGCGTTTGTTTTTTAAAACCAGCAAAAGTAGAAAAATCTTTTTAACATCACAAATTTGTGATATTTAATCCTTAAACGGTAACGTGTTTTTCGGTACCTTTAAACGGTAATCATGGGTCACTCGTGCTTAGGGCTGTAAAAAGTGGTTTAAAGTGCTTTAAAAAATCTAAAAAAATCATGATATTACATCAACTACCCTTGAACAAGAATCAGTCACAATATTGCTGATTTATTAATTTGTTTAAACAATATGTTTAAATAATCAAATAAAAATGTGAAAAATGCACATTTTCTTTAAAAAATCATAACTTTGGATAGAATTGAGATTTTTTGCTGTTTCAAACGGGAAATTGAAGATCAAGAATGGTACTTTCACAAAAAAATAAAAATAGCCAGTATAAATTCAAAAAATGCTTACGTTTTGAGCATAAAAATGACGTTTTTTTAACTTATAAATAGGTACAATTTACAATAAAATAGAAATTTTATTAGTTTTTAATAAATTTTATTTATGAAAATGATGTTAATTATCAAACTTTATTTAATTAAACAAAAAATATAATAATGAAAAATTACAGCAACACTGATATCATCATTTATAAACAACCGAAACAGATTTGATGCCTGTGTTCCTCGCACTCAGGTCTGTGACTCTTGCTGCAGCAAATAAAGGTTCCGAAACCCAAGTGAGTGTAATGTATCGATTTTTTATGAAAAAAACATCAATTCCTAACCAAACAAATTTTTTCTTACCTTACACTTTTCATCAAAGTAAATGGTAACCCTGGGTCACTCGTGCCTTTTCGAAATTTTGACTGGCTCTTACGTCGGCTGTGAACGCACTAAAACATCGGCGTTTCGGGAGCTAATAGCCTACTAGTGTACTATTTTTTTAAGGGTAGTTTAGTCCCGCTCCCGACTCTCTCCTCTAAGCTAGCAAGGAAAGAAAATTTGACCGAGGCACTAGTGACCCATGGTTACCGCTTAAGGGTTAAATCCATAAAGGAATTTGAAGCTGATTTAAATATTTCTATATATTCTGCTTGTACATTCATCCGGAAGGAAATCAAGGACCTCCCTTGACTTATTATTTGCTGTTAAATCTGTATATTTTTTAAACAGATTAAATAAAAAAGTATATTTTTATGCAAACTTCGATTTGTACCGCGAACCACCAAAACACCTACCGCTACCCACTAGTGGGTCGCGACCTATAGTTTGGGAACCGCTGCTATAGATAACTGGAAATACTTCCCAAATGATGTTTTAATGTCTATAAAGTGCACATTAAAAAAAAAAAAAAATCCTGGCGAGATGAAGTAATGTTCTCGCAATGAAGTCTCACAAAATGAAACAAGTTAGAAATTGCACGTGAAGCGTAGAAAATGAGGTGCGTTCGTACGATAACGAAGTTTTATAAATATTCAGATTTTGCTGTTATAGTAGACAGTACTTCGGATACAGTATAGTGGTCGAAATCTTTTTTGTGTTTCCGTAAATATATAGGAAGTAACTTTTATTACACCTCAGCAACATATATCATATTCATAAAATGTGAAATAGTTTAATATAATTAAAGCAAACCCCAAATAATGTTTCCCCGTATAACATTATGTAATGGAATACTTTTGTGTGGCCCTATAATTAATAATAAATATTCTTTGCATCACAGATTATGCAGAATGTATAATTTAGTATGTATATACTTCATAGATTCATGTCAATTCTATTATATTCGAAAGAGTGTAACACCATTAAAATGCATTTGAAACTTTTTCCCCATTGACCGTAATGTAACGGAATACTTTTGATTGTTCCTGTAATTGTTCTATGCATCCGATTTTCATAAAATTTGAAATGACTCGACAAAATTATGCAATAATTATATATTTTAAATTTCAAACGATTAAAATGCATTTGAAACTTTCCCCCCCTTGACCGTAATGTAACGGAATACTTTTGATTGTCCCTGTAATTGATCTATGCATCCAATTTTCATAAAATTTAAAATGACTCGACAAAATTATGTAATAGTTATATATTTTAATTTTCAAACGATTGGGTTGGGAAGTTTTTGCGTTGTAATATGCGGACGGACGGACAGAACGACAACTATAGGTTCTACGTATTTACATAATTACGAACGCACCTAAAAAATCGAATTTAGATGGAGTTTAATATCACTTTTGCGTATTTTAAAAAAACTTATGAATGAGGTACAACTGGACAACTTTCTGAACTACTTAAGCAGATGTTCGCCTAGAAAACAATTTGAATCATTTTGCATATTTTAAACCCTTAAATTCTCTGAAATGTGGTCTGAAACACCCTTTTTATATAATGAGGTTGGCAGGGAGTGGGTTGTTTTTCTTGCCAGTATTTACGTTTCCAGCTTAACTGCTGTGACAAAAATTGTCGCATAACTACTGTGAGAGGTCTGTCAGACCGCTTGATCTAAAGATGAATAAAATGTTAAAATAACTCCCAGAATATTATTTATGTATTAAACTTTATATACAGGATTATTATAAATGAAATTAAGCTATTCAAAAGTCTCTAGAGATAGTAATAGGGTTTCAAACGAAACAAAATTTGATCAGTACGTATAGTTAAACTAAAAGTTACTAGTTAAAGTGTAAAACTTAAAAATCTCAGCGGTTTGTGCGACCGCTAACAGTAGTTATGAGTTAAGTTGCGATAATTCTTTTAACGGATCAGTATCGCGCGGACAAATTAAAAAGGGGGAGAGGGCTACATTCTCACGTTTAACTCGTTCAAAATATAAACATTTCGTTTATGGCATTAAAATATACTCGCGGAAAGAAAATATTTTTAGGGTTCCTTGCTTAAAAAATGAAAACGTAACTATTATAAAGATCCCTCCCGTGTCACAGTCATTTTACTCGTAAACTATGAAGAGTGGAAAGTTCAATTTGGCTGATGTTTTATAAACTATCGATTCACATATTTAGAGATTATTAACCATTCACAAATATATTTAGAAAAAATATAGGGGAGGCTAATTAAGTTACTTAAAAAAAAAATCATTCCTTCGTATATCGTTTTGTCACGTGATATAAGGAAAGGGTATGTTTACAGACAAACGCTTCCTTCAACCAATCTACCAATTACATTTTTGCTTTAGCGATCATTACATGAATCATCATGGCGATGGTGACCAATCATACAACAGATCTTTTAATCGCAGACAAGTGAGACCCACTGTTGACCAATTAGATCTCCTTGAATTCTTGTGTATAATAGGAGTCTTAAAGACGGGCATGGAATTACTGTGGATCCACAGTAATTTTGCTCACAGTGACGTCAGCTGCCCTTTCCTTATATCTTAACGCCATACTCAATGCAGCTCTTCATTTTAGACATTATATTTTTAGAGATATCACTCGTGGGCTGCAATAGTGGCACAACTCAAAAAATCCGAATTTTGAGTTAATGCGGTCTCCAGCATTGCAGATTGGCATTCTTTACAGCAGAAACAGCGGCATATCTTGTAGTTCAGTATTTCACTATAAAGTCCTTTGTGGTGAAAAGAATATTATCATCGAGGTGGAAAATATTAGTGAATCAGATTTGATGAAGAACATCCCAGAGTATGAGTTCTCGAACTACTTGGAACTTTATAATTTACATTCACAAAACCTGTTACTGATGAGGAACCTATTGGAAGAAAACTGTACTTTATTGTTCATAGATGGCGCTGTGTGTCCATAAACTCTTCGGTATTGTCATGTTTAACCGTAACTGGCTACATAGTGTGTGTAAGAATGCTCCTGCTGTAACTTGTGCTAAACGTAACGTAATAAATTTTTCTTTCCTTTAATCTCACTTTGTATGATTTTATAATAGGTAATGGGGCTAAGTCACGTAGGCGGCCGGCCTGAAGTGAGATTTGTTTTAAAGCTTAGCTAATTTTAAATTAAAACTTGTACGTACGTTTTGATTTGAGTTTTACGACGATCGCTAAGCCTAACGAAGCAAGCGCTTTTGTGAACTATTTTCTGGACTTTGTTGTTGATTTTCCTAGTCAAAATGGAAGGTGACAGAGTGAAAATAGAAAAGCTAGTAGACTCAAATAATTGATTACAATGGAAATTTCAAGTACGTGCCATTTTAGATGATCGCGATGCGTTAGAATTAATCGATGGAACGCATGTGCAACCGACAGCAGGTGGTGCTAATTACAATGCCGAATTGAAAAAATGGAAGAAAGCCAACAAAGGGCAAAAGAGATTTTTGCGACATAGGTAGATAAAAAGCCCTTATCTTTAATTATGAACTGTGGAAATGCTAGAGAAATGTGGGTGAAGTTATTGAATGTGTATGAGCAACGATCAGTGGACTCTGTTTATTTACAATAAACTCAATTTCGAGAGTATCGCTACGTTACTGGTGATGATATAGCTACAAATATCAGTAAAATTGAATCTATCGCTCGACGTTTAAGTGAACTAGGAGAGCCAATATCCGAGTCATTATTGATGACAACTATTATGAATACATTACCTTCACAGTATTGCCATTTTCATAGTGCTTGGGACTCAGCATCATTGGATGACTGGACGCTCTCGAAATTAACATCTAGACTGATGATTGAAGAAACTAGATTAAGTATTTCTGGTGTGAATATAAATCGTGAATCAGCTGTGTTAATGAATAAACGTCAACCAAATATTTTTTCCAAAATCAGAAATGTTGAAAATGTTCATTTCAAGAATGAAAAAGGCAAATATGACAAAAGAAAATCGAAATTACGATGCTGGACATGTGGAGGGCCACATCTGAGGCTTAATTGTGTCAAAAATCAACAAAATAATAGAGATTTTGATAAGAAAAAGGAAGATGCTCAAGGTTTTGCCTTTGTAAACACACTTAACTCGGATAAATCAGGAAGATCAAAATGGATAATTAGCTCTGGCTGTACTCAGCATGGGTGTTGGAAACCTGAATATTTTACGGCATATAAAGAATTAGAAGAAAAAATTATGTTTTAACTTGGTGATGGCAGAAAAATATTAGCCAAAGGTATTGGTAATATCAGAATTCGTTCAAATCTAGATGGAAAAGAAGACCATTTTTGTGATATTATGTATGTTCCTGAAATGAAAGCAAATTTATTTTCAATAAGATCAGCAGCAGAAAAAGGTTTCAAACAAATCATCGAAGGAGATAAGTGAAAATTTATGAAAAACAATAAGTTTATTGTTGAAGGAAATAGGTATGGAGATATGTACTTGTGGCAACATGCAACAGCCCTTTTTGGCTGTATTCTGAACTGAACTGATATGATCACAAAAACTTTTATCTTTTGTAATTGGCAACAGTCCACAAGTGTCAGAGTGGCTTGCTCTTCCAATGTTGTCGTGTGGTGTACACGTTTTCCAGAAAGTTAATTAAATTTGTTATGTTTTTAAGTTAATCCTTCTGATTCCAGTGCTTATTAAATTATGTTACATTTATCACAAAACCGATAAGTGAACAGTGGTGACCGCGGACATAGAACATTAGCATCTGCCATAGAACACCGCATGTTGTACCGGATCATGGCGTTTTAGGCCTAACGTGCTATCAAAACAATGTGCTCCAAAATGATTTGGTAGAAACGCATTAGGTCTCGATTCTGCATAATTATAACGCTCGCACAGTGTAATTAGATATGATGTCTCCAGTTATGGTTACAGTTATTTTCTTATAATTTCTTTTTCGTAATGGCTGTTCCCCGCGTTGTGTCAGTCGCGTAGTGTTATTACTACAATGAAATTAATCATTACCTAATATCTTTAAGACCATTATTTTGTTTTGTTCATTATTTCGTTTTATTCATTATTTTGTTTGATTTCACCTTGTGATGTATATATATTTTTTTCCCCTTCTGTTTTGTTATCTCATATCGTATCGTATCGTAACAAAATTATTGTGAATGTAAATATGTATTAATTTGAATCAGTCTTATCATATTTAGTAATTTTTACCTCCTTATTTTGCTGTCCTTCAAAAATAAACGACGATGACTCTAGATCAAGAAACAGGAGTTTTAGCCGTTCAGGCAAAAATGCCCACGTTTTCGAAACATAGTATTAAGTTATTTTTCGCGCAACTCGATTCGGCTTTTACATTAAACAAAATCACTGATGAGAAAACCAAATTTAATTATCTAATCAATATTTTGGACACGGACATCCTGTCTTCTGTTAGCGATCTCATATTCACACCGCCTGACACAAATCCTTTTACTACTTTAAAAGATAAGTTGCAAGCTATTTTTGAAAACTCCACTGCCCAGAAAACGAAGGCGCTCCTGCAAGAGCTCACTCTTGGAGATCAAAAACCGAGTGTGTTGCTCAGAAAAATGAAAGACCTTGCCTCTGGCCAAGTCTCAGATGATTTCTTGAGAAATCTTTGGCTGCAACGTCTGCCAAGCAATATTCAAACTGTTTTGGCTGTAGGGGGTGAGGAATTGGACAAACTTGCTGTCCTTGCTGACAAAGTATCTGAGATCAGCACCCCTCACAATGACCACACAATAGCAGCATTATCCGAGTCCAGTGAAATGAAAATTCTGCGTCTCCAGGTTTCTGAACTTTCAAAAAAGCTTTATGCTCTGACGGCTTCTTTTTCTGAGAATCGCTCTCGTTCTCCACATCGTAACAGAGAACGTAATTTTTACAGAAACCGCAGCGCCTCTAAAGACCGCAGATATAATTCTGAAATTTGCTATTATCACACACGTTTTGGCCCTAAGGCTCGTAAATGCACTAAACCATGTTCTTTTTCCCAAACGGGAAACGACATGAGTGCATCACAGTAGCGGCATGTGATCGCACACAACCTTCACACAATAGTCGCTTATGTATTTATGATCCTGCCACTAAGACAAATTATTTAATTGATTCAGGAGCAGATGTCTCTGTAATTCCCAGTGTCACCAAATCCAACCCCTCAATTTTTTGTCTTTTTGCTGCCAATAATACTAAGATACCTACGTATGGGCAAAAACTTGTTGAAGTTGAGCTCAATCTTAGACGTAGCTTTAAGTGGGAATTTACTTTGGCAGATGTTAAGCGTCCTATTATTGGATCAGATTTTTTAGCTCATTTCGGGCTATTAATTGATCTTAAAAACCACTGTCTTATTGATCCACTAACAAAATTAACTAGTAAAGGCCAATTTATAAAGGGTATATTTACATCTGTCAAAAGTATCTGTAAGGATTCAACTGTTCACAAAATTTTAAACCAATTTCCAAACCTTACTCGTCCTCGCCCTTTTAACAGTAAAATTACCCATAATACTTACCATTTTATTGAAACTTCTGGCCCACCTGTTTTTAGCAAACCACGAAGACTCCACCCTGCACAACTTGCCGCAGCTAAACGAGAGTTCCAATTTATGTTAGAACAGGGTATCTGTCGGCCATCTAAATCTAATTGGGCATCTCCCTTGCACCTTGTTCATAAGAGTTCAGGTGACTGGCGTCCACTGGGGATTACAGAGCACTTAATAAGATAACATGTCCTGATAAATATCCTATACCTCACATTCAAGATTTTACTCATAATTTGCATGGTGCTAAAATTTTCTCAAAAGTTGATATTGTGCGGGCTTTTCATCATATCCCTGTAAACCCTACTGACATTCCCAAAACAGCCATTACTACCCCATTTGGTTTATTCGAGTTTGTTTTTATGCCTTTTGGGCTGTCGAATGCTGCCCAAACATTTCAGAGGCACATTCATGAAGTTCTCAACGATTTTGATTTCTGTTTCCCATACCTGGATGACATTTTAATCGCCAGTAAATCACCAGCTGAGCATGAAGCGCACCTCCAGCAAGTTTTAAGTCGTCTTGATAAATATAACTTGACCATCAATCCATCTAAATGCGAGTTTTTCCAGGATGAAATCCAGTTCCTTGGACACCTTGTCTCTGAGCATGGCTGTAAACCACTTCCAGACAAAGTCAAGGCGATTTTAGACTTTCCCCAACCAAAAATAGTGAAAGAACTCCGTGGGTTCTTAGGTGCCTTAAATTTTTACAGACGTTTCCTTCCTGAGATGGCTTCCATTCAAATGCCACTAAATCACTTGTTGCAAAATTACCAGAAAAATGACAAACGAGAAATCTCATGGACTGATGCTACAAAGAAGGCTTTTGAAGCTTGTAAAATGAAACTTTCTCAGGCCACGATGTTATGTCATCCTGATCCAACTGCTACATTAGTGTTGCATACTGATGCATCTGACACAGCTATTGGTGCAGCATTAAATCAAAAGACGGAACAAGGTCTTCAACCACTTGCATTTTTTTCAAAAAAACTTTCACCTGCACAGCAAAGCTATTCAGCTTATGATAGAGAGCTGCTAGCGATTTACGAAGCAATTAAATACTTCAGATACATGGTTGAAGCCAGATCATTCACCATATACACTGACCATAAACCTCTATGTTTTGCGTTTGCACAGAAACCTGAGAAATGTACTCCTCGACAACTTCGTCATCTTGACTTCATTGCTCAATTTTCAACTGATATTCAGCATGTTAGTGGGCAAGATAACAGTGTTGCTGATGCACTCTCTCGCATTAATTCAATATCCATGGATCTCAGTCTCCAGACAATGGCCGAAGCACAACTGACTGACAGTGAACTGCGTGAGCTATCGCAGAACCCTACTTCTTCGAACTTAGTTCTTAAGAAGTTTCCAGTTGAAAATGGTTCCACATCTGAGCTTATCTGTGATGTCTCCACTGACAAAATCAGACCTTTCGTACCCCTTTCGATGCGTCGACAGATCTTTGACAGTCTTCATGGACTCTCCCACCCTGGTGTCAAGTCAACCGTGCAGTTGATAAAACAACGTTTCTGTTGGCCCTCTATGCAAACTGACATTACCAAATGGACTCGTTCTTGCATTCCATGTCAGCGCAGCAAGGTCCACAAGCACACATTTAGTCGTCCAGGTCAGTTCGCCACTCCAAGTTCTCGTTTTGAGCACATCCATTTAGATTTAGTGGGTCCTCTCCCTCCATCGAAAGGCTGCCAGTATCTACTTACGCTAGTAGACAGATTTACACGTTGGCCAGAAGCTTTTCCAATAGAGGATATCACAGCTGACACTATTGCCTTCAAGTTCTATTCTGAGTGGATTTGCAGGTTTGGTGTACCTCTCCGAATCACCACAGACCGTGGACGACAATTTGAATCTCAGCTGTTCGAAAGTTTGTCTAAATTTATTGGCTCCCACCATATCTACACGACTCCGTACCATCCAGCATCGAATGGACTTGTCGAGCGATTTCACAGAAGTCTTAAAGCTGCTATTCGCTGCTATGCCACAGAACGCTGGGCTGAGATACTACCCACTATCCTCCTGGGCCTCCGCTCATCCATCAAAGAAGACCTGCAAGCTAGTGTTGCTGAACTTGTGTATGGTGAAACTCTTCGCTTACCTGGTGAATTTTTCTCTGCATCCAATGATTATGTTGATCCAACTACATTTGTCGGTCGCTTGAAAGACCACATATCCACAATCCGTCCTGTTCCAACTAGCCTGCGCACTGGTCGTTCTATTTTTGTGCATAATGCACTTTCTTCGTGTACTCATGTCTTTGTACGACAGGATGCTACTCGTAGAAGTCTCCAACCATTTTACACTGGGCCATTTCGAGTGTTATCCCGCAATGATAAAACCTTCACCATCCAGCTACACAACAAAACATCAACGGTGAACATTGATCGGTTGAAGCCGGCATTTATCAATGTAGTTCCTGATGCAGTGCCTCCAGAACAGACTGTGTTTTTTCCTACAGCAACACCTGATTTACCACAGTCTCCTTCTGGCCTGACAACAAGTCAACCGCTGTCTTCTAATCCGTCTACTAGCCAACAGCCATATGTTACCAAATCTGGTCGCCGAGTCAAATTTAACCCCCGTTATCTTGATGTCACTTCGTCACTGGGAAGGGGGTGATGTGGCAACATGCAACAGCCCTTTTTGGCTGTATTCTGAACTGAACTGATATGATCACAAAAACTTTTATCTTTTGTAATTGGCAACAGTCCACAAGTGTCAGAGTGGCTTGCTCTTCCAATGTTGTCGTGTGGTGTACACGTTTTCCAGAAAGTTAATTAAATTTGTTATGTTTTTAAGTTAATCCTTCTGATTCCAGTGCTTATTAAATTATGTTACATTTATCACAAAACCGATAAGTGAACAGTACTTATTGGACATAGATACTCTGGAAAATAAAGAATACCTTATGGTAAGCAATCATAAAGAACATTCTTTTTAAGTATGGCATGAAAGACTTGATCATCAGAGTAAAAATCATGTTAAAGAATTGTTGAAAATGAAAGGAATTGAAATATCACAAAGTTATATGACAGAATATTGTGATGGTTGTGCAACTGGAAAAATTCAGAAAACTAATTTTAGAGAAATGTCAAAAGTCACTAAAGCAGGAGAGCTAATAGTTAGTGATGTCTGCGGTCTAGAACATTGCTAGAAATTGCAAGAACAATGTTGTTGACAAAAAGACTGCCAAAACGCTTCTGGGCTGAAGCATTGAACTGTTCTGTATATATCTTAAATCGTACTTGTAAAAGTCGTGAGAAAAGTAAGACACCTTATGAAGCATGGAATGGAAGGGAATATGCATTGAAGCACCTCAGAATTTTCGAAAGTGAATGCGTTGTCCAAATTCTTAAGTAAAGCCGTGCAGACAAGAAGTTTGGTAGAACAAGTATGCGTGGAATCTTTGTGGGGTATGAAGAAGTTACTGGAAATTATAGAGTATATACAGATGAATATCGAATTGAAATAAGTAGAGATGTTGGATTTCATGAAGTTTCAGTGCCTAATACATTGGTAGATTGGAGCCAGGGAGAGACCAAGTTGATCAATTAGAACAACAAGAAACAGTGAAGTATCAGTTGAGAGATCGAAGAAAAATACAACCCCCACGCTATTCCCATCTGTGTCAAAATGTAATCGAACCCCAATCATATCAGGAAGCTATGAAAGCATCAGAGAAGCAAAAATAGAATGAAGCTATGGAAAATGTATGCTCATCAAAAGAACGGCACTTGGAAACTTGTGAAACCTGATAAAAGCATAAAAACCATTGATTGCCAAATGGGTTTTTCGTGTCAAAACAAATGCAAATGATGAAGTTGAACGCTTTAAAGCACGTTTTGTGATTAGAGGATTTGAGCAGCAGTATGGCGTGAACTATGAAGAGACTTTTAGTCCTGTTATAAGGTATGATACTGAACGTTTTCTATTTTGGTTTATTTCATTTAAGAAATTAAAAATAGTCCAATTTGATTGCAAGACTGCATTTTTAACTGGTACATTGGATGAACTGATATACATGGAGCAACCAGAAGGTTATAATGATAGATCTGGACGTGTTTACAAATTTATTCGAAGTTTGTATGGCCTAAAACAGGCGCCTAGATGCTGGAATCAAAGATTAACTGATTTTTTACAAATGCTGGATTCAGAGTCAGTAGTTATGATCATTGTGCATATATGAGGTATGTTGGTGAAAATCTAGTCATAATTGCTCTATATGTTGATGACGGGCTGATTGCTACTAACTAAAAATGAAGATACCCAGACAATTTTTAGACAATTGCGAACTGAATTTGAAATTACAATTTGTGAAGATGTCAAACAATTTCTTGGTTTCCAGATTGAATTAATGAAAGATTAAATAAGAATTCATCAGACAGCTTATGCTAAGAGAACACTCTCAATGTTTGAAATAAATGACTGTAAACTTGCTAAAGTGCCAGTAGATAAAAGTTCCTTGGATATCCTGTATCATGAAGCCGAAGTAGATTCTGAACATCCAATTGCATCAGTCATCGGAAGATTAATGTATTTAGTTGTTGTTTCAAGGCCAGATTTGGCGTATGCAGTTGAAAAGCTGCACAGTGGATGTCAACACCTACTGTTGGTTCATGGAAATTTATTAAGCATATTTTGAGGTATCTGAAAGGTATGTTAAACATGGGAATCTACTACAATGGTTTAACCCTTAAATGCATAGGATAGAACGCAATTCAAAGAATCGGAATTCATACGAGAAAAATCTAAATAGTAATTTTTTCTTTATTTAATTACGAATGGTCTGTCATTAAGTAAAGTGAAAATTGCTCTTTTAAATTTCTGGTGAGAATACGGAATATGTGAATAAAACCCCCAATAAATCGGGAACACTTATGGTATCGAAAATTATACAATATGCATTTAAGGGTTAACAGATGGCTATGTCAATGTGTTTTCTGATGCTGACTACGCTGGTGATGTGCAAACCAGAAATCCACAACAGGATACATTTCTACTTTAGGTGACGGTGCAATTACTTGGAGCAGTCAACGTCAAGGGGGTTTGGCATTTTCTATGACAGAGTCTGAATACATGGATGCATCAACTACATCCAAAGAGCTGGTCTGGTTGACCAATTTAAAACGGGAATTCAAACCTGGAATAAATGGATGCCTGCTTGTTGATAATCAAAGTGCAATTCGATTAGCCAATAGTCCAACTAACCGCAGGCGCACCAAACACATAGACATTAAATTCCATCACATAAGAGAATTAGTGGAAGAGAAGAAAATTTAATAGAGTATGTGGACACTGTGAACCAAGTAGCCGATAGGATGACCAAATTTGCATTTTAAAAGAACTAAGTGCTAATATTTGACTCTCATAATACTGTTAATTATTAATATTTCAGAAAAAGTCCAGTTTTAGGAAGAGTATTGGAAGAAAACTGTGCTTTATTGTTCATAGATGGCACTGTGTGTCCATAAACTCTTCGGTATTGTCATGTTTAACCAAACTGGCTACATCAGTGTGTGTAAGAATGCTCGTGCTGTAATTTGTGCTAAACGTAACGTAATAAATTTTTCTTTCCTTAAATCTCATTTGATATGATTTTATAATAGAACCTAGTTCAAGATATCCAATAATTTATACGGACAGGTCAAAGATGAAAAGAGGAACTTCATTTGCATATACAATGTATTATAACAGTCATTTTATTCATGATTTTTCTATGAAACTTAGAGATTTTAATTCAATACATCAAGCAGAATTAACAGCAATTCAATATGCAATTAAGTGGTTCGTGGGTTCCTACCATGACATGGCTACACTCTACACTGATAGTTTCCCATCGGTCCAAGCTCTGCAACATATCTTTCCGAGCATCAGTATTATTAAGGACATATTTAATATTTTATTGGTTAATCCACAAAAATTATTTACTTGGGATGGATCAAGGCACACATTAGTCTTTTGGGAAATGAGAGAGCAGATGGCTCAGCTAAGGCTGCTATTGAAAATAAAGACATACAATGTGATAATAAGATTCCATATCCTATTTCTTTGATTAGAAAATTCTGTAATAACCGTATTAAAGAATTATGGCAGGACTACTGGTCGAATTCAACTAAAGGTAGAGACACATTTATGATTTTAAATAAAGTGAGTAATGATTACATATGCACCAGTCAAGTCATTCAGTACTATTGTAGCAGCCATGGAAGTTTCCCATCCTTCTTATACAAAATTAAAAGACGACCAACGGACAAGTGTGTTTGTGGAGCCACTGGTAATGTGGCTATATCTTTAGACTATATATTGGCGATTCAAGCGCTCGAATACGCCATCTGGTGGAGAAAAGAAGTAACTTCTCCATTCAGGATAACACCGTGTAAGCTCATTGCATTCATTACAGGCATTTTAAATTTGTTCAGAATAATTATTCTTTTGCACAATTTCAGATTTCCTGTGACATTTGTGTTCTGTCTTATATGACGAACTAAATATTATACGAATTTGAATATCTAAATCTTTTAAAAACCTTTATAATAAAGAATTGTTTCAATGGGACTTTAACATTAGTTAAAGGGAAATTAAAGGCACTATCCTGTATCGAAGGCTGCGAGCAGCGCCTCTATAGGCCGTTTTAGTTTCCAATATCTTCTGGCCATGAAGATAGAAATAGTAGAAGGAGAACGAAGACGGTGCTTTCATTTTTGCCCCTAGAGTCTTTCCGAGTCTGGCTGGCATTTCCGGCGTTCGGGAGAAGATGAAATCTGACGCCCCCTACGTCCCGCTAGCAGACTGGTCGAGAGACTAGTCAAACAGGTCATGTGATCAAAAGTCAGTCCAGCACTACTAGCGCCATGCCATGCACTGGGCAATACTTTGGGGCTACGTTCTGTTGGGAAAAGCCTATCGTCTCTGTTCTCCTTCTACTATTCTATCTCCATGCTTCTGGCTATATCTTCCACTATATCTTTGGACGTTGCCCTAAATTGAAATACCATTTCAGTTTTAATCCGGACCTCACTCTGCGAAAGAACTTAAAAATAATTCTGTTTTATTCAGCTAATTACAATAACCTAAAAGAAAATTATTATTTCTTAAATGAATTGTTTTCGTTTTTCAAATATAGATTTTGATTTAATTATAGCATAATTTTGCTCCTACCTCGGATATCTCTCTGGACATACATAGTTTAATGAACTCAGCAGTCATCTTATAATTATTTTAAAAAGTTTAGAGTTATCTCATATCTTCTGAATCCACTGCAGAAGACATTTATTTATTGCGTTAATAAGATGATCTATTTTATGAACTTTCCTTGATTTTGTGATTAAATCAGCGTCCCATGTATTTTAGATAGTGTGCTCTCTAATATACTATAGGGTGTGTGCTAATCTGCTTACATTTACTTTTGGCTTCCCAGTGACAATAGACTTAATATACCGGGTGTTCCAAAAATAACCGGTGGATTTTAAAATTCAATAACTTGAAAACGGTGACAGCTATTTTTTTTTTTTTTTTTTTTTTTTTTTTTTTTGCAGGAGGGTTATGTACGATGTCAGAAGTTTTTTCACCGTGATTTTTTTATTTTAGTTCGGATTTCAAACAATAGACGGCGCTACGGCGATTGGCGCTCAGTCGAAGCCGAAACTGACCTCCCTCAGCATTGATACAAAAGAAGAAGATTAAGGATATGGAGTGCGTCTCATTCGATTTGATTTCAATGGAATGCATTTTTGCCATGGAAGTAACAGATTCTTCGATAGTGGAATACAGCTTTCAGAAATGGGTATAAATTTCGCAAACCGTATTTCAGTTTGCAGGAGATTTTACATTTATGAAGTTTTATTTGCCCGGATAAAATTACTTTCTTATGGCATGATTTAAAGAATATTTTATGCATCGTATTTTAAAACTACACTGTTAAAAATTTGAAACCTTTGCTGCATCATCACACCTCCGCTTTTATAGAAAACGATTACTTCACTATTATGGAGCATTCTCATTGGTCAAAATAGAGATATTCTATAATAGCAATGGAGTGACGATAGAGCAAAAGTTTCACATTTCAACAATGTTGGTGAAGATATTTTGCTACAATCTTGCTCTTAGGACCCGATTCTGAACTCATTCCATATGATTTCAATAGAATGTGTTGTTGTCATGGAACTAACATATTATTCCATAGAAAAATACAGTGTTCGGAATTGGCATGAATATAACAAGCTGAATTCGAGTTTGAAGGCTATTTTACATTTATGAGTATTTATGAGAATTTTATCAAACCCATTTAGAAATTTAATTAAAATTTCCAAAATTTTAGTTTGGAATGAAATTCTAAACTAAGTTATAAAATTCCTAACTTTCCTATTGGAATTTTTAAAAAATTAGTTAAAAGATCTAAAATTTCTTAGAATATCACAAAAGTTATAAAATTTTTAACAAACAACAACAACAAAAAAACGCTTTACCTAAATTTAAAATACGATGCATAAAATATTCTATAAATAATGCCATAAAAAGTAATTTAATCCGCGATAAAAAAAACTTCATAAATGCAAAATCTCCTGCAAACTCGAATACTGCTTGCGAAATTTATGCCCACTTCTGAACGCTGTATTCCACTATCGAAGAATCTATTATTTCCATGGCAACAACGCATTCCATTGAAATCTTATCGAAAGAGTTCAGAATCGGGTCCTAAGAACAAGATTATAGCAAAATACACTGCTCAAAACAATTAAAGGATAATGCAGTTTTAGGTGGATTTTGTATCTGGGAAACTTTTTAGTTGATTGATACATGGTCGACAGACATAGTAGGTTATATGAGAATAAATTACACATGTTTGGCAGAAAAAAAATGCATTTTATTGCGCATTTGTGTACAAAAGGAATAAAACACAATTTGTGCATATGAGAAAAAAAGAATAAGAAAAGGTGTTTTCTTCAAGGAAAATTATTTTCAGTAGGGGGTATGGTTTCCACGGGCGGCCAGCAACGTTGAACACCTTTGAGGCATGGACTCAATGAGGCTATTAATGACGAGTTGGGGTATTCTGCCCCACTCTTCCAGAAGAGCTCTTTCCAGTTCTTGGAGAATTTGTGGGGGTTGTTGGCGGCAAGAAACTCGTCTTCCTAGAGCGTCCCAAATGTGCTCGATTGGATTCATGTCTGGAGAACACGCTGGCCATTCCATTCGAACGATTCCTTCCTCGAAAAGGAAATCCTCCACCAGGTTTGCACGATGTGGCCTGCAGTTATCGTCCATTAAAATGAAGTTATCTCCGATTGCTGCAGCGTAAGGGACTACAATAGGTCTGAGGATCTCATCCCTATATCGGCGACCAGTCAGAGCTCCATCTCGAATGATGTAGAGGTCAGTGCGCCGGTCAATGGAGATGCCACCATACACCAACACTTTTCCACCGCCAAATCTGACACTTTCGTGCACGAACGCAGGATTATTCCTACTGTCACGGTCCCTCCAGATGAAAATACACCTATTATCCGGATGCACAGAAAAACGGGACTCGTCAGAAAACAGAATATTGCTCCATTCATTTCTCCTCCAGTTGACATGCTCGGTTGCCCACTCCCTGCGGTCGCGACGATGCCTTGATGTTAATCTAACACATACCATCGGTCGGCGAGCATACAGACCTACAGCATGGAGCCGGTTTCGGACAGTCTGAGTTGAAATCGTGGTGCCTGCAGCCGAGCGAAGGTGTTGTTGGAGAAGAGTAGCGTTCATGTTTCGGTGTCTCTGAGCTGTTAACGCTAAATACCGATCTTCATTGGGCGTTGTTGCCCGTCAACGACCTTGGCCTGGTCTTCGGCCTGCACATCCACTCTCCAAAAAACGGTTCCAGATCCTGGAAATGACACTTTGTAACACTCTAATAGCTTGCGCTACTTCGGCTTGAGTTTGGCCCCCTTCTAACCTACCAACAATTCTCCAAGCTTCTGAATCTGTCAAATGACTTCGCTGAGACATCGTACTCATCGAAACAAAGCATCACTGAATGCCGATCATCCTTGTCTTCATTCTCTTTTATCCAGTTGAAAGTCAAATTTCATTCGCTGCCGCTGAAGCGACGTTTTTGACGTCGAACTCAAAATTTGCATACTCCACAGTTTGAAAAACAGAAAAATTTGCATTTGTGATTCTCTTCTTCTATTTTCGGCAAAAAAAATTTCGTTTATATCTTTATTTTATATAAAACTTCAAATATCCTTTAATTGTTTTGAGCAGTGTATCTTCACCAACACTGTTAAAATTTGAAACTTTTGTTGCATCGTCACTCCATTGCTATTATAGAATATCTCTATTTTGACCAATGAGAATTCTCCATAATACAGTGAAGTAATCATTTTCTATAAAAGCTTAGGTGTGATGATGCAGCGAAGGTTTCAAATTTTTAACAGTGTAGTTTTAAAATACGATGCATAAAATATTCTTTAAATCATGCCATAAGAAAGTAATTTTATCCGGACAAATAAAACTTCATAAATGTAAAATCTCCTGCAAACTCAAATACTGTTTGCGAAATTTATACCCATTTCTGAAAGCTGTATTCCACTATCGAAGAATCTGTTACTTCCATGGCAAAAATGCATTCCATTGAAATCAAATCGAATGAGAGACACTCCATATCCTTAATCTCCTTCCTTTATATCAATGCTGAGGGAGGTCAGCCGCTAATCGCCGTCAGCGCCATCTATTGTTTGAAATCCGAACTAAAATAAAAAATCGCGGCGAAAAAACTTCTGACATGATACATAACTCTCCTGCAAAAAATTTTTAAATAGCTGTCACCGTTTTCAAGTTATTGAATTTTAAAATCCACCTGCTATTTTTGGAACACCCGGTATGTACACAGATATTAATTCGGACTCGGGATGTGAACATTTTAGTCTATTATTTTGTGATGAATTATACTATCATGTAGAACTGTGGGTTTATACTTCAGTAAGCAATGTTGCCGTTTACTGACATTGTTTATTTATTTATTTTTATTTTTTAATGGTCAAGACTAACTATAAGGAAAGGGCAGCTGACGTCACTGTGGGCTCTTATTAGTGTGGGCAAGCTGTTTTCGCCCATGCTTCGTTATAGCACCGACTCTACCACTCTATTGATTGGTCTACAAATTCTATTATGGTTGTCTGCTTGCTATGATTGGGCTACGTCGTCAAGATGATTCTTACAATGATCGCTATGACAAAGATGCTGCGATAGATTGGTTGACAGAAGTGTTTGTTTGTAAACATGCCCTTTCCTTATTTGCTGTTGTCTTTATTTTTACTCCCGCTGTCCAAGGGTATTTTTCAAATGGGCTTTCTCTGAGTGATATTGGGGTTTCTTTTCTGCCGGGACATTGAGTTCCAGAAACCACTTTTTGGTTGGCGTCCCGGTCGATCCAGATTCAGATTGGTTATTCAAGCGCTCGAATATGCCATCTAGTGGAGGAAAGATGTAACTTCTCACTTCAGGAGAGTGCAATGTACACTGTAAAAAATTTGACTCATTTGCTACAGCTTCACTCCATCGCTTTTATAGAAAACGGTTACTTTACTGTGTTATGGAGCATTCTCATTGGTTATAAAAGAGATATTCTATAAAAGCTGCGGAGTGACGCTGCAGCAAATGGGTCAAATTTTTAACAGTGTAAGCGCATTGTATTACATAGATTTTTAATTTGCGCAGAATTCTTTTTTGTTCACAGTTTCAGATTTCGCATGACATTTGTTTTCTGTGCTATGTGACAAAATAAAAATTATCTGAATTTGAATATCTAAAACTTTCAAATGCAGTTACAATAGAGAATTATTTCAAAAACAGAGCTAAATTTAGCTCTGTACTAGCTATCACTTTAAAACTATATTGTATTTTTACTTCTTATTTAACCATGTTCCTGTTCTTGTCAAATTATTTGGGGTTGGTGAGTGCAGTTCATAGGCGGCAGATTCCCATAATATTTTAAATAATTATAGTTTGGTACTGTGGAAAATTTATGGTCAGTTGTTGCATACTTTATCATTCCAGATCTATAAACTTGCATTGGAAAAGATAATTATAACTACACAATTTATTGTACTACGTCTATTTATTTAAATTTAATGATTGTGAAATAATTATTTAAAAGGTAAATAAATGATCATCATATTAAATTTTTGAATTGGTATTTAAAAGGGATTCAATCGTGAAGTCAATCGTGGCTATCTTAATAAATAACTTTTTTTTTGGGGGGGGGGGGGAGTTCAATCTTTTTGTAAGCAACTTTCCAAGGGGGCATCTGTGCCCAGGGCCCCCAAATTTGTAAATCGGTCCCTGATAGATTTTTCGCTGTTTAATGAAACGCGATTGACGAATAAGAAGCATGCAATTTTGCGAACTTTTTGCATTTTACAAAAAAGCAGGCGCCTGATTGACCAATCTCGTTTCGCTAATTAGCGAAAAATCCACCTGGATCTCGGCCTATGTCATTACAGACCATACAGTGTAAACCCCAGACGACTATATCAGGTGGTCAATTTAAGAGACATTTAAGTTTACAGTACTTGCCAAATGGTTGCAGATTAGCTTTGTCTAGAATCGCCTCAACCAGTCATATTTAATGCCCCGTATTTCGCTCATAGCGAGACACTCCAAGGTTCACCAATGGACAGTATTCTCGTGACGTGACAGTGGGAATCATGTGGGTAAAAAAGCGGCTGCTAGCGCATTGGTTTCGTTTTTGCAACATTTGGTGTAAGCATAAATATAGATAAATGCATGTGTAAAATACTGCAAATTTATTCTGTACGAATTATTTTCTATAAAAATTCATATACGTACTAATTAAACTCCATATATACTTATTAATTAAAAAATACAATTTTTATTTTATCAATAAAATGAAAAATGTGCATGCAATTGCTTTAAAATAGGGAAAAGAATTCATATATAACTTATAACTGTCTCTGAAAAAGTCTAAAACTTCATGTACAAATAAAATATAAGCATATTCCCAAGCAGACGAATTTCCGTAGCCTCGAACCAAACGGAAGAATATGGTCCATTCTGTTTTACTCAAACTCCTCTGCTTCAAATTTTATATTTCGTACGTTAGTATTCTGATAAGCAAAGTTACTCCGTCTGCAGATGAACAGGCATGAACACTAATAGTCGCCACTTTCTTACAGAGGCGCACCCTGAAACAGAATACGGAAAGCTAAACAAGAGCATGCCCAAAAAATCAAAACATATGATGAATGCATGTACTTTTGTTGTAGTAATCGATGATGAATCGTAAAACCTTTCATGCATTTCAGTTTTTAGTCGATATTTGTCACCATGGATTCAAAATAGAAAGATCTGTATTCTGTATTATAATAATTTTAAAAACGGATTACATTTTGAGACATATATGGCGGCTGGCTTAGAATCAGGTGTAGAGAGTGTCACCTGGTGCATAATGTTCATTGGCAGTGAGCTCAGCTGATTGGTAGGAGCAAACGAAACAAGTAAGACTGTGCTACATTAGCGCCCTCTTTTCAAAAATTTAAAATGCCTGTTTACCATATCCAAAAATATTTCGAAAGTGTGTCTCCTCCTTTTCTTCTATGTTAATGTTTCTGGCCTTTCTTTACTCACGCCATCTTTACTGTTGTTTTCCCGCCAGCGATATTTGACTGGGCTGAATTAATAAGTCGTAGTTTCTGCTGCACGCCCTACGTTGTGTCAAAGATAAGAATTAAGAAAAGCCATGACATAGTAATGAAATATGTTGACATTTAAATCACAGGTTCGCAAATACATTATATTCTAGAGTGAAAATGAATAAATAAATAAACCTTATAGCTCATTTAAAGTGTAATGTTTACATTAATGCCAATTTGGATCATTTAAATGGTTCAATGAATGCCACTGTTTACATTCTAAAGTTAACAACTTAGAACATATGATGTTTTATTCTGATGTCTTTTTTTCTAAGTTTTTTAATTTTTAATAAAATAATGCTACTGGAAGTCGTTCACCTAATAGACTAAGATGATTTCTATGAGTAGTGTATTTTGTCTCATAAATACAGTTTATAGATTCTTCAAGAATAATATTCATTATCAAAAACTTATACTCTGCTGATTGCGCTGTTTTTTAATTACAGCAAAGTTTTACAGATTCTTTTTTTCTCTTTATGGAACAATTATTTTAACTTCAATTTATTCTGTAACGATTTTTTCCAGTGACAGAGTCCAGAGATCTGTCCAGATTTTGCTTTTGTGAGGATTTATACATTCGTAAAAATTCTGCTCATTATTTTGTAAATTCGTAGTTAGTATTATATTTAAATTCTTGTTTATACAAACAAGATACTGTATAGATATAAAATTTACACATTAGCTGTTTTGTGGCGATGAGATTTTTTAAAATAAATTTCTGAAAGTTGTTTTTGAAAATAGAGTAGCTTTATAAAAGGATTGTTTTCATATCAAAGCTAAAGATCCTGTTTTAATTGGAAAATTTTGTGAGGAGTCCAGTTGTAAGGTGAAAAATTGAATGAAGGTTGTTTTTAAACAGATGAAAAATGTTGTGAAAGAATGCTAAATTTGCACAACTATTTTGTGGCAGATGAGATTTTCTTAAATTTCTGAAAGTTCTGTTTGAAAATGGAATAGTTTTATAAAAGGACTAATTTTGTGTCAAAACTAAAGTCCTGGGAATTTTTGTGAAGAGTTTAGTTTTAAAGTAAAAAATTATATGAAGGTTCCCCCCCCCCCCCCCAAGAGGAATAATGTTGTGAAAGGATGTTAAATTTATACGATAGTTGCTTTGTGGCACATGAGATTTTCTTTTAAATAAATAAATTTCTGAAAGTTCTGCTTGGAAATGGAATAGTTTTATAAAAAGACTGTCAAAGCTAAGGTTACTGTTTTAATGGAAAATTTTTTTAAAGAGTAAGGTAAAAAAAATTTTTGAGACTTCTTTTTAATGATGAAAAATATTGTGAAAGGTATTTTTTTAAGGACCGATTTTTTCCCCTAAAAATTGCAAATTTCTGTAGTTATTTAACATAATTCTATTTCATTAGTACTTTAAGAAGCTGTTGATGTAAGAAATACAAGTGCTCATTAGCATGTTGCTAAGGATTGAAATTTAAGGTCAGTGTTTCTCTTATCACACCAGCATGAAGTCTGCTTGTCCATTTATAGTGAAGAGAGTGCACTTTGTACAAAAATAAGAAAATCACCTTTCTTTGACCCAAAAACAAAAGTCTCAATAATTTATAGAATGTACTAACTGAATCACTTTCTAATGTCCTTAAATATAGAAACATAATTTGCAAAAACAATTTTATAATTAAAGAAATTGTAAGTTTCAAAATTTGTCCCTTACCTCCACACTAACAGGGAGGTATGATACAGATATAAAACAAAGCTAAAAGGCACAAATAGTCAAGTTTTGGCTACATATACAGTCTAAAAGATTGTTATTTGATAATATCTTTGCCAAGTACCTTCATCACTGGACTGAAAATTCAGGATTGTCAGTGATAGATGGCATTAAAAGTTCATCAGTTCAACTTATTTACATTTTGAAGTAAATAATTATATTATCAATGTTATAATTAATGTTTTACCTTCTAAAAATATCTGCATACTTGCAATTTACATTCATCTTATTAAAATAGAGGAATTGGACATGTCCCATTCCTCCCCACTACCTTTTATGTTAAACTTCTTTTATAAACAAAAATGTTTATTTTTTGCTTAGTTTAAATTATGGATAATATATATTATAACTGATATGTTACAAAACTATCATATCTACACATAAACAAGTCATTAACAGCATAAAAAGTATATGAAATAAATTTACTTTTGAATCTTGAAATAATCTGTTTCTTTGTACAATTGTAAGCTAAAGCTGCTATTAGACTCACAGACTTTAGGTGAGACAAACTATTCAGTGGATTTTAACTCCAACATTTTTCCATTCAAAGAGAGAAAAAGGTTTGCAATTGTCTTTGAAAAAGTCGGAGGAAAAGCCGTAAAACCAGTTTTTACTCATGCCAGGCGTTAATATTTATCGCTACTCATATCAATTGCTTATCTCTGATTCGTTGAAACGTTTGATGTTGGAAATCTAAGCTAAGCCAGACATTTTTGAACGTGTGAAAAAAAGTTGGGGAGACATTGCAGTTTGCTATTACACTGGATGTTAGGAGGATATTTCGCAAAAAGTTGGAGGAAATCAAGTGTTGGTTCAAAAGTCTTACTAAATGTTGGTGAATCTGATAGCGGCTTTATGCAGATCAGCAATTTTTTTCAACTGAAGATTGGCTACCATTGCTTCATCTAGTGTGTGATAGGTGAAATGTTGAGAATGATACATAAAGAGAAAAATCTACTGTCCCATTCCTCCCACTCTCCCCTATGCGCTGTCAATTGCTGTATGGAGAAAATTTCCTATTAGAAACTTCTCATGTCAGTAGGAAATTAAACATTATGCCAAAGTTCATATTAAACTTCCAACTTATGCCAAAGTTCATATTATGTTCATATTAAACTGTAATGACTGTTTGTAAAATTCTGAAAATTTTTGTTGAAGTGAATGTAAGCACATTCAAGTGATAATTTTTAGATCAATAGGGATTGTGTTTATTCTCATTTTGTATATAAATACCAAATTCATGAAACATGTCTGATAAATTTTATAATAGTGAGTTAACAACTTGTAAACTGCCATCCTTCATTTTCTTTCATAAAAAATATTGCAATAAAAATTATTGCGAGTATTTTTGTTTGTTTTCTTTCTTAAACCAGCTCTATCGCCACTCTGTTAACAATAGTAAAACACTTCTAAAATGTGGAATTGTTGTAATTACAAAGTTAGCATAGATATATCCTCCTATATGGCAGGATTGATACAAGGTTTTTGTTTGGGTCCTTGTTTTTTAAAAATAAACTTTTTTTCCTACATTCATTGCTTCTATTGTATTATTTCTTGCCAATAGAGTTCTTTCATTTTTTTAATATTTTTCAACTTTTGTTAGTCGAAATGTTTCAATAAAATAAGAAATATGTATAGATATTTCTTTAAATTATATTCTGCCTATCATAGACTGTACTTTAAGCCATCATTTTGAAGTTTTTAAAGAGGTCAAAAGTTCCTTATCTACAGAATACAAGGCATTCAAGAATATTTTTAAATATTACTTATAACTTGACTTCTTTGACTAAAACTATCATACACAATATATTGGAAATAAATATGAAATACAGTAGACTTCTTCAAATTCACATTCCTAAAATCCACACATCATCACAGAACACAGATGTAAACATTGAAACTTTTACTTCAGATGTAGGGGCAAAATTACAGAATTTTTTTTAGTTTTACTTCATTCCATATGTATTTTAATATTAATTTTCAATAATATGACTGAACTTGTGGTTTTTAATGAAGCCAAATAAATTTATTTATGGGGAAAAAAAAATCAAGATATTCTTAATTTTACTAGTAATCACAATCTTTTTTCCAAATATCTATGAATTAATTATTTTTATGTAAGACTGTCAAAACCTGTTATGAAATTTTCTTTATGATTTTGATGTGAATTAATAAGGTACCTTTATGAGGATAATATCTTGGAATAATAATAATAAAAATATCTCATCATTATGCATGTTTAATTTTAATTATTTTTAAAATTATCCTTTTATCATTTTAGCTTATTACTTATTTTAACATCTTACTATATTGTAAGCATTCATTATAATTTTGACTGTATAATTACATTCAAATTACTATTTAAAGAATGTAAACAAAACAGTGACCAGGAATCTGCAAAATTCCAAAATCCGCACAACCCCTGGTCCCAAGCTGTGCAGATTTAAGTCTACTGTACCTATTAATCTTTCACAATGTTGTTACTTGGTTTTTGAAAAATAATTGTTCTCATAAATGAGTGCAATTGCAATTATTTAATATTTTATTGAATTTTCAAGTTCTCAAATGTTTAAGCAATAATTGTTCATTCAATTCTATCGTCTACATGATTTTTAATAGTTTTGTATAATATTTTTAGTAGTACAGTAGACTCCCTCAAATCCACACAGCTTGGGACCAGAGGTTGTGCAGATTTTAGAATTTTGTGGATTTCTGGCCATTGCTTTGTTTACATTTTTGAAACAGTAATTTGAATGTAATTAATAATGCAATCGAAACTATAAGGAATGCTTGCAATGGAAAAAACATTAAAATAAAATTTTAAAAAGTTGGATAATTTTTAAACTGCCCAAAATATTAAAAGCAAAAGTTAAGTTAATAATCAATAATGTATGATTAAATATTCATATAAAGATGAAATGTATTTTTCTTAACTTATTCAATGAAACTTGCTTCATAAAGGTGCATTACTAATTTATATCAAAATTATAAAATCAGGAAGTTTTATATCAGGTTTAACCAGACTTAATAATCAAAAAAGCTTGATTAATATATAAATATATTTGGTAAGAAGACTGATTACCAACAATATCAGCAGTATCTTGATTTTTTTTTCTTTCAGAAATAAATTAACTCTTCTTTCATGAAAAAACATGAATTCAGTAATAATAACAAAAATTACAAAATAAAAAATATATAAAATTGACATAAAACTAAAAAAGTCAAATTTTGTTCCTATATCTGAACTGAATATTTCATTGTTTACATCCATAAATTGTGTGCCGATTTTAGAGAGTTGTGGATTTTAATGTTGCAGATTTAAAGGAGTCTACTGCATGTTGAAATTTATTAGTTATTAGTTCGAATTAGTTATTAATTCTTATAGTTTTTATTTGCTATTCAGATTTTCTGTAATAATTTTAAAACTGAATTTAAATATGAAAATAATTTGCACTTCTATTTACAGCTTGGATTCTCTAAATTGCATTGTGAAAAAGGATAAATAAAGGTTAGTACACTATTTTCATAATTTTAGCCAAATTGCTTTTATTTTTAACACAGTCAGAAATCTAAAATAATTTGTTAAAATCTTCTTATAAGTAAATGTTTCTCTTTGCTCATTTATAACTTTAGATTTGAAAACCCGTGAAAATAGTCAAGTTGAGTAATAATTTAACTGCTACTCATTTTCAAATTTCTATAATTCCGGGACTTAGTAAATATTTTTATAATGTTGTATTGACTCAATGTTGTATTGACTCAATGTTGTATTGACTTAATGTTGTATCTTGTATTGAGTGGAGAAGAAAATGGCTACTGGGTGCAAATTTAATAAAAGAAAAAGACATTCCTTATGTTCTGTTCAAAAATTATATTTTGAATTGGTTTGTTTGGAGTATTTTCTGATATTTTCCTGAACGATTAAAGAATTTGGTGATAATACATATACTGAAACCAATCGGAGAATTTCACACTGTTTTCTTGTGACTGATAGGTGAACTTTCCAATTTTTTTTCCACATAGTTGAAAATTTTACCTTACTTTACTGACATAGTTGACATTTTTACCTTACATTGAGTTTCCAGATTTGTCCCCATGACTTTGTTATGTGTGTTAATCTATTGACTGTGTCTATAACTCCCTCCCTCTTTTTCCCCCATGCAACTGCTGAGTGAATTTCCTGATTTTTTTCATACCACAGATTGATAAACTTCAATTTTTTCCCACAACCGAATGATGTCAAATTTTGTGACTTTTCCTTATGACCAATTATGAAATTTTGCGTTTTCTTTTCCTTTTTCTCGCAATTGACTGTTACATTTTGTGATTTTTCCTTGTGACTGATTAACCAATTGCATTGTTTTTTATGACTGATTGGCAAACCCTGCAGTTTCATCTTGCAGCTGTTTGACAAAATTAACAATGTTTTTCCCATGCCGAATTGAAAAAATTTGCAACATTTTTCTGGGATAGATAAATGGATTTCAATATCTTTTCCCCAACAATCAATTGGTGCATAGTTTCTTTTTTCATTTTTTTTTTTTTTTTTTTTTTTTTTTTTTTTTTTTTTTGTAATCACTTGGAACATTTTTATTTATTTTCTCTATGATCAATTGACAATTTTCACATCTCCCTCCTCCTCAGCCAATTGACGAATTTCACTATTTTTTTTTTTCCTCAGCCAATAGATGAAATGTACAACTTTTTTATCTTACAATCAGTTTTATATATTTCATGATGAAATTAACTAGAAGCACAAATAAAAAAAGCAGTAGGGAGTCTTATGTACATTAAGTAATTTGAAAAGGGCCACTAGTCACATAAAGTAGTCAAAAAGGGCAGCCGGTCCCCTACATCCTTCTAAATTGCCCTAACATCAACAGTATTATCCTTGTTACATAAGTGTTTGACTGTTTTATATAAAATATTTTATTTCAATTACAGCCAGACCAATATCATACGCATTTAAACATTTGTATTGATTATATTATTGATTTCAAGATCTAAGAATTCATTTTTATGATGAGTGAAATCTGTCTAAATTGTAATTTTTTTTCTTTTTTAAGAATAAAGAAATCATACATTTGATGTTACAAAATGTGTTAAGGAAATTTACTGTTAATCTACTTTTGTTAAGGAAAAATCTCCAAAAGGCTATTTCGCTCAATTGAAAGCACCTGCTCACTGATGTTAATACTAAGAGACACATTTTTCAAAATATCTCATATGCATTTCAATATTTTTTTATGCATTGGATAGCTATATGCTGCTCTCTAAAATTGCCATTTCTTACCTTTTTTTTAGGACATTTTCACTTTCAAAACAGGTTCAATACTGATTACAATAATCATTTTTTAAAATGAGTAATATTTTGAATGATCTGATCTAGGTATATTTGGACTTTGTTTATAAAGTAAACTTAACACTGTGTGGAATGATATGTATATTATGCAAAAAACTATCTGGATAACTCCTGGTAACAAGGAATGCTGTATACAGATATTCTAAAATTTTTTTATATATTTCAGATCTGTTTGGTCATGTTTTACAAGTTAAATTTAATGGTGTATGAAATGTTATCCATTTAAAGCAAATTTCTATATAACATGCAACCTTGCATTTGTTGGTTTGTGTTATAAAAGTCTTCTATTGTATCTGAAATGTGGCTCAATTCTATGCATAACTTGTTACATTTTTTGATGATACAATTGTAAAAATGGCACAAAAATCACTATTACAGTTTCCTTCTTGGCAGAATGTTTCCAAATTCATGTGAGACCTGCTATTGATAAGCAAAAACATATATCTGGAATTTTGTTCAATTCTACGCTTAACTTCATACAGATACAGGCATTTTGTCAAAGCCTGTCTTTTGGAACTGTACCGTAAGAGATATAGATCCATTGAAAACTGGAAGTCAGAAAAAATAAAAATTCAATTATTTTTTTCTTTAGGATGAAGAAAGTAAGATGAAATGAAAGTTTTTATTTTGACTTAGTTGAATTAATTTAAAATTTTCATTTTTATAATGCTTTTATAATTTTTATTTCTTATTTGTGATTTATGTGAGAAGAAATTTTGTTTTATTTTAATAATATTCTGTTTTATTGTTTCAGATGTTTTGGAAATATAATCTTATTACTGGCTCTTGCCTAGAAACTCTTTTAGACAAACCAGTAAGTATGGTTTTAGAATATTTTAAACATAGTTTAAGAAAAAGTTTGAGTAGCCAATAGGGGAAGGAGAAAAAAAAAAAAAAAAAAAAAAAAATTGGTTTTTCAGTGAATACAGAAAAGTTGTTAACCCTCTAGCTGCAGGTGATTTAAAATTTTTCTTGTATAAAACTAAGGGCTGTTTTTATTCACTATTGGAAATACTTATAAAAACTGTACCAATGGAATGTAAAAAGAAAGCCGAAAATTTGAATGCAAATTCAAAGTTTCAGGCAGTGTGTAGTACTGATCTTACTGATCTGTAGTGTACTCTACAGAATTGTATAGAATAAGTGAAGTGTTATATGAGCATTACCTGCAGCTGGAGTGTTAAATCTCTCTCTCTCTCTCTCTCTCTTTTCTTTAAAGTTAGAAAAAAGTGTTTAAATTCAATTAAAATCAACTTCATTTTTCAATGTAAGTGCTTGCTTTTGACATTCAAGTGTTTTCTTCCTCATTTATCATATACCCAGGAATGAAAGATCTGTTCCAATTGGCACTAAAATGTCATTTTACTCAATACTATTATTACTTTATATATGTTTACTATCATTATTTTTATTAAATTGCAATTAAAAAAATATTTAATGTAATGCTTCTTGTTTGTGTGTTATTATTTATTAATTCCTTTCACTTCTTTTTTGGTTTTCTATGAAAAAAAGGAAAATTGTTATATGCATACTGTGTAGTGATAGGTGATTTTCGAAAATTTGACAATTGAAAAAAAAAATTGTCATTGTAAAAACACAATTGATACTGTCATCAATTACTTTTCTCAATCTATAGTCGAGATGCTCTACAATCAATTAATAAAATCTTTTACATTCTTATAAAGAAGTTTTTTAATAAATATGTGGCAGCTAAAAACAGATGAAATTAAAAACATACAGTGAAAAAGGCAGGAGCAGTAATGTAGTTTTCTGTAATCATTTTCATTCTCTCTTTCATACAACTTCAGTTGATGAAGATACACCTAATATGAAGCCTTCAAAAAGCTGTATTCTAAAATTTGTAATAACCTTAACGTGACTTGTTTTGTGTATATAGTTTTTTAAGTCTTTCAAAAGAGATATTACCTCTTACCCATGAAACTTCAATGGACGATATTTGTAAGATATTTTGGATTGTTGTCATTAAATCTGACTTTAGTTTTTTGCTTGAGGCATTGTTTTCAAGATTTAGTTGTACTTTTGCTCTACATGTCTGCTGAAAAGACACTTAGGTGTCTTTTTAAGGGAAGCTATAATGGAGCCCCACAATAGTAGAAAATTCATGTAATGGTTTCCTTGGCGTTAAAGTTTTACCTTTTTAAAGTATTTTGCATAGATCTATTTAAATATGAACTGAATCTGTGTATCAAATTTTACCAAAATGGTTACCATGGGCCTACAACCTTTTTTCTGCAAAAATTTTGAAATGAAATAGAAAAGAATTAAGGGAGTTTAAGTATCAAAAATTAGAATTTTTCTTCAATTAGCAGCCAAATGGCCAAAGAAATAAGACTTAAAATCCTCTCTGGTGGGGTGTAAACAGGAACTGAAAGGATCGTAAATTAAATCACTGTTTTTTACTGATTTTTCTATATCATTTGAGATCAGTTCCATAATTTTTCCATTATTAGAATATTCCTTAGTGGAATATGTTAAAATTGCTATCTGGGTGGGTGGGTGGGGGGGGGGGTCTCCCTTTTAAATCACCTTTTCACAAAAGTAGTTTGTGTTTTTATAGCAATCAATGCTCATGCTATAAAGCACGTGAATTCATATGTTAAATTTGATAGAACTTGTCCCAGCTGAAAGATAAGTCCTTGCTGCTTTTGAGGAGCTATCAAATGACACATGGGTAATTTTCAAACTTTTACAGAACCCCTCATTTAATGTGTCATCGGAAAGTTCTTCGATCACTCTTTCATATTATGAACTTTGCTCTTTCCCCACCCCCACCCCCGGAGTTGAATTTTAGAAGATTTTCCCTTCCAGAAGATAATTTTCAAATTTAGTCCAAATCCCATCAATGGAAAGTTTTTTCACTATTCTTTCATTTTATGAATCTTTCTTCCCTCTCCCCTTAATTTGCATTCCAGGGGCACCTTTCCAACTTGAAATCTTAGTGTTTTCGACAATAAATATAATTTTAGATCAGATTTTTTTTACTGAGTCCTGAGACTGTAATGTCTGAAAAATATGTTCTTGGGTAATGTGTACTCCTAGGCTAAAAAAAAAAAAAAAAAAAAAAAAAAAAGCCAATGCTATAGTACAATATAGTCCCTAAAATCCTTATTAACATTGAACTTCACCTGCAGACTATTCTTGATAAGATCAAATTGAATATTGTATATTTATTGCTTTTGGTTTGTATGTTTTATTTTGTTTTAAAGTTTGGATTACAACTAGGTGTTAACAAGTAAGGATTGTTTTCTAAAATATTTTCTTTATCCTTGCCAACTTACTTTTAGAATTTGTATGTTTATATTTTGTTTTAAAGTTTGGTGTAGGCCAAAAATGTTTGAATGGCAATGTCAAAATGATTAAAATGTTTTCTGAGAAGTGTTATGCCATCATAATAAATATAACTTAAATTTCTATTATAGCCTTTTCATTTGTAAATTTAATGTGTTCAGTTTTAGATTATTCATAGGTTGTATATCTTTTCAAAATCTGAAATATAGCAGAGTTATTTCAATGCTAGATTAGATGGATTATTTTGTTAATATAATTTAGATTCAGTGTGAATTTTGTGATTTTTTTTTTTTCTTCTCATTTTAAATTTGTAGAATGTCACTCTAAAAGAGTTAATGGATGAAGAAGATATTCTACAAGAATGTAAAGCTCAAACAAAGAAACTAATAGACTTGTAAGTACTTTTTTTTTAAATAGCTTTGGTCTCTTTGTTTTAAAATCAATATTAAAGATTGCATAAGCTGAATTTTCAGTGCTTTTTCTTATTCCACTTAACATACAGTGGAACCTCAATTTTAAATTTTTAATGGAGCAGCAATAAAAAAACATACAAAATAGGAAAATGTAAAATCAGAGTCAAATAGTGAAACACTTCAAGGAAACAAAAATAAAATTACTTACAGCATATTAGTATGTAAAAAAATCTGATATTTTTGATTGCTTTTTCTTTTTAAGTATATTTAACATATATTAATTTCAATACATGCAAGTCTTTTCAAATTTTTTTTCCTGATTTTCATGTGTAGTGAAAAATTTATTTAACATTTGTAAACTTGCAATGACCTCTGCTGATGAGGGCATGATGTCTATTGTATCTTTATCAATTTCACCCTTATTTTCATATTGCAAAATCAAATTTGATGTAGTCTGAATGTCCGTGGTAGCAATAACATCTTTATCCAATAAATATACTCATCAACATTGATGTGTGGAAGTATAAATTCATCCTCTTTTGTATAATCTTTGATAGCAAGCTCTTCCAGCTATGCTTCATCGTTAATGTCAGATTTTGAAGGAAAAAAAAAAAAAAACTTCAGAAAAGCATTTGAAATGCAATTTTCATCTGCACTATCCCTCACCAATGAGATCAAATGAAGAGCTAGCACATTTATCTTTATATTCCAAAGATCTTAAAACTCATCAAAATCAAGTGAAAAAAGGACTTTTCTGACCAGTTGTTTTCTGTAATATGCATTTTGAGTTATCTGGTTATTCTCAAGTCGAGAATAAAGTAAACTGGTTCAGTTGGGTGGGAAAAATTCTGTATACACATTTTTCAAACAGATTTAGGATCATACAAGTATTCTGGCCTGCATTTTAAACTGTTGGCAAATTTTTAATATTACTGAAGCATTGTAGCTTCTTGGATTATCCAATGAGATCAAATAAAAGGCTGAAGGCTGCCTATATATACTTTTCACATCATTCAACTCTGTTTAATTTAATATCTGTCGTAGTTTCTAATTTTGAAACAAGTTTTGTTTATTAATTAAACAATTTACAAAATAAAATGTGAAATATTTTTTATTACATTTATGAAACATTAATTCAAAAGCTCCCCAAAACTTTTTTTAATGTTGGCAGGCTTGAAGTGTACAAAACTAATGAGAATTTGTGGTTGAACTGGTATGCACTGTCATATGGTCTAAAAGTTTATAGAAAAAGTAGAAGACAAGTTGGTGGGCAGTCAGATATCTCAAACTATTTGCCAGCCAACACTCATTGGTTTATGTAAAATTGTGATGTATAATAACAAAAAATACGTTGAAATCATGTTTAAATTCGTATAATGCATGTTAAGTAATAATAAGACCTAAATTTCAAATAACTAACTTATATTGATAAAACTGTTTGATGGAATAATTTTGCATTTTGATTGTTTTTAATTTTATTTTTGTAGCTTAATTCAACCTGAAATATTAAATGAAATGGTCACATTAATTACTGAAGAACCTACTGAAGAATGTGATGAAAGGTTAAAATATAGGTAATTATATAATTTCTCTAATATTTTCTGTAATGTAATTGTTTGTTAAAGGATGTCCAGTTAGGTGCCAATGATAAGTATTGATAATTAAATATGCTGAGTATATTAAAGGGGATTTCTCTGATGCTGAAGTTATCTGAAAATTGCTCGAGTAAATCATTTTATATTCATGTTTTTCTTGTATAGCAGAGTATCGCTAATCTGTGAGCACCTATAATATGTACAATAAACTGACAAAATATGTTATATATTTTATATTTTATTTTGCTGGGTACCTGGACACATTGTTATCCTGATAATGAGAAAGCTGATAAAGCAGCAAAACTTGCTCTTAGTCCGTTATGCCATAAAATTCCATTCTCAGACATTAAGATACTAGTTAAACACTTTATTCATAATAATTGACAAGAAAGTTAATATTTAGAATATAATAATAAATTGCACCATATCAAACCAACAATCATGACCTGGCCTCAGAGTTATCCAAGGAAAACTGATGTTATTTTGACTCTTCTGAGAACTGGACATTCAAGGAACATTCAACATCTTTTATTTCCAAAGAATGCACCCATGTGTTCACATTGTCATTTTGATTACCATTCATCATGTTTTAATTGACTATCCAGACCTCCAGCTCTTGTATAGACTTTATTTTAATTCATCATCAACTTTAACAAACCTCATTGGGAAAACACCTCATGGGGGTACTCTTTATTTTTTTTAAACATGCAGGGTTTTTTTTTTTTTTTTTCCTCAGGGATGCCACTTTTTTTGCCAAATGGCAGGTTTCTGCTTTAATTTTTAAGAATCTGCAATTTTCATTAAGTGATCACAAAATAAAACGATTTTTGCCAAACTATTGAAAAATAAAACAGCTATTTCCGCTGAACCAATGTAAAATAAAACAGCGGTTTTCATCAAAAGATCGAAAAACACTACAGGGATTTTCATCAGAAGATCATGAAATACAACAGCAGTTTTTGTCAAATAATCGTGAAATAAAGCAATGATTTTCGTCAAACAATTGCAAAATAAAACACCAATTTTTGTTGAATGATCGCAAAATAAAGCAGCGATTTTTATTAAACAATCATGAATTGAAACAGTGATTTTCATCAAATGATCACCAAATAAAACTATTTTCCTCAAATGGTCGCACATTAAAACATCAATTTTCATCATCTGATCATGAATTAAAACAGCTATTTTTGTTAAACAATCGCAAAATGAAAGAACGATTTTCGTCAAATAATCGCAAAATAAAAGAAAAATTTTCATCAAACAATCGCCAAATAAAAGTGATTTTCGTCAAACAATCTCAATTAAAAATAAAAAACTGCAATTTTTTGCAATTTACTTATGGAATAATCCTCGAATTTTCTGCTGGTTTATAAAATTCCTCACTCAGCTTGCTGCATCTGTTGCTGGATTACCTTAATTGATGTAAAATACTGTTGAACGGAAGAAAAATCATTTTTATTATTTCTTATAAGTTTTTATGCACAATGAATTAACATATTTTAAACTGTTTGAAATGCACATTTATAAAAATTTTTGTTAAAGGTTTACAATTTTTTTTTCTTTTTTTTAAATAGTTTGTTTTTAATTCTTTATTCACATTATTATAAAAAATATAATTTACAAAATTCACCCATAAATGATGTGAAAACTGTCGTAAATTTTACTTTACTCATAATTTCTTCATTTTTGTTATTTTCTCAGTGGCATTCCTGTATTTTAAAATGCGATTTTTTTTATTTCTTTATTTGGTTTAATGACTCAGAATATCTTAGACACCTTTATGACTTCTTTATGGGATATCCCATCCAGACAGCTTTTCTCCTTTTTATTTATATCATATTTACCTACATTTTAACTATATTTATTTAGTTTCACATTTTGTTAGTCTTTGATATTCTTTTTGTTTCTCTTTTTCCCATGCAGCATGTCCCTAAATGAACTTTGTGCTATAGAGCCATATACAACCAACCAAGAAACATTTCCACTGAGTAGAACAGTTTCTTTTTTAAGATTCACAGAAACATGGTTAAACATTCTAAGTGTGCGTCTCTTCAAAATTAAAATATATATCTATATCTTTAATTATTATTTATTTTTTGGTTTGATATGTTAGATTGTATATCCATTTATCATTCGATAAAGAAACAGGATTTTTTTTTTTCTGCAGGTACTCTAATAGAGCATGTGAGCTATTAACATTTGACATTGCACAAATTAACGATGCGTTGGCCAGTAATGAAGCTGCATTAAATATATTATATGGTTTTTTAAAAACTGAAAAACCAATGAATCCATTATTAGCCAGTTTTTTCAGCAAAACTATGGGACTACTCATTTTGAAGAAAACTGAAGTGGTAAAAATTTTCATTTCCATTAATTTTTCAAATAAATAAGTAAGTAAAATTTTCTCTATCTGTCTATATACTTTTATCTTTTCAGATACTTGACTATGTAAAGGACAAGGATTTTATAAATTTAGCCTTAAATCATTTGGATACATCTGCTGTAATGGATTTGCTGTTAAGATTTGCAACATCTATAGAAAACAATGAAATGAGAAATGTAGTTATTAAAGTAAGTTTACATTTATTTATTCATAGTTTCAGAATATATCTATATATATATATATACATATTTCTCTTATAATTTTTCATTTTCAATATTTTTGTAATTTACTAAACAGAAAATATATTAAATATGTATTATTAAGTTGAAAATTTTTTTCTGAATTATTAAATGTATCAGAGGATGACAATCATAGATTTTATCTGTTATAGCCATATGCAAAATCTATTTTACTTTTATTGTTTTATAAAAATATAATGCTTATATTCATGATATATTAAAAATTTAATACATTCATATATTTTCTAACAGTGGCTTGATGATCAGAAGCTCATTCAACAGCTTGTAAGTAGAATAGATGTGAATTTTGATGATGATATGATTTGTAATGCATCCTATGCTCTTCGCCACATAATTAAAGCTAGTAGAGAACATATGTCACTCTTACAAGACAAAGCCGATCCAAATCCTCTTTTGGAAACTGTAGAATCGTAAGTATGTTTAGTCTGATTTAAAATTACCTTATATAAAATTTATGGGAACATCTAATAAATTTATTTCTAAATAAATGAATAAATTTTGTTTTTTACCTGCCAGTAAGTATGCAGAACTAAGTTTGACCATATACATCTTCAGATTCATTTTTTATTTGTTCAATTTTTTAAATTGATTCAAATCAATTTGAAAACACAGCTAATAATATCTGTGCTTTAACTGTTTTTTCAAGAACATATTTCAAGCAGTTTGTTAGTTTTATTTTTTTATGTATTTTGTGCTATTTAATTTATAACGGCTAATAATGAATCACCAAGCTTTAATAAACTAATAGCTTTGGGTATCTATAGACAATCCCTATTTTAAAAAAATTGCTTACAAGAAACTTGAATAATAATTATAAAAAATAAATAAAATAAAAAATAATTGGGAATCCTTGGAATATATGTGAGGCAATGGAAAGAGAAGAAATTTTTGACACAATTGAAAGAATTAAATGATTAAACTAGAAATGAGCTGGGCATATTGATGAAAAATAAGATAATAGATGGAGTACTAGTACTAACAAACAAATAATGTTATATCCCAGATATGTAAAATGACCAAGCAGATAACTTCATGTAAGTTGAAGTGATGCAATCAGAAAGGTAGTTGGAGTTAACTGAATGATCAAAGCACTAGGCAAGAAATAATGGGATGTGGAAGAGATTTATATCTCCATCACAGGATTGAAAACAATGATTTCAAGAATGAAATTTGTGCCTTCCTAACTGGGGAAATAACTATAGCACAATGAAATTGTCCAGTTTGTAACTTACTGTGGAGTGTTTCCTCTTTGTTCTGGGTGAATTCCTGCCAACTACGTACCCACTAGAGATGAGATGGACTCAGCCCGAGGTAGGCTAGGGCTCTATTTTCATTTTAGTCTTTGGGCCTGGGCAAGCTCAGGCTCATTCTTTTTGAAACCGGAAAATTATTTATTCATGGAGAAAAGATTGAAAGAATATTTTACCCATTAAAATTACTTATTGTTTTTCAAATCATTTCAGTGATATTTTGATTTTTTTTTTAAAAAGGGAGGAAAAGAAATCATGTTTTTGTATTTTAATAATCGATTTCTGTTTCAAAAGAAAATTTGTAATGTTTAGAGATTTATGTCTACTGCATTTCTGATGACGATCTATTGAAATAGTGCCAGTCAAAACAAGCATAAACTATAAATTAGCTTCTAGTTGGATTTTCGTTTGTGGCTGAGGATATTTTTTAATTTGATCATTTATTTATTTAGTTAGTTATATAATACTTAGAGAATAATTTCTTTGTTTTTTATGTAGACCAAAAGCTCGAGGTTTTCAAATCATTTAATTGTGCACCAGTCATAATCATTCTTCATATGAAAATAGCATCATGACTTTTTTCTATTTGTCATCATGAAATCTATTAATACTGAGGATTTCCCTTTGATTAAACTTATTTTCCATGTTATTCTGATAGAAAACAATCAATTAGTGTTTCTTCTTTTCCTATAAAAGTACCGGACCAAAGATAACTGTATCAACATTTTAATTTGTGTTGATTTTCAGGTTCACGTCAATCATGGGGAGTTGTTATGAGAAAGAAAATAGGAAATTGAAAACATTTGATTCTTCAGCATGCAAATAGTAATTTCTGCAAACTTCATCCATGTATTCACTGCACTTCTTTAATATGTCCATCAAATTTTCTTGAATAAAAAATGTGAAAATCTTTTAAAGTATGAAATATATTTTTATTTATACTAAATTGCTCTTTTCATAAAATGGAATTAAATTTTTTATTTAGCACTAAATTTTATGCAAGAAATTTTTTAAGATATCACTTTTGCAACAATTTTTAAATATGCAATTTTTTTTCGTATACTTTTGTATCAGGCTCTGATGACAAAAAATATTTCGGGCTTAGATTCAAATTCGTCAGGCTCGAGCGAACTCAGAATCCAAAAAACGAGCTCAAACTCATCTCTGTTACCCACCAGATGGACAAAAGAGAAGTTTATGTAATTTAGGTGGAAGCTATGAAAAACTGACATGAAAAAATCTGATACACCTGGAAAAGTAGAGCCTTTGTGGAATAAGAAACATTTTCATCAGAAATTGCTGGGAACAACTCGGGATGCCTTTGACAATTTTAAAAGGTGCAGTTTGTTGATTTTAAAAAGGGCAGGGTACATGTTACTGATTTAAAAAAGGCAGAGCACTGTACACTTCAAAAATAGCAAACTAAATTAGTATACATTTTTAAATGTCTTGATATTTGCCATATTTTGAATTTTGGCTACTGATGATTGACCAGACCAGGTACTTGATTTGTCATTTTTGAGGCTCCTGTCCCTGCCCATGAAGACACTCATGAGCTAATGCTATTCTTATAGGGAGGCATTTTTCTAATAACTCTTTCGCATTTTGACATTTTTAAATAATTTTTCTTTGCATTGGATAACTGAGGTCCCTCCCAAGATTTCCCCTTGATTACTTTTTCAGTTTTGGTTGCAAGTATTTTTTATAAAGTTACTTTCACTTTCTGAACCGGTCCTAAAAGTGAAGGTAACTTTATGAAAAATATATGCAACCAAAATCGAAAGAGTAATCAAGCAGTGATTTTGCGAGGACCTCAGCTATCCAATGTAAAAAAAAAAAAAAAAAAAAAAATGTGAAAGAGTTATTAGAAAAATGTGTCTGCATAGGAATAGCATTAGTTTACGAGTGTCTTCGCATACAGGGATAGGAGCCCTAACTTTCTCACCTACTACAGATTCTGATTGATCAGATAGAATTCACACTAAAGATTTTCAGAATTTATAAAAAAATAATTTCTTGCCAAATTAAAATAATTTTGAAAAATATTTCACTCAAGAATGGGAAAATTGCACATGCTTTATGCTTTATTATTGTTTAACAAATAAAATTATCTTGTGTTGCAAATAACTTTGTTTTGTCAGGTTCAAGTTAGGTTGTTTGTCAAGAGAATTTTTGCCATATATAATCTGACTTGCACAAACATCTAGATGGGGAAGGGAATGAGAATTGACTGATTTTAGATTATATAATCTTGTTTTGTTTATGTATGAAAAGTTGATATTTTAATTGCTAAATAATCTCCTTTTAGTTTGTTTATGTATGTAAAGTTAACATTTTAATTGCTAAATAATTTCCTTTTATTTTGTTATTCTGTTTTATAGAGTTGAAGTTGTTACTGATTTGTTGAATCACATGTTTAAAGATACTACAAAAGAAAGTCCAATTGTCAATGGCATATTAGTTTTATTAGAGTTGTTGATGTTCAAAAAACAAGGGTATGTTTTTATTTGCATGGTTTTTTTTATTTTAATGTTTTTATTTAACTTATTCATCTATGTAAAGATGGAAATTCAAAATTGATTTTCCACGTAATTCCTGATGTGAAATTTTATCAAGTCAGCAACATACAATGAAAGAAATAACGCCCAGTTTCAACTGCCAGTCATAAAATCTGTTTAATGTGTGGAAAAGCATTCTTTGCCATATAAATAACTATAATTAAGGCATTAAAAAATTCAGATAAAGGTAACTTAAAAAACATTCATCTATTTTAACCACTGAGATGTATATAACTATAGTCCATAATGCATTCATATTTGTCTTTGTAATCACTTGTGTTTTTCTCAAAAATAGATTGGGTTTATTTGTGTGATGTTATTAAAAAAAAGATTTCTATCGAAGAATCTCGGTGGGGAAAAAAGGACATTTCAGTCAAAGGATTGTGGAAAAAGACGTGATTTTCTTGAAGGATTGTGTAAAAGACATGATTTTCATTAAAGAATTACAGAGAAAATGCTATTTTTGTTAGATTGCCAAAAAACATGATTTTCATCAAAGGATCCTTTAAATTATATGATTTTCGTCGAAAGTTCGTGGGGGAAAAATGCAAAATTTGTCAGTCTCTCGAAAAAATGTGATGCTTGTCAAACAATTGTTGAAAAATACTTGAATTTCATCAAAATATCATATAAAATATGTAAACTTTGGCAAAAGATCGTGAAAAAAATCCACATTTTGTTGAAGGAGTGCAAAATTATCAAATGATCATGGAAAATACAGCAAAAGAGTTTTAGCAAAGTTTTCGCAAAAGATCATGAAAAATATGTGAATTTTAGTGAAAGACTGGAAAAAAACACATTTCATTGAAGAATCGCAAAAAAAAAAGTACATTTTGTCAATGAATTATGAAAAAATGTGATTTTTGTCAAATGATCATGGAAAGTTACACTAATTTTGGCAAAAGATTGTGAGAAAAACTGCAAATTTTGGTGTAGGATCATCAATCCCACCCCCCATGAAGTTTGTTGGATTGCAGAAAAAAATATGAATTTCATCAAAACACTGCAGAAAAAATGCAAATTTCATCAAAAGTTCATTAGGTCATAAGTTCAGCGTTTTCTTTGCTAAGCCCATATCATGTTTGAAGGATGCTAATGTATACACATTTTCTTTAAATGGATGCTAATAAAAAATTAATAAATCCACTATCACTTCTATCTGATTTTATCATAGTAGTACATGGAAATCAAATTTAAAGTACTCCTGATCGTGTTTTAATACAGTCTTGTTGAGAATACGTTTCTTTCACTTGTATAGTACAATGTGTCATTATTATATAAACAAAATAATAAATGATCAAGTACACTCATCATTAAAAAATCAAATGACACCAATTGCTTGTTTGATTTAAAATAATTTTTAAAAATATGTCAGTGTCCATCTTTAAAAAAATTAGGACAAAACATCTTATAACTAGAAGATTTTAGCGAATAAATCATTAATATTACTGTAGAAATCAGACAGGCAGAACTCTACATCCTGTGAATTCTATGGCAGTCTGCTCGGCTGCCATTGAGACTAACATTAAGTTCGAATCTCCAAGAATCGTCGGATAAATTCAGGGCCCCAAGCCCATCCCTTCTGACTTTTTGTTGCATTTAATTTGTTGAATTTTTCTTTTAAAGTTGTTTTTCTTTTTTCCCCTTCAACCTGGCGAGAAGTGGGTCATAGATAGGAACGCCAGACAGGCACACAGCATTCTGTGTTTGCTGACTGCTGCAGAATTCTCAGAGCATGGTGTTGTGCATGTCCGTCCAATGTCCCTACCTATGACCCAAGTGCCAACACTATAGCCAGGTTGAGGGGGAAAAAATGACAAATTTAAAAAGGAAAATTCAACAATTTAAGTGCATCAAAACAGCAGCAAGGGATGAGCTTCTTGATTGTTAATTGACTAATTTTATTTATTCATCACAGAAAAAAATTATATTTTAAAATGTTAAATTAAATGTTTTTTGGCTTGAGTTTTTGTAAATATTTGTTTACGACTCAAGAATAAATATCATTTGTTACAATAATGTATACTTATGAAAAATCTTTTTTTTTTTTAATTCCCTGTTGCTAAATCTTAAAAAGAAACTGGGCAAAAAATGTAAAGTTTTGTTTTAACAATTAATTCATTTTGAAGCTTTTAATGTCTAGTTTTTACATGACATTGCAACATCATGAAAAGAATGTGGATTTCCATTTATAAAAAATAACTTTTAAATTATAAATTCGGTGTATTTCTGTTTTTAAGTTAATAAAAGTTTTTTTTTCTTTTTTTACTTTTATGATTTATCGCTGTTTTTGCTTGCAGATAATCATCTTGAGATTGTTATAGTCATAACAGATCTCACTTGATAGAACTTCTGAAAAGGTTTCATTTTATTTTGTGATTTAGAAATTAATTTGAATTTTTATATTAGCAGTAACTTTAACAAATATATAATTTTATCTTAAGTCCTTCCTTAAAAGTTTTCCACAAGTCTATCAGAAACTGAAATGAAAGAAAAAAAAAAAAAAGATTATAAGAACAATCAACTCAACAACAACGGAAGATATGTTACATTCAAAGAATGATAATTATATATGACAATATACAAAACATATTTGATTGAAGTTTTTTAAACATGGAAATAACAGAAAAATTGTTTTTTCCAGAAATCACATTTAAAGATTTCTTATATATCCTTTAGTTACATGCATAATTAATTTAGAAGCATCTAGTTATGTTTATTAGTGTTTGCATGTAAAAGTATAAGAAAATGCTGCATCGAAATATTCCTACATCCACTTCCAGTATTTGACTCATTACTTCCTGTTTATTAAATTGGGCCATAATTCCTTTTTTAGTATAATCATAAAAATAAAATTAAAACCAATTTGAAAGCCTAAAAAATTCCTTTTCAAACAAAAAAATTGGAAAATTTTCACAAAAAAGGCTATTTTAATGTAGGCAGATATCCCTATAGTAAATGATCATTAGAAAGTTTTTGGAGTGTGTTTCTTAAAACATCAATGTACTAGCAATTCTGAATCTTTCTTGCCACTACATACATGTAAAAATTCTCAACAAGCTTTAATTTAGATGTTTTACTTCCAAAAATTTGCTTCTGTTTATGTGAAATTATATTTGCCTAACATCTCATTGATTGATGTTATTGCTGTTGGTATAATGATAAGAATCTGTTCTTTTAGCTGATTCTGAATACTCATGGAAAACTTTTTCATTTAGAATTATTCATAAGCTAATGTATGTTTTAAACTCTTTCCAATGGAGTTCAAAAATATTTATGATTTTGGTTTGTCTAGCTGTCTGTCTGCCTATGCTCTTAACTTGTGTAAATACATTTTGATTGCCATTTTATTGATATTTGTTATTAAAGTTTACCATGGCATGTTCATATTAAAATTGAAGTGTTTAACATTTATGGGGGCACTCAGATGAATTACATTTCATTATGATGTGTGGGGAGGGGGGATATTTTGTATGGTATTTCAATGATATTGCACTATTTTTAAACATATTGAAATTGATATAAAATAGGGCGACCCCTATACACCCTATAAAATACAGTGAGCAATTATCATTCATTTACTTGATTACAGAAAAGAATTAAGATACAGCATTGTGTACAAGCAATAATTTGCTAGGAGTGCAGTTTCATTTATTGTATGTCTTTTTAAATTTTAACTTATCTTTTGCATATTGCTTGGTGTGCATATATTTACAGAGCAATACAAAATTTTCATATACTACTGCTAGATGTAACAAATCTATCAATTAAAATCTACCTGATTTTGATATTTCTGATCATTAATATTCTTTATTCTCCCATCCAGTAAAGAGTTTGCCACATATAATGATTTAATAATATTGTATTTCATGAAGTGAAAATCTCTTATTTGGATAGTTATTTGTTGACACTAAATAATTTCTTTTAGTCTTCATAATCCATGAAAAAGGTAGTTTAAAGAAAAAACTATTCATCACCCCCCCCCCCTTCCCTTAAAAAAATAATTCACCGACATGTTGACTTTTTTACAGACTGAATAGAATTTCTCTTACTGATCTTTTCATAAACATCAGCAGTTTTAACTGCTAGTTTTCAACAGCAGAAATCAGATATTAAGAAATTAATGCAAAAAATAAAAATATTATTCAACATATCACTGTATCATAACTTATTACATTATCTAAATCTCATTATATCAATAATAAATCAAAAAATGTAATCAATTTTATTTATGCATTTCATGATAGACAAACTGGGTTTTTTTATACTTCATTATCTAGGAATTAAAGATTTATATAAACAATAAATTATCATTATTTCAAAAAAGCTGGCATTGTCCAAAACATTAGAAAGCAATATTGCATTTTACTGACAGAAATATGAAGGAAACAATGCATTAGAAGAAACGTAATAAAGAAAAGAAAAGAATTATTGCACTTAACAGATCTAAAGAGGCTTTGATACAATTTATTGACCATCTGATGTTCGTAATAAATCAGCTGATTAAGGATGAATGATATGATTTCTAAAATTTGTGGTGCTTTAACAAGAAAATTTACAGTCCTGCATAAAATAATTAGAGCACATTTTCACATATTCATTGAAATATCAATTGTGTTATGCATTTCTTAAATGAACTAAGTTTTTTTTTTATATTATATATACGTAGTAATATGCAAGTCCATAGATCTTACACAGGGCTGCACAAAGAAATACTTGAACTATATATGGTAATTGCTTAAATTGGGTTTTCCAGATTCTTTACTTAAACATTACCTTATTAACTGTGAAATTTTCTTACAGTGTTCTGAATGTGTTGGATATAGTCAATGCTTAGTTTTGAAACCATTTTTTAGACCTGCAGGAGTTCAACAAATGCCATCCAATCCGAGTGATTCTCCTCTCCAAGCAGAAAATGCACCCTCCTGCTATATGGCTCTCTTTCGAAGTGCAGAGGCAGAACAAATGACAGCTTTAGATGCTGAGAGGTTATCTCATGGTGTAAATAATGTGTTAACAGCTGTTACTCCTCGGCTACTTGATTTTCATAATCTTCTTTTGAAACCTCCACATGTAAGTTTCTATATATAGTTTTAATAACTTTTTCTTTCAATGTTCATAATGTATTGAGTAAACACACAATTTTTACTTATTTCTACATAAAAAATATGTAAAAAACATTAGTCTCTAAATAATAACATTCAGATAATTCTTTATATATATATATATACAGGGTGTCCGAAAAGTCTGGAAACGGCCGAATAACTCGAGAAATACATATGAGATTGAAAAACGTAAATATACGTGTTAAATATTTTTAAATAAGCTACTCTGTTATACCAAATTTGACCTTTGAAACCGAACCCCTGGGGGTCAGAGGGGGTCTAACTTTGAAATCTTAAATTATAACCCCCATTTTTTATTGCAGATTCGGATTCTACGGACAAAAATACGCAACTTTTGTATTTGATGTTTATTTCAAATCTTCGTTTATCACGGTGTAATCGAGCATATTAAATCGATACATATTCCCGCTTTTCCAACGGGATTTTCCCTAATCGAAACTGATTGGGCAGAATTTTTGACGTCAAATTCCTCGTCTTTTGTATGAATAGCGTTTCCTGAAAATCACCCGTGGTGACTATTTCAATAGTGCTACACTGTTAAAAATTTGACCCATTTGCTGCAGCGTCACTCCACAGCTATTATAGAATATCTCTTTTGTGACTAATGAGAATGCTCCATAACACAGTAAAGTAATCGTTTTCTTTAAAAGCGGTGGAGTGACGATGCAGCAAAAGGGTCAATTTTTTTACAGCGTACTTTACTGTGTTATGGAACATTGTTATTGATCATGAAAGAGATATTCTATAAAAGCTGTAGAGTGACGCTACAGCAAATGGATCAAATTTTTAACTGTGTAGCACTCCCGAAATAATCGGCACAGGTGATTTTCAGGAAACGCTATTATTGCAAAAGACGAGGAATCTGATGCCATAAATTCTCCCCAATTAGTTTTGATTAGGGAAAATCCCGTTGGAAAAGCGGGAATATGTATCGATTTAATATGCTCGATTACACCGTGATAAACGAAGATTTGAAATAAACATCAAATACAAAAGTTACGTATTTTTGTCCGTAGAATCCGAATCTGCAATAAAAAATGGGGGTTATAATTTAAGATTTCAAAGTTGGACCCCCTCTGACCCCCAGGGGGTCGGTTACGAAGGTCAAATTTGGTATCACTGAGTAGCTTATTTAAAAATATTTAACACGTATATTTACGTTTTTCAATCTCATATGTATTTCTCGAGTTATTCAACCGTTTCCAGACTTTTCGGACACCCTGTATATATATATATATATATATTACTGAATCTAATTTAGTTATTTAGTTTAGTTAACTTCCGTTATTACTGAATCTAATTTTTTCATGTTGTTGAGATTACAGTTATCCTTTTATAGATTTTTATTTATATATTTTATAGTAGACTCCCTTAAATCCGCAAATCTCTAAAATCTGCAGAACTTTTTCCCCTATGGGTCGGTTTGAGACCAGGCCTAGGTATTTTGACCCATGCAGACTATCAGCATATTTTGAAAATGAGAGACATGATCATAAACCGACATTTAATAATGAACAATTTGTGGATGATGATCTCTAACTTGCTTTCAAAATGAGTCACTCTTCGTTTAGAAGCATGGTTAAGTGGAGTAAGTCCCGAATTTTGGAGAATTTTGATGTGAAATTTTTAAATATGAAGATTTTTTAAGTTTTGTTCAATTTAGGAATAGATAAGGAATAATTTCCTAATTGGGAATTTTGCCCTACGGGGGCCATATAAAAATTTAATTTTGTATTTTTACAAATAGACTCTCCCTTGGAATTGCAATATATCTCATCAAAATTTGCATGTTTTTTTTGTGAAACTTTGCAATTGGAAGTGTGTGCCTAAGAGCAATATTTAAGGAGATAGCCTATTGATTTGCTAATTATGACTCACTTGTATATCTAATTATTATCAGTTAAATTTCAAGACATAATAGTCCTTTAATTTATTTATATGATACTAATTTTAGCGACACTTTCATATTGCTTTGAGCGTTAAGCAATACTTTTGTATATCTCAATGTATATTGTTATTGAAATACAGTACTTATCTATTTTATGCAATAATAAAAATCAATAGAACTTTATAAAGTTTGCAATGTATATCTTTTAATGTGTCTAATGCTTGACTGAAAAAGGACTTAATGCTCATAGCATTAAAAAGAGTAAACTGAAACTGATTAGCAATTGTTAATATGCTGAGTACTTTCCATTTAAGCTGTCTCTTATTTAAGGATATAATCCTCTAATAAATAAAAGATAAGTAAATTTTAAATAAATTTTCAGTTATTACTTAAAACAATCTATGTATTTTATGGTTTTATATCATATTTTTCACTGTCAGACACTGGTGACTGATGCAGTCTAAATGTAAAGTTCAGTGTCAGTCACCGGTGACTGATGGGGCATTCAACATGTTAATTATAGTCATTCTACATTCCAAACTTGTTTTTATTCATTTCCAGAGTGATTGAATTTCGTAAGTAAATTTGTGGGAATCACATTTATAAAATGATTAATAGAGTGGTTATTTTTATAAATTCATCTTTAATTAAAGCTTTGTGCTATTTTTTCCATTATTAATTTTTAAAATTAGGTTTTAGGATAATTCATTCCTCCAACCTTTATTTCTCTGTATCTTATTTATAACACTTCTGTTCTGTAAGTATGTTTGAACCAGAAATATTATTTAACAAATGAAATCAATCTGATTTCAAATGACTATCATATAGAAGCAATGTAGGTAGCAATTAAGTTTTTTTTTTTTTTGTTCAAAGTAGTTTTTTTTTTTTTTTTTTTTTTTTTTTTTTTTTTTAAAGAAAATAGAAGATTGGCAAGTATGATTTAATTTTAAAGCTATTTGCAAGTTTAAACTTCCTTCCTATTATTTTTTCAGAAACCGCCCATAACATTAACTATTGGATGCTTAGATCCACCTCTTGGCTATTGTAGAATAGAAGTTGCCCATTTGATTTCAGCCTTGTTGTCTACAAATAATCATCTTGTAAATGAGAAACTGGCCTCTCTCAAAACCATTGTTGTTCTAATGGTGAGTAATTCTGATAATTTATTTTTACTAAGAAACTATTAAGTATGGTGAATTCATGATCTAAACTTTATAGCACATAGATCTTAAAAATTCCGAAACTATATTGTGTATATTGTATTTATTTATTTCTTTTATTAGCCCTGTAAAATTGGGATATTCATTTATGTACATCCTGTAATGATAAATATTGGATTATCGGGGAAAAAAGTAATAAATCAAATTTATATTCAAAAGTAAGTTATTCATATAGAATTTAATAATGTATATAATCTAAATCAATATAAAATTATTAATTAGTTAATAGAAATAATAAAAATGTATATATCATTTTTAAAAGCTCAGAAAAAAATTAATAAAATATAATGAGAAAAATAAATACAAGAATTTTTAAAAGATCAAAAATAAAATAATTATAATATTTAAATATTAATATATTCTGTAATTAATTTTAATAATTAAAATATATGAAATCTTAAATTCAATTTTCTGATTTATTTAATTGCATTTTATAAATTTAAAATGCATCTAAATAATGAAAAATAGTTGAAAGTTAAAGATGTACTTAGAAAAAAAATAAATAATGATATAAATTTAACTAAATAAAAAATCAAACAAGATCAAATCCAATAAACTTTGTTTATAAAATGTTATTCACTTATTGTGACAAAATCAACCTTGAGATGACGTAACTTTCTAAGTACTTCCCAGAAATGTCATCTCTAAGGTTGTTTCTAAGATGTACCTGGGAGTTCAATCTTAAAAAAAAAAAAAAAAAAAAAAAAAAAAAAAAAAAAAAGATAAAATCTCTTCCCCAGGAGCACCTGATACTGTCATTTTTAATATCATGAGGAATTTGGGATAACTTGGAGTTCTTTTCATCAAGTTTTATAAAAGTGGCATTAAATTTGATTGAAAGTGAATGCAAATATTATCCTCCCTCAGTCCTGATGTTGCGTGTAGGCGACACTAAAGAACACGCTTTAAATTCATTTAAATGCTTCTAAAATTGTTAAAATTGCTTCGACCTTTTTCAGAAAAGTGTACTTGTCATAAGCATTGATATACATACTATTACATATTATTTCCTAAAAGTAACAAATTGAACACTCAAAGTCTACCCGACTTTGATGTTTTGCTAACATTAATAAATAAAATTCCCTCATTCCTCTGTCCAGAGAAAGTGATAAATCAGCCACATAAATTAATAAAAAAATAGGCATTGTATGAATTGACTTACCTGGGTATAAGTATAATCCATCCTAAGTAATCCTTAGTAAGTATAATCCATTAAAAAGAGGGATTGCATGAAACAACATTTTTATGATAAAGTTGAACATCCTGAGAGAACTTCTGTCTCTTACATATTCCGAACAGCTTTGATCTAATTTTACTACAAGAGTCAGTAGTTTAAACAAAGATAAAACAAAACAAAAATTATATCACCATAATTAAATTTGCTATAAATTATTATAAATATCCAGAATATTCATTTGAAAGCATAAAAAAAAACAATCTATTTTAATGATTCTAAATTCAGTAAAAAAACTGTCATCTTATTAAAAATTCCCAGACATTAAATTGGCAATAAATTTGTATAAAGTAACTTTGTGATCATTATCTTACTCATAAATATTCCCCAAAAGCCCTTAATGTAAATAAATTACATTTTCTGTCACGGATAAATCAATAAGTTGTATCATTGATATAAACAATAAATTATTATTATTAGAATTAGGTTATAAAGATTTGATTGCTTCTTACTGATAGAAATATAGCAGTACTTTTTTAGGAAAAACATAATAAACAAAAAAAGGGAAATGACTAAAGTTGACAGATGTAAAGATGCCTTGTTATAGTTTATTAACCTCTGGTGTTTGTAATTCTTCAAGTCACTTAATTAAAGAAAAATGACATATTAAAATTATCTGATTTATGATATTTTAACATATACCGATACATCTTTGCCGGTGTTTTACATTAATTTTAAACTAGCTTTTGTGGCCATTTTTAATATTTGTCTCAGGACTGAGGAAGTTATACAAGACCTACATAGGTTGGGTTATATATATGGTTATAATTTAATAATTATCTGTTCTTAATTTCAATTTTTAATGATGCTGTTTCGAAAATATTACTGGTTTTAATAACATTGTGGAATAACTGTTTATAGTAATCTTTACAAATAATTGCATATTTGTTTGCATTTTTTTCAGGATATGTTTTTTGAGTACTCATGGAATAACTTTCTGCACACTCACGTTGAGCATGCTATTGGAAGAATATTAACTAATGCTCCTACAGTTGATGATGAAGGCAATAAAGTTCATCCCTTACTGGAACAAGTAATATCTAGTTTTGCATTAATCAGAAACATTTTTGCATTCAAATGTCATATGTTATGGCTGTAAAAATAAGATATACCTTGTGTGATATAGATATACATTGCAGGCTAGAAGTTTGAGACTAGTTCAAAAAAACTTTTAATATCTATAAATGCTCGAAAAACATTAGAAAATATCTTGAAAACTGCTCCTGTACATCTTCTATAGTTCTTGTGAAATATCTAAAAAGTAAATTAATTTGTTCATTCATCAAGTAATGGATGAATAAATGCAATGTTTCCGAACATCAATAAATGCTGAGTTTGAGTAAGTCGGGTAGAATGATTGTTATTTATTTAATGCTCCCTATGTGTTCATTTAAACTACTGTTTTACTTTTACTGGTCTCTTATTTAACTATTGTTTTAGTTTTTTTGTGTGTTTTATATTAAGATACACTATTTTGTTGAAGTTCTTCACACACTTTCTTCTTTAGTCTATTTTTGAGGTTATTTCTGTCAAAACGTCTTAGAAATGGTGAAAAAGCAGGAAATCAACATTGAAACACAGTTTGCTGTCATTTTTCTACATAATGAAGGCAAGTCTTAACGTATGATTGTCGCTCAGGGAAAATTATCGAAGACTTGTGTTCATCGCACAATGGTTCGATGCAAGAAAACAGGCAGTAATCAGGATCGAACACGTTCAGGAAGGCCAATAGCAACCACTTCTAGCAAGGATAATTTCTTGTTATTAGCAGTAAGGGAAATAGAGGGCTAACAGTACCAGAAATTTGTGATAAAGTACACAAATCTCAATCTAAATCTGTATCGCTCATTACTGTAAAGACTTGAGAGACGCTAATTTGTTTGACTATGTTGCCATCCAAAACCACTATTAAAAGCTCAGAATGAGACGAAATGAATCCATTACGGCTTTACCTATCGACATTGGACAGGAAAAGATTTTTAAAATGTTCATTCAATGACAAATCAGAGTTCAAAATATTTGGAATAAAAATGTGAATTTTTGTTTGCCATTCTGCCAGAGAAAAGGGCTGCAAACTTCTGTGGTGCCATCTGTGAAGCACAGCAGTGGGTGTATTATGATCCAGGGTTGTTTCTCTGGGTATAGAACTGTAAATTTAGTATGAATACAAGGAATTATGAAAAAAGAGCATTATAAAACAATTCTCAAGACAAATGTCTCTGCATCAAGGCTAAGTTTAATTGGCGATCGACTCATTTTGGAGCAAGATAATGACTTTAAACATAGTTCAAAATTGAGCAGAGGTTATTTAGAACAAAAAGAAGCTAAAAGTAATACACCTTTTGTTTCTTTTTGTTATAAGATGTGGCGTCCTCTGCACCCAGATGTGACTTTTAAGGAAGATCTCCATAGAAACATTTGTGATCGACGACCTCATCACATATACAATATGTGACATGTGGAAGGATTTAAATGAAAGCTCAAACAATATACCGTAAGAAAAAAATTATAAATTATTGCTTGTATGTCGATACTAGTAAAAACTGTTATAAAATGCAAAGGAGGATTTTTCAATGCAAAATCACACTAAGCCATTTTTACCATTAGAAAATGCATTTTAAAAGGAATAATTCATAATTTATCTATATTTCGATTAATTTAGTTTCTCAGAATATATATTTTGTGATGATTAAACTTTTGTCTGAAAATATCAGTAAGTGTTTGAATTTTATTTTATTTTCTCATTTTCCTCAGTGTGGTTTCAAACTTTTGGCCAGCAGTGTATATATTTTCTCAATGTGTAGTATCTAAATTTCTATATAGATCATGGATTTCAAACCAATGCTCTGGTATTTTCTGCTTTTTCGTTATATTCTTTAACTCATTTTCTGAAGAATACTTTTTTATTAACATATAGTTTTTTCACTACTGACTTTTCCATTATTGACAAATGTCTTGCTATTTTTGAAAACCTGTTAAAAACCAGTTGCTATCTGTACTTCATTTTCTATGCATTCCTCAGTTAAGGTACTAGTCCTGCATCAGGTTGGTTAAACTTATTTGTACCTGACTCACACTTCGGGTTCAGTTGATATATTTTTCTATTGTGAGTCAGTTGACTACAAATTTTTTGCTGCTGGTCAAGCTGTGGTCGGGTTGACTTTCAGCGTTTTAAATTTGGGTCAATTCCAGGTTGAGTTTTGATCTTTGTGAATCAAGTTCGGGTTGACTCAGTTTTTAAAAATAATGTCCAATGTGTTTTTTGAGCTTAAAAATCTATGTACAATAAGACCTCTATAACGAACACTCCTGAAAAGCAAACACCAGAATTTAGTGAACACTTTTACAATTCCTAATACTTATATTTTTGTACACTTATGTCTCTGATTACTGAGCGCATGCATAACATGTGTATTTGTGCATAAACTATCATAAATATGATACATGCATTTTTGTCTGTCTAAAAAATGAAACATTAGTAATACATTTCTTTTTTCCAAGCAAAGAAAAAACAATTTAAAAAAAATCTAAGATTATATTTCTTATATACATTTGATTTATCATGCAGTAAATTGAATATATTCAAATATATAATTATTTTCCATCTGAAAGATGGTTCTACTCTAACTTTTTGTGAAAATCATAACAACCCAATTTGCAAAAAATCTAAGTATGACCTGCAAGAAATAACCTAGGGTGAATCTGCTCTAAAAAAAAAAAAAAAAATACTAAGGAGCAACCCGACATCAGGGATGTAGTGGAGGGTATAAGTGGGTATACGGACTATACCTTCTGAATTTTTCTAATGCACACCGTATACCTTCTGTTTCTCAAGATAGCTATAGTATATACTTTCTAGGTTATACCCTGTGCCCTTGAGTGTATACCTTCTGTTTTTTCTATGACTACATCCTGAGTTGTCTGCTGTTCAGAGGTTTTATTATTTTTAATATTAAAGAATATATATTTGGATATTTTCTTGTATAAAACATAAAATTGGTTTTAGAGATACAACTGTAGATTGTTTTTCATAATTGCATTAAAACATGGCTTACTTTGGGTTGGGCTGTTGTGGGTTGAAGTATTGCAGGTTTGGGTGAAATATGTCGGGTTGCAGATTGAGGAAATTTTTTTGGTGGGTTTGGGTTGGGTTGTGGGCGTGCTTCAAAAAGTATTTTTGGGTTCAGATCAGGTACAATCTGACCCATGCTGGACTCTACTTTGAAGCTCTTGGCACAGTAGTTTTGCAGAGATTTCCATCCAAAAAATTACTATAAATCAACTCTGAAATTAGCAGTTGTTTGACATCCTCATCCCCTTTTCTACTAAAGGTAAAATCTGCAAAAAGATTTGAATATACTTTTTTCTTTTTAAAAAGAAAATCAAAGTCTAAATTTTTAAAGATAGTATTCAATTCTGTATAAAATTTAAATGTTCATATAAAATTCACTCGAAATGTGCATTACTCAAAGTTTAAATTTTCCAAAATATTGTTTCCCATCTAAATTCGCAAAATCTTGTTGAAATGAAATATATTGCTTGGATTGAGTACATCTAAGATATATTAAACAAGCCCTTCCATTGGAGTTTAAAGTAAATGCCCAGTCATCAAGCCAATAGGTTTTGTAAATTATTCTGAAGAAATGACTTATTTTATTTGAAACAATTGGTTATTTCCCCTCCAGATTAGTAAAGATTTAAAATGTTCTTGAATATATAAAAATGTTTTATTTATAATTTATTCCGGAAATCTGGATACTCTTGGCCTGAAGTGCCTGCATGTTATTTCAATTGCTGTTGACTGCATAACAGTCTGTTGTCAAATCCTTAAATTTGCTAATTAATTTCTTTTTCAGATTTTAACACAGTACAAAATCACCATCAAGATTCTGGAAAATTTTGAAGAGAAACCAGTAAAGTAGGTTACACTTGTTTAAAGTTTGAATGCTATTTTTTATTTGAATAAAATAAATTGAATCTGTTTCTCTTTTAGAGCTGGGAAAAAAGGTTATATGGGTCATCTCACAAAAATTGCCAATCGAATTGCTCAAAATTCTGATGGCCGTGTTAATAGTACTTTGATTCAAGAAAAACTAAAAGGTAGACACATTCGAGTGTACAAATTTCCATTTCTATAAAATTAAATATTTAAATTTACTTATACAGAATTTTCTTTTCTTTATTCATAAAAATATTCTCTTTATCTGTATTGGTATTTATTTCATCAGTATTTATTCATACTTAGTTTAATATGTGACTAATAAGTGATTTAAAAATAATTTCTTTCGTGCATAACAAATATTTGTTTCTTTTGCTTTTGAAGTAGTTTCGTTTTCTTAATACTTATTTTCCTGGTTTCTAGTTTTTTATCCTGTTGAAAATGGATGTTTTAACAACTTCTTTTAATCTTTTTCTGAAGTTTGTTGTTCTATTTAATTTTTTTCTCATTGAGAGTAAAATGTTATTTTTTATTTGATTTTTTTCTATCTTATCTTTATCTATCTCTAAACTAGCAATTCATATTAAAATAGCAAGTAAAGCCTTTGTGCAAAAATGTTTAAAGATAGAAAACCAACGATTATAAATGCACAAATAAAGTATGATAAGGGAGCAAACAGCTGTTTCGAATCTATTTTAGCAATTCATAATGAATAGCCATAATATTTCAATTTAAAGTTTTGGTGATGGATTATAATTAAATGTGAAATTATTGGTTTGTAATGAATGAATGAATATATTTATAAAATTTAGTTTTTCTTGTTTTGTTTGTTGCTGTTAAATATAAAATATTTGTTCAAAAATTCAACAGCTGATTTATATGTTATAGCAAGGCTGTTCAATGTGTCCCCCTTTAATGGTTTTCTTAGCACTCCTTCAAATGTTTCCTCTTAGCAGCTTTGCTTAAAAATAAAAATCCCTTTTTTTTAAGGTTGTTTTCATTAAAATGAATAATATTTGCATTTTTTAAAACTATTTTTATAGGCACGCTTAAAGCCATCACCTCCCCAACTCCTTTCCTTCTGTGCAATTTGTTTTAAAAATAAATTACCTTTCTGAAAAATGAATGATCTTCAGTGTAAAATAAGGAGGTTTTTTCCCCCTACAATTTATATTTAAATAAATGTCTGGAATCATATGATCCTTATGGCTACTACTGTGAAATATAAATTTTGAAAATCTACCACTATTGTTGCACAATAATCTTAACTTCATTTTTAAGGTATTCTATGATTAAGTAAAGCAAAGATTTCTATTCAAAAACAGTGATAGGTGAATTTTTTTCTTTTTAGACTAAAAAGGAAAGGAAGTTTCCATAGGGTTCTTTTTGGAATAGAATTTTTTTTCCTATTTATGCAACACTTTTTGGTTAATTTCAAAACTGCATTTTTGAAAATGTTTGCTTTCTGAGCAAAGATCAATTTAGAATTTCTATATATAGCATGAAGATTTTTTTTCTTTTGAATGAAGGGAGAAAATATCCTAAACCAAACCACCCAAAATAATATTTGTTTTGAAAAATTAATTGGTGTACTTCCATAAGTTTGTTAAAGGTATAAAATCTAATATATCTAACAAACTGTCTTCATATTTTTTTTTTTTTGAGTTTTTATATTTATTGTTAGATTATAAATTTGTTCTTTTTGTTTTTTAAATACTTACTAATTTATGAAAGAAAATTATATGTACAGTTATATATCATTAAAAATAGCTGTTAAAATGTGTCGAGTTTGATGCCATAGTATAAATTAAAAGATTTTCTACCATTTTCTTATTTCCTACTTTCATGCCTGATGTATTTTAAACAAAAGAATTTGATAAATTGGTAACTCCAATAAGTTGTGGAAGATTGGGTCACATTGGGACAAAGCCCTTGTCTCGCAATATTCATGGCGGGGGGGTTCTCAAAAAATTGTCAGAGATAGCACCAGTATTGCCCGTTATCACATGTGCTTGCAAGTCTCATAGAAAAACTCTATTTTTTGATGCTCCAAAGTAACTTTTCAAAGTTATTTTATGATGAAATTACCTTTAATTATTATAAATTATTGCAAGGAAGTTTTAAGAATATAAATATACATATAAGGCTATTTTTACAATTCCAAGATGCATCTTACCAAGTTCCAATGATTTGGTTTCATTTTTTGGATTGAAATTAAATTAATTAAAACTGAGATTCAAAGTACTGTGATTGTCTGCATGTTATGCCGGAAATATTAGTTTCTACAATACAGCAATAAACTTGTTTATGATTAAACTTTTTTAACTTAGATCTTTTTGATCATTGATGTAAAATAGATATTGTGTGTGCTTTAAAATTAATATATATATATATATATATATATATACTTATTTTTATATATTTTATCTATATATTTTAAAAGCATTTTAGGAATAGTATATGTTTTGTTATACAATTAAACCAGTTCAAGTTCTTATTAATTTCATATGTCATTACAAGCTTTTGATCATCTATGTTCCAATACTGACTTTCTCTCTTAAATTGTTATTTTAAATAATAGATTAATAAATATTGTTACAAAATTCTTACTCTTTGTGTTATTTATTTATTGAAACAATTTTCTAAGTGATTTTTTTTAATAATTAAAAATAACAGTGGTTTATTATATTTTTCAGAATTAGAAGAAGACTATCAAAAACAGTGGGACACTTTTGTGAATGAGACTTTAGCTGAAATTAACAAAAAGAATTCAACTCAGCCAGTAAGTTTCATTTCTTTTTCTCTCTAACTTGTTTTGAGTCTTATGAATTTCTAATGATTTGACAAAAATTATTTTAGCCCTTATCCATTTCCTCTGTTGACAAAGAATCTCCATTTGGAATCGAAGCATCAAGGCATCCGGTAAGTACCTATATGTATATTTTTTCATTTAATTATTTTATTTCTCTTTCCATTTCAGAATATTGAATACATTATTTGCTTAACATGCGAATTTCTTGTTTTGATCTAATTTGGAATTCTATGCACAAAAATTTGAATGTTTTAATTTTTAAGGACACTTTCCTTAGCTCTCACTAGAGTCCCACATCAGGTCGTGTTTGCACCATATTGTTTTGTTTTAGGTTGGGTTGACTTCCGCTCTTAGTTTTGTATTGATTTTTTATTGTTTTGGGCTGGGTTTGGGTTTTGACTCTGGCAGGTTCTGTTTGGGTTGACCTAATTTTTCGTAAGAATGTTCAAAATATTCTTTCAGGTTAAAAATCTATATACAATATGACCTCAATAATGAATACTCCCAAAAAGCAGACAGCTATTTAGCAAACACTTTTTAAACTCCTAACAGTTATTTGTATGTTGATACTTCTTCTGAACAGGGGACCTCTCAATCTACACTCATGTCTGTGTTTGTGTACATAAAGTATCACAAATATGATGCATGTGTTTTTGAGAGTATCAGAATCAGGTTCTGTTTGTGCTACCTCAAATCAGACACTCAAAAATCAGTCACCTTTATTTAGTGAACCAGGGTTTCCACGCCACCTGGAGAACCGGGAAAACACAGGGAATTTAAAAATCCTCTCCCAAAACAGAGAAAATCCAGGGAATTTTAGAAAAATCCAAAAAAATCTGGAAAACACAGGGAATTTTTTCCCCTACTATATCCAAACATAATTTTTTTTTTTCCGCTTTCATTTTGAAAGCCAAATTGAATATTATGTTATGATATTTTTTAAGATAAAAAATAAACCAGTGTTGTGTATGAAAGTCATCCTATATTTTATGTGTCCTGTATTTTAATGTAAATATTAATTGAATGCATAAAGTAAGTAGCTTTTCCTCTTTTCTTTTCTTTTTTATTTCTGTAATTTTTGTGATATTATGTTCAAGATAATTAATTTTTAGGTGAGATTCTTTAAAATTTTTTAATCTTTAAATTATTAGATACAAAGTTTTTAGATATTTTAACATTCATTTACAAATATTTCAAAGTATTTTTTAGCAGAATGTTTGAGTATCACTTTACTGTTTTTATTATTCTTAATGTAAAATGTGGGGTTCAATAATAAGTGTAACAACTTTAAAGGGTTTTTTTCATTTGCTCATATCATATAATGAGCCCATTATATTTGTTCAATTAATTGGGTAATGGTAAATTATAAGATTTCTAATTTGCCTTCATACATGCATATATTTTTGCGCACTCAACATAGAATAAATGCATTGCAGTACAGGGAAAACAGGGAATTTTTTTTCAAGATTAGAGTGGCAACCCTGTGAACTCTTTTTCAATTCTGAACAGTTATATATTTGTATGCTTATGCCTCTGAATAAGTTCATAACTAGTATACACATGTAACAAATGAATGTGTGCATAAACTATCACAAATATGTGTTTTTATGTGTATCAAGATTGATTTTTTTTTTCATATTGTGGGAGAGTAAAAAATGGGTTTTAATTGTACCATAAAGAAGGAATTACCTATGATCACATCTCTTATACATATTTTATTTCTCATGCAGCAAATTGAAACTATAATCATTCATATTCAAATATCTATTTTTATCTGAAACACAGTTTTGCTCAAAAATCTTGAAAAAACCCAGTAAACCATCATCTTGCTAAACCTAAATTTGACCCTGAAGGAATTTTTTTAAAGTGATCCAGATACAAAAAAAAAAAAAAAAAAAAAAAAAAGTTAGGGATGGCCCAATTTGATTTATTTCAATAATCATTGGATGTCCAGTTTTTACTATATTTGAATTTTAACATTACAACAATTTTTTTCTGCCATTGTCAAATGACACCTTAAAATGACCTCTTTTAAAGTTATAAGACTTCAATTTATGGTTTTTCATTTGTAGATTTTTTTTTTTGGATTGAAAGATTTGCAAATCCTTAATGCACTGAAAACTTTTATATAATTATTATATTCAAAAACTATGAGCTGTGAAAAACTTTAAAAAGATGTCATTTGAGTAGTTTCAAATAGTGTTAAAGAATATACATATGTCGGATTTTGTATACAAAGATATAATTGGTATTAGAGTTATAGTTATAGATTGTAACAAAATGTAAATTAATTTACAATTGAGGTTCAGGTTGCAATTTGAAGTATGTCCAGTTCAGGTTGTGTAGAGGGTTGACTTCAAATGGAATTTGCAGGTTCAGATCGACCTGGCCCTTGTAGGGCTTTAGGCTCCACTGGATTATTTCTACTTGAAGACGGTTTAATCTGAAATAATTTAAACTTAGTTTAACATTTGAAAAAAGTTGTAAACTACTTTGAAATTGAGTGGTTAAAGTTGATGCTGGAAATAAAGACATGTACACCTAACAGGAACACTGTTCCACTAGTTTGTATCATTATAATTCTTATATGATTTATGGTGGTAAATGTGTATGTAAAATATAGTTGATTCATGGGCTTCTTTTCCATCACAAGTTTGGGTATATTGAGTAAACATACTGGGTGAATCAGGAATATAACAATAATTTGGCTCAGCACCTCTCTTTGAAGTAAATCTTTTTATTTTGTAATTCAACAGTACATAATATTCACGAGTCCTGAGAAACCATTTTTTTTTCTACAATCACATCCTGAATTTGTTAGAACAAGCTCAAATAAAACTGAGCTCATAGCAGGGGCACATGAGTTTTGTTGAAGAATTTAGGTTATTTTAATAGATAATTGTTATTTATGATCTAAAAGTAATAATAACTGTCAAACAGAGAAAAGTTAATTACGATTTATGATTTAAATTAATCATCAAATACTTATTTTGGCATTCATATAATTTATAACTTAAATATAATCCTGAATCTAATGTCACATTTGAAGAAACTTATTTGGACTTTATTGTTTTGAGTACTCATTGAGTATAAACATTCACATACATTAATATTCTTTAGGATTTTTATGATAGGTAACTCCTTTTTCTTATGTATATATATATATACACTCACATTAGGTTTTTTAGGTTGTATCATTAATAGAATCCCTTAAAAAATGAAAAAAAGTTTATTTTGTATTAAAAAATGGTATATTTTGTTTTTTCTAAAACAAAGATCTTTTATTAAAAAGGCTCAGTTTTTTAAAAGTGCTAGTGACATCATTGTATACATTTTTTCATGATTATATATATGATTATACATTATTTTCTTGCCTTAAGTACACCATCTTGTACCATTAATGACCTTGTAACAGTTGCCCCTTCTGCTTTTATGCTATTTTTTCCATTTCATCTTTGAATTTTGAAAATGTTATTATATGTTATTGTATATTAACAAATGCATTGTTATCCAATTATTAACAAATGCATAGTGCATCCCTATTCCTTTTTAAACTAAAATTATATTTAAAAAAATATAATTATTGAAATATTATTTTATTAGACATTTGATATAATTCAAGAAATGAAACAAAACCCCATAAATAGTGCATACAAATTATGCCTATAGTTGATTAGACATATATTTTATGTGAAAGACAAAATCGCGCCAGAGATATCAACATACACATATTAAATATTACAGAAATACTTGAAAAACATAGGTGAAAAAGTTATTGAAAATAATAGATAATGCAATACAATACAAACAGTTACATTGAAAATAGTGCATCCCTAACATGCTCTGTTATCAAAGGATTAAAGAACCTTTATTTTCAATTATCTTTAGGGTTTTTTCTCCTTTGTATTAATGTTCAACAACTAGTTTAAATTTTATTAAATTGTACTTTTAATTTCATGACTATTTTGTTGTATTTAATATATTTTGTAAGTTTCAAACTTTTTAATCACTGATTATTTACTGAGTTGACATTGGCTCTTTCTGATACTTTTTTCTTAGGGTGAAAAAGTGTAATAACTCTTTTTTACCCTTGCATGCATTAAAAAGTTACACTAAACAATTAACAGACAAAAGTATGAATTTTTGTGAGTGATCATCTGTTGTATTTGTTGAAAGTGTAGCAATGATTTTCTTTTTCTAATATTAGGCTATTTCTGACTATCATATGCAGGAAATGACCAGCAACTTTGTAGATCAGTTTGGCTTTAACGATGATGAATTTGGTGACGCTGATGACAGTCTAATGTAAGTTTCAACAGATTCTTTACGTGAACATGCACAGTGATCTTTTTTCTTATACTAATACTTCTCATTTCTATTTCTGTAGCTATGCTCGAAATGCCTTGAATCCATTGTCTCAGAACTTTACAATGAGTGAGGGAAGTGATATGGTGAGTTTTCAAAATTAAGTAAACTCTCATTATATGTAGTATTGTTTATAAATTTTCCTTTAAAATTCTCCCCTGTCAAAGAAAATTTTATTCTTTCTTTTCTGTCCATAAAACTTTGATAATTTCATAGAAGTCTCAAATGTATTTTCTGATCCAAACTGCCAAAAATTAAGAGACAAACATAAGATGTTAATTGTGGTTGCTCAAGGGAAATCTGTATAAATGATAGATGATGCAGTTAGATACTACCATCTTTACATTTTTAATGGTCACAAGTCACAACAAGCCAAAATGCTTTCTTTCATCTCCTTTCATCCAATGGACAATCATTTCATGATTTCATTGAGAGGTCAGCATGATTATTGTTTAAACCACCCTGATAGTTACTTTGTGATATCAAAGTTGTATGATGATTTGTCACAAAGCAATGCTCAAAGAAGTCTCCAATTGTTGGTCACCTGAGTCCTACACATGACTTAAAAGCAAAGTTATTTGGTGATTTGTTAGATGATAACTTCATAATGAAGTCAGTGCTAACACTAGGTCTGTTTTTTAGCAACTGGTCCTTTTTTATTTACTTCAAGTCCATATTTTGACATTGTTAACTAACCTTTGCTTTAAATTTTATTGATGATTGGTACAATACTTTCTATAACTCTTAAGTGTTTAACATAAAAGTTTCCACTTTATGAAACATTCAAAGGAACTTTCCCATGCAATTTTGAATGAGGGTACCTATTTTTTCAGTAATTTACAGTTCAAACCATTTCAGCACATAATCTTTTAGGTAAATTTGCCTGAATTAACATTGTTGTAAATCCCTCCATTAAAACATGATACCTTTCCATGATGCTGTACATCTGTGGTGAGTAAGCACTTCCTGTGGCATTCCATTAACAATTGATCAATATCACTATTATTTTTAGAAATACTGCTGGCCCGATATAAATAGCTTAGATGCAATTACATCTAAACCTGTCTGTCAGAGACCTGCTCAAACACAATACAATTAATTTGGGCCTAGCCTAAACAAGATCTCTGCATTAGGTATGTTTAATTTCTTTATTGAGTCAGAATATGATTGGCTTATGCTACTTTTATTCTAAGCCCAGCTAGGCTCAATGATAATTTTTGATATTTTTTAGTTTTAATTTTTATATTTCATCAGTTGGCCAGTTCAATTTTTTATTCAGCTCAACAGGGCTGTTTATTTATTTAATTTATCCCCAGTTAAAAATTGTCTTTGTTCTGTTGGCTGTCGGAAATTTTATGATAATTTAGCTGACCCAGTCTTATGTGGTATTCTGGCCCATGCATCTCTAAACTACCTTGCATTTTCTTTTAAATATATTTGCTTATGTAAATAATAGCATTGTTATTTTATATTTGGTAGCTTGTGGCATTTAAGCTGAAAAATGATATATTTTTGCATAAATATGCATGTAGTGTTTTTTTTTTTTTTTTTTTTTTTTTTAACTTTGTTTTTGAAATATTAGTTGAAAAATAGCCTTATTTTACATATGTCAGATTGCATTAAGCCAAATTAAAGAAAAAAAATGGACTGGGCATGGGCTTGAAAATTTTGACCTGTGCCAATGTTTCATTTATTTTATTAAAATAGTAAAAACAATAATTTAAAAGGTCAAATTGATAAAATGTTCTGATTCTTTTATGTATTGCATAAAATGTTTCGGTTAAACTACTAATGGATTCTTGGTTTTCTTTTCAATTTTATCTATTTAAGTTAAAAATGTATGATATAAAAAATTAAACTGTGCATTAACATTATTATGTATGTCAAACACAAAAGAAATGTAATATAAGATCATCTGTCAAATATTTTGTAACTCGGTTCATAATTTATCTCTCTCTCCTTTAAATATTTATTCACTTCCTTCTTCCCTCCCTCTGCCTTTTGTTTTTGTATAGTATCCTAAAACTTCCTGCTCAATAAAAGGCTGACTTTGCTGTTTTAAAATAGATTTTTTTTACTCCAAAATGGAAAAATTTTCTTTTTTTATCACTGATTCTGAAACTTCTTTTAATAATTGTCATTTTAATATGTGGAAAAACACATTCTCTAGAGTGTTTTAATAGTATTTTTCTACAAATTCTGTAAATTATTTTGTATCTTTTGATATTTGTAGAGAAGTGCAGAACTTTTCGAAGAAGTTTGTCGTGTTAGAATTAATCCAGATGGAGATGCTGTTTTATGGGCTGACAGGGACAGTTCACCTACTTTTAGTACATGTTTTAGAATGAGGTATGAACCTAATTAAAAATCTTTTTTTAAAATCTTATTTACTTTGTGTCTTTCTTAACTGTTAACGCTCTCTTTGATTTTAGCAGTAATAAATCAACAGATGATGATAGCAGTGACTCGGATGATGAATGTCAAGTATTTGAGCCTGAAAATAATCCTATCGGTTTATCATCAGATGAAATGAAAATGGATGTTGACAACCATGAAGGTAATTGTTTTTTGCCACTGGCACAGTTTTTTTTTCATAGTACAATGAAGGTAATAAATATGTAACTCTTTCAAGCTATACAATAAATTTGTCCATTGCAAATTTCTTCCTAATTTGAGTGTTTTACGTATACTCAACTTTTCTTGGATTTTCTGCAATTATAATTCCATACTCAAAACTAGGGAGGGAGGAGCAGTAGACAATGAGAGGATTCTATTACCACAACAATTGTCCAGAAAAACATTACAAGAACAAAATTTTTATTCTTGCTGTATTATATAACTAGTTTTAACATATGTCATTAAAAGGAATCACTAAAACATTTTATTTTTTGATTTGTGACATATGTTTTCATCAAAACCATAAAACTTTTTAATTTTCAAATATATATAAGTTCATTTATTTTTTTTTAATTTATTTATGTGCATCACTGTCAAAACTTGTGCAATATATTCATATAAATATATATCATATCATACATCAGTGAAATTAAAACATTGTACAATTGCTGTATTTTGAATTTATCATTCCTTACTACATTTTCTATACTTACAATTTGCAAAATTTCAATTCTAACAATTTAAATTTTCTCATATTTTGTATGCTAAATTAATTACAAGATTTTTCTTTTTTTACCCAAATATTTTCAAAAGATGATGTGATTGATTTGATATCCATTAAATTTTCACCTCTACAAATTGAGCATTGTTTTTAAAAAGTAGACTTGGAGAAAAAAAAAAAAAAGAAAAATGAACATTACACAGTTTGGTAATAAATATATCTTATCTTAAAATTAACAATATTTCCATCTTAGCATTAAATTTTCAAATTATGTTAAAATAATGAAATTTTTCCTTTATAACACTACTTTGATACATACAGTCACTCACCAAATTAGGTAAAATATTGCAAGGGTTCAAGCATTTTCTCGGTGTGTTTTTGGTGGAAGTTTCTTAAGGCTGCGAGCGAACAGCACTAGTTTTTATTACACTAAAAGAGCAATCAATCAATCTTTGTTTAAGAAGGGAACAAAGGTAAAACCTCTTTAAATGATTTTTGAGGGACTGACCCTACCAAATTGACAAAGGAAGGGGAACTTTTATCTACCCAATCTTCAGTTGTAAAGCTGTAAACTGATTTCGAGTTCAATTTCACTCTTGAAGTTCAAAAAAGTTCACTGAAAAAGCACTTTATACATCAAAGTGCTGACACGAAAGATAAAAAATAGCGACACCTGACCACAAGAAGTTAGTGCTATGTGCGTGGACCTTAAATCTTTTTTAATCCTTTGAAAAAACTGTGCCAAAATTTCCCCTGACAACATATTTTGTTTTGTGTATTCTGCAATGTGAAAATAAGATCTCATCAATGGTATTCTTCAAATATTTAAAACTTCACATTTCTTGCTATATGTTTGTGATAGTATACATGATACTCCTTTAAATCTGTATATCTTAGGACCAGAGGTTGTGTAGATTTCAGATTTCTGGTCACTGCTTTGTTTATTGTTTAAACAATAATTTGAATGCAATTAGCTTTCAAAATCATAATGAATACTTACAATTAAAGTGACTCTTCACTCACTTGAAAATAACTGCTCTGTAATGTTAAATCAATAGACAGGTTGTTTTAGAATTTTTTGTTTCAATTCAATGATATTTAAATGATTTTTTTTTTCAAAGGATGGCTGAGCTCAATCTTTAATGACTATTTTTTACTTTTTTTAAATTTCAAATGCAGTATTTTTTATCAAAAGGTACTTTCACTTTCAGAATTGGTTTCGAAATTGAAAGTACCTTTTTTTTAAAAAAAATTTGCAACCAAAATTGATAAAGTAAAAAATATTCACATTAAAGATCAAACTCTGCTATTCTATGCAAAAAATAGTCAAATTTAAACAAGAAATTTAAAAACAAATTGCCGATTGAATATTATGGATGTTTTCAAGTGAGTGAAGACTAGTTTAGTAAAACTATAAAGTCATAATAAATATTTAAAAAATATTTTGAATGTTACTAGTAAAAGTCCAGTAAATAATGCTCATCTAAATATGCATACTGATGATAAGATAAATTTTTCTTAAATTATTCAACAAAATCCACCCAAAAAGTAAAGTTAGTCATACTTAATAATAAAAAAAATCTGTTATAGCATTAGTGTATAAATATATAATTGAAAAAAATATTGTGATTGCTACTGATATCAACTCTATTTTGAATCTTTTCAGAAATAAATTTATGCTACTTTCATGAGATAGCACAAGTTCAATAATATAAACCAGAATTACACATTAAAATGTACAGAATGTTATTAAAAAAAATGTAGAATTTTTCATTCACATCTTAAATGTAAGTTTCATTGTTAACATCTCAAATGATATTTGGATTTGAGGGAATCTACTGTATTACAGTACATCTAAAAATTATAAGGACAGCAAAAAATATTAATTTTTTTTTTTGATAAATTTCAAAATAAGTTAAACTTTTTTTTTTCTTAAAATTTGTACATCAAGCTGAAAAGCTAATAAAATTAAACTGTGAGTATTTTATTATGAAAATAAAGTAAGAAAAAAAAATGCTATTTTTGCCTGTTTAAGAACACCAAAATGAATTCAATATAGTAACCAAAGAAACAAATATTTAATGTATTATCTACTCATCTATGACTTTGATGATTGCAAATATTCCATCATTACTCAACATCATCAATTTTTGGCACAGTTCGGGATTGTTTTTGTATTATTTCTCTTCTCCAAGTTCTGATTCTGAAGAAAAATGCCTTCCATTTTTATAAACTCATTTTACTAGATATCCCCATAAATTATCGATGGGATTTAATCAAAATTTATGAGTGGCCATTGCAAAGCTATAATATTTTTCTTATAGAACTAAAGTTTTTTCCCCATGACTTGTGTGAATAAGCACATCATATCGCTGTTATATCTGGGGTTTTTTTCTTGCCAGAAGTGTTGCAATAAATGAAAGATAGTCAGAAAGAGTTTGATATGTGTCTTTGAATTCAATTTCCCTGAAAGACATACAAGTGACACAACGTCGTTTAATAAAAAGCACCCCCATGTTGCAATGAATCTGCTACGTTACTGATGCTTTAATAAAATATATTTTCCTTTTCTTATCTTAAATTATCTGAATATTGTTTCCAATCATTAGGACCATTTAAGTTTCACTTGTTTTCATCAGAGAAAATTAAATAAATTGATTTAAGAAAAACTGGAAATAACAGCGAGATAATACACCTATCCTCACAAGTTGTGAGAAAAAACTTTAGTTCTATGAGAAAAATATTGTAGCTTTGCAATGACCCCTCATAAATTGTGATTTAAATCCTATCGATAACTTATGGGGAGATCTAGTAAGATGAGTTTGTAAAAATTGAAGGCACTTTTCTTCAGAATCGGAACTTAGACTACAATTGAAGAGGACTAGTGCAAAAACAATCCCGAACTATGCCAAAAATTAATGATGTTGAGTAATGATGAAATATTTGCAATCATCAAACTCATAATACATTAAATGTTTGTTTCTTTGATAACTATAATGAATTTATTTTGGTGTCCTTAAAGTTTTTACACTGCCAAAAATAGTGTTTCTTTGTACAATTACTTTATTTTCATTATAAAATACTGTTTAATTTTGTTGACATTTTTGTTAGCTTTTCAACTTGATACATGCTATAAGGAAAAAAGTTTCATTTGTTTTAAAATTTATTTAAAAAAATTAATATTTTTTGCTGTCCTTATAGTTTTTACATGCACTGTAATTAACCTTTTTTAAAAAATTGATTTTATTAAAAAATTTAATCCTGGATTTTGGAATAAGTGGGTTATTGTAAATCATATAATTTGTGAAAAAGCATAATTGCTATTAATTTTCCAGGAATATTTGATGGTGTACCGATGGATGTAGTCCCTGCTGCACTTAATAATCCATGGGAAAATACTGATACAAACAGTTCAACATCAGATGATCAGGGAAATTGGGCAGACTTTAGTAATTTTGCTGCTTTTGGGGCTTCCACTTCTGACAAGTAAGTTTAATCTTTAGATTTTGCATGTCATTATGACAGTTAAAAACTGTTTATTCTTCTAAAGAAATGAACTCTTATTATGCTTTAAATTATTCTCGTTGTTTAATTAGGCATGTCCATCTTGTCTATAGATCTAATTACAGAATATTAGCCTTGTGCTTTTTGCAATGAGTATTATAACTGTGCCTTAGTTTCTATAAAGAAGGCACCAAATTTTATGTATGTGGTTATGAATTAAAAATATGCTGATCTAATTTTGAATTTAAATACACAATAAGGACACTGTAATGCTGTGCTTTTTTTTTAATTTACTAATATCTTATAATTAAGGAATAATAAAAAGAATAATTGGAATGCTCTGTGTTCCTATTCATGATAGCTGGTGTGTAATTAAGGTATTTAAATTAATAATATTATTATAGAGCAAAGTTTTATGAAATTCAGCAATTTATTACTCATTTTTTGGTCCATGAATATAGGAAAGTCTTCACTATTTTCTACTAAACTTTGTATTAAGGTTTGCAGCATGTTAATATTTCTACATCTACAACATGAATGCCAAATTTAATTTTATTTTAATCAAAACTTTAAAGCAAATTGAAAATGCTCAATATTTCTTGCTCAATATTTCTTGCATGCTTCTTTTATTCCCCCCCCCCCTTTTTTTTTTATAAAATATTGTTATGCTTGATGAAAACCATCTTTTCGCTAGCTGCTAGTTGAATTTCTCATTGTTTCTTTGGTGTTATCATTATTAATTTGCAGATTATTATATAAACATTTAGTTAAGTAAATTGAGCATGTAAACATAGAATGCATATTGCATAGCCTTGTTCTCCCCCCCCCCTTTCGCCTTCTTTCTTTGTGAATTTATAACAAGAAAGGGTTTAGCTTGGGGTAGCCAAAATGAAATACTGCTTAAGGAAAAAACATGTTGCTGCTGAATATTGTAAACTGCAATATTATGTTTTAAAAAATATGAAAAAGATTTTTAGATGTTTTGAATTGCTTTATTATCCTTTATTCGGGGAAATAATACTTTGCAAATACTTAGAATTCAGTGGAATCATTAAATTTGTTATATTTATTATTAATCTTTAATAATTTTAGTGAGCCATTAAAACTTTTTTTCTTTTTTTCCTTTGAATTGTCTTGATGAAATATTTGTATATTTAAAAGTCAAAGGTATACCACATCTTGGTAATTCGCATAATACTTGCAGTTTAATAAATATAATAAGGTATACATTTAGAGGGGGGGGGGAAAGCACTATTCTATTACAAAGTTTTTAAATATGTAAAAATAACTCCATGAATGCTTCAAAAAGCAATGTATGTAAGCAATTTTTATTTTTATTTATTTATTTATTTTTTTTTTAATGTGATTCTGGAAAAATCAACAAGCATATCTCTAATATTAGGTTTATATCTTTTGAAGTAGTGCTCAAGACTTGTTCCGTCTTATCTAAAATACTGAAAAATGGGACATAATAAGTGGAAAACTGGGTAAAATGAAACATACATTGTTATTTGAAGATGAAATTAGAAGATTTTGAGCAGAGAATGAAATGTGAAACAATGAGATATAATGTGCATGCACAGGGATTGGGGGGTAGGTAACCCTCTTAAATTTTTAAAAGTTATAAGTTGTGTTGAAATACTAAGAAAGTGTACTAACTAGCTGTCACCCCCCCTTTTTTTTAACAAAAATTTTGTGAATAACCCATGTCAGATATAAACAACATTGCACAGTAGGTGCTGCCATATAATCTGCAGATTAAGCAAAAAAAAAAAATGTTCACTTTGAATAATGCCCTTGCACAAGAAAATATGGTAATTTTTTCTTTTGCCAAATAAACTTTACTTGTGACTTTCCTTATGCATGTACAAGTTTCTATCTAAATTATATGAAATACCCTTCCAGTTTCAGAAAGAATCTTAAAATGAACTAGTTAGAATTTTTAAGTTACTGAAGTAGCCTGTTTAATCATAAAAATGAGACTGTTAAGTGGATAACACAACTTTGAATCAGCTATAGAAAATGCTTTTTTCACTTTATAAAGCCCTTTATTAGATGTGTGTTTTTTAATATTAAATGTTGTGATAGTAATATTCCTTGTTTCTTTATTTTCTCTCTTAAACTGACATTGTTTTTTTTCTAGCTCTGAGTCAGTGGGTTCTACGGCATCTGCAGCAATGGAAACTTCTGAAAATTCATTTTTAAAGAATGGTATGTTGATTTTTAATATTATGTGATTTATTTAAGTTTCCAAATACATAGGAATGAAGCCGTTTTCATCCAAGTTTGAAAGATTGTTTGACAAAAGTTATTTTTTTTGGAAATAATGTTTTCCTTACAATGAATTTGGATGAGTTTGATTAGTTCCTTTTTATTTTATGCATTCCATCAATATAAGAAGTTAAATAAGTAAGAATGACTTATATTCTTTATTTCTGTATATCCTAAATTCATGGCTCTGGAATTTGAAATATCCATTAAGAGATGTTTTCCATAGTATGTTGTTTTAATTCACACATACACAAATAAAAGATAACATCATTTGAAGAGAAAATAGTTATAATCTAAATTAAATGGATCTGACATTTTAAAAAAAGCTCCTTTTGGTTCAGTTACATTTTCACATCTACTAAAATACAAGAAAAACATTATATTATTTATTATTAATATTAAATGTATAAAAATTAAGAGTTCATTGTCTATACAATTAAAAAAAGTTTATAACACATAAATGTAGTCATAAATTTTTGTCAGAAATGGAATTGTCCTCCTTTTCGTAATGTCTTTAACCACTTCACTGTTTTGCCCCAAGATAAGTCAGCGGTAAAAGCACTGTTTCCACAAACCTATCGCCAGTGAAGTGGTTAAAATGCTCATTTGATTGTTTGTTTATTTCACTTGACATAATTGCAGTCTGAATTTATGGATTTAATTTGTTTACATTTAAGATTTCACTTTTGATCATAAATTTCATTGTTTAGAATTGAGTTCTTTCATAATTGCTAATTAAAAATTATATTGACAGATGAAAGTAATTTGTGAGCATGATTAATTTTATCTTCATTTGGAGATTATATTGTGTAACGTCTGTTAAAAATTTTCTATATTCAATTAATTTTGGCCTGTTTTTTAAAGACTATGCATGTAATCTGTTATCTTCAACCTTTTTATAATATTAGACTGATTTTTCAGCACTTAACATGTGCAAAGTTTGCAGTGCCTACAAATGCCTTTGTAGAAATATGCTTCAAGGTATATTTATGAAGATGTAATTTCTTTACTAATTTTAAATATGTATTAAAGATCAGAATGAGAAATTAATTGGTGCAATATAATATAAATAAATGAAAAAAAAATTTTAAAGCACCAAAATATTTTATTTCTTGTTACAAACAAGTTTCAGTAGCCATAGTGTACCGTCATCAGTGCAAAATGTGATCAATAATAATAGGATTAACAAGTGAAGTTCAATTTTCACAAACTCTACTCAAAATCAAGATAATTCTGACAGAGTCTGATTATGAAGGTTAAAATAAATAAATAAATAAATAAATAAACTCCTGAGCAGGATTTGATTATGGAGTATAAATATGTGACTTTTCTTCAGAAACAGAATTTTCTTTCCAAACAAGAATTAATTACTATATATAGACTTCAAGATAAATACTAGACCAAACGTTCTAAAACAAATGATAATTGATATTATGTTTGAAGATTATAAAAACAAACAAATGAATTTGTGAAGCAATATTTAAATTTTTCCTTAATTTACATGTAAATTATAAATATAGGAGAAAAAATGTAAACATAGTAATAACCTATAATTTGCACAATCTTTGTTCACAAACTATGCAGATTTGAGGGAAGTAGACTTGTATATGTAATATGTTAATTTATATTAATTTATTAAAAGAGGAAATTTCTTCAATAGTAAATAATTCCTTTTCACTCCATCATAATGCTTGCCTGTATTGCTAAGTCTATAAAATATGGAAAACGATATTATAAAGATTTGAGTGGAGGTATGAATATTCCCTAAGACTCCTACATATTGATTAAGTTCATTAATTTTATAGCTTGATTCATGTAAATAATAATAATTTAAAAAAAAGCAAATTAGAAATTTAGTCGATACTTTCAATCCAGACCCACATTTCTTTATTTCAAAGCATTTCTTCCCAAAAAGAAGCCCTTAAACAGTAAATCTTTTATGTCCCGAAGATTTTTTAAAGTATCATTAAATATAACTGTATCATATAAATAAATGAAGTATGCATCCAATTTTCATAAAATTTGAAATGAATCTAGAAAATTATTTAACAATTATATATTTAAAATTTCAAATGTTTCGATTGGGTAGTTTTTGCATTGTTATATCCAGACTAACAAACAACTATAGGTGTTTTGTATTTACATAATTACGAATGCACTTAAAAAGGGTGAATTAAAAACTAAATATTCTACTAAATGGACTAATAACTCCATCCATATCTATAAATGAATGAACAAACATAGAATGTTAATTTTTGAACATGAAAAATATTTATAAATGTTTTAAAAAAAACTGATGTGAACATCAAGTATAGAAGTACAATGTATCCTAAGTCAGTGTGATATCACCATGGTATCTCTGATAATCACCTAATGTCTGAGTCATTGTGGCAAACCAAAAACTTTGACTTTCACTTAGAATAATACTTGTTCATGTCTCCAATGACGTAATATTTTCTGCCATGAGATCCTTCATATTTTCAAAATTTCACCTTTTCTAATAGTATGAGTAATATTTCTAATAGTGTGTATTTAAAAAAATGTTAATTGTATACTTTATGGGGCTTAAGAAGTTATGTTCAAAATAAATTTATCACTTGAAAACTGAAAGTTTGTACAATTTTTATTATGTAGGCAACCCCTATTTTAAAAATTGTTTTCATATTTTGGAAAAAGATGCAATTATCCATTTAATGGCGGTACTTGCATCTCTCTGTTATAATTTAGTAATAATATAACCTAGGGTAAGGAATTTTCGGGAAATCTTACAAGCCAGGGATTTATTTTTACCATTCACCAAGATACAATCTATAGTTGAAAATAATTATGGAAGATTTATAAAACTGCAAAAATACATTTTCATACTAAGATTTTCTTTTTTTTTCATATTTCTTAACATTTTCTTAAAGTATAAATTTAATAAATATAATGCAGAATAAAAGCTGGGGCTATGTTTACATCATGGCAATTGCAAAACATGGCTGACAGTTAAAACATCAAGTTTTTGATATTTTCTATAACCTGTGTTTTTTAAGACTGCTTAAAAATCCACTTGCCCCATCCGAAAATCCATTTGCCAGTGGGGAGTAGAATGATGTAATTTCCCAACCCTGAAAATAACATGGAGAGGTGCCCCCTTTTTTATGACTGTACAGTGTACATTTAATTAGGTACTAATTTTGTCAAGTTATGTATATAGCTAGTGTTGCTATAAATATACTTAAAAAAAAATAAAGAATTATTTAAAAAATATATTTAAAGAAATTAAAGGCATTGAAAGAATGATTATTTAAATATTTTATTTTAAAAATAAATATTTTCTCAATTTTAATATCTGTTTCCATGTATTGGTGTATAGAATTTCAAAATGCCCTCTAAATAAATTCTTATGGTTGTAAGAACAGTCAGTAATAATTATCCTTAAATAACAATAAACTAAATCCTTATATATTAGATTTGAAACTTGTCAGTGTTTTGCATTTGTTCATGTTTAATTTATATAAATTGTTTTTAATTTCAATAGTTTCGAATTCTGGGACTGCATCCAAGTCCTGTACACTTGGTACTGATTCAAAGGAAAGTAATGTTGAAGAGCATTCATCTGAAAAGTAATTGTTTTTTGCATTAATTCTTATTTATCTGCTATCATGTGCTTGTATATTTTATCAAATATTTCATCTTTTGATAATTATGTATGCTTCTGTGTTAAATACCAGTTAATTTTGTTAAAAGCTTAATCTAAATTTTGAATTCTTTTTTGCAGTTAAAAATCTTTTGAATCTTGTCAGCTCTCTTTTATCTTCTCTGTATTGGTTTGAATATGTATGCATTATAATATTCATAAATGAGTACAGTGTAGAGAAAGATTCTATGTATTGTACTAACTGACAAAATTTTCATTTTTTATTAACATGATTTTTTTTGTAGTGGAACAAACTTAATGTAAAACAATTAAACTGAAAAAAAAAAGAAATTTTTAAAGGATTTTTTTGATAGAAATCACAAGAATTGGCAGTATTATTGTTTTCTCAAAAATTATTTTGATTGCATTACTTATATTTTTTAATGAGCATGTAAATTATGGAATGAGAATTAAGAAATTGATTCATTAATTATATTGAAAAAATATAAAAAGTAAAATAACCTTTGAAAAATTCCAGTTTTGAGAGAAAACTATGAGAGTTATTTTAAAAGTTAATTTTGAATTCTGGCTTGATGGTGCTGTAGTTGGCATTTTACTCTATTTTTTCAATAAAATTAGGTTGACTCACAGTGACTCAAAAATGACCTGCTAATAAAATTTTCTTGAACTCGTGACCTAGCCCAATGGTTTTCTCCTATTCCAAAAGGATAATATATAAAATTTACTCAATTGTTATAGCTGTTTTTTAGATAAAATTAGCTTTACCCTTACATGAAGTGATCCAGTCCAATGGTCTTCTAGTTATCCAAATCAGTAGGATACAAAATTTAGTCAAAATCATTAGAGCTATGTTTTAAATAAAATCAGCTTCACTTGCAGTGGCTCAAAAATGACCCACTAATCATATTTTCTGAAACATGTGATCTAGCTCAATGGTTTTCTAGTAGTCAAATTCTGTGAGGTACCAAATTTAGTCCAAATTGTCACAGCCACTTTTTTAGATAAAATTGACTTGGCCTGTTGTGACCCAAAAATGACCTACTAATTGAATTTTCTTCAACCCGCGACCTAACCCAAGCCTTTTTATAGTCAAAATCAGTATAATACAAAATTTTGTGAAAATCATTATAACCATTTTTTAGATAAAATTAGCTTGTCCTAGCTTAGTAGCCTTCTCGTGCTCAAAAAGGGTTGTGTAAAAAATTTAATCAAAATCACTTTCTTATGTATAAAAAGCTTGACTGTGACCTAGCCTATTGATAATTTCATATCTGAAAATGGTAGAATACAAAATTTACTCAAAACTTTTAGAGCATAAAATATACATATACACAATTTTTGCTTATATTACAAAAAATATAAAATCTATCATTAATAATCTTTTTTCTTTTGTGTTTCAGTTTTCATAAATCTATTTATTAAATACCGTGAACATTTTTATGTTAAAAAAAAAAAAATTATTGTGATAGAAATGTGAATGTATAGCTGCCTATACAACAGTCATATCTTAAAAAAAAAAAAATCAGTGGTAAAAATTTGTTTCAGTTCTATATTATGAAATATATATATATATAATAAATTTCCTTTATGATTAAAAAAGCAAAATTTTGCTAACAATACATTTTTTTAAAATTGAGAAGGAACACATTTGAGAAGAATTTTCTACTTCTGCACATAGCACATCCACTGTACAGGACACTCATTTTTTAATAAAGCAAAAGTTAATGTAATATTCATTGTTTCAATTAAATTAGTATAGAAAAAGACAATTTCGTTTGTTAAATTATTTTGATGCAATTTTTTATTTTTCAAATTTGAAGAGAAACAAAATCGAAAAAGTCATCCAAACAAAAGTAATGATAGTTAAAACAGCACCAAAAACTTGTGTGGTGATAAATCACAATTAAAATAATAAAACTTTATAAATCATCATAAAAACAATCAAAACACATCCTGTGTATTACTTTGTTAAATTTGGTATATGTATAATGGAATGGAGGAAATAGAATTATTAATCTAAAAAAGCTAAAATAAAAATAAAGTTTAATGAAATCACACATCTAATTTAAGACTATGTATTTTGCTCTAACTGTATTAATGCCAATGTCAGAGATGCCACTTTTCTGCCAAATGGCGGATTTCCGCTTTTTTTAATTTTTAAGAATTCACATTTTCGTTAAGTGATCACGAAATAAAAAAATGATTTTCGTAGAACGATCGCGAAATAAAAGAGGAATTTTCATTAAACGATTGCGAAATTACGCAGAAATTTTTGTCAAACGATCACGAAATACATCTTTTTTCGTCAAGTGATCGCGAAATATAACATCGATTTTCGTTAAAAGATCGAAGTGAAATATAAGAGCGATATAGCGGTGATTTTTGTCTAAAGATCGCTAAATAAAATGGCTATTTTTATCAAACGATCGCGATATGAAACAGCAATTTTCATCAAACGATTACGAGATGAAACTGTGATTTCCGTGAAACGATCGCAATGTGAAACGGCGATTTTCGTGAAACATTCACGATGTGAAACGGCGATTTTCGTGAAACGATCGCAATGTAAAATGACGACTTTCGTCAAACAACTGTGAAATAAAACGGTGATTTTTGTCAAACGATCGCGAATTAAAACTGCGATTTTCGTCAAACAATCGTGATGTAAAATGGCGATTTTCGTCAAATGACTGCGAAATAAAACGGTGATTTTTCTCAAACGATCGCGAATTAAAACAAGGATTTTCGTTAAACAATCGCGATGTAAAACGACAATTTTCGTCAAGCAATCGCGATGTAAAACAGCGATTTTTGTAAAACGATCATGAAATAAAGCAGCTATTTTTGTGAAATAACAACAACAACAAAACCTCGCAAAATTTTGCTATTTACTCCTAGAATAATCATTGAATATATTGCTGGGTTACTTAAATTAATTCAAAATGATGAGATACATAAAATTCTTCACTGAATCTGTTGCTGGGTTACCTTAATTAATGTAAAATACTGTGAACGAAAGAAAAATCATTTTTTATTCTTATAAATTAAAAGTTTATGAAGAAAAAGGCTGTAATTCTTTTTTTAGTTTATTATAAACAATATTGTTTACAAAATTCACACACAAATGTTGTGAAAAATCTCGTAAATTTTACTTTATACATATTATCCTCTTTTTTGCTATTTTCTGAGTTGCATCCCTGTAATGTCTATTTAGAATTAAAGTTGAAAAGCTATAAAAGGGTTAATTGATTTTTAATGATAATTGTATTTTGCTAATGTTTGAAATCTTTCATTTTTTAAATGTAAATTAATTTTGCAGCAGTTTTTATTATGTATATGCGTAATAAAAATTAAATACATTTATTTTTATCTTCTGATTAGACAAAAGATCCTCACAGGACTTTTTGATGAAGAAACCTGTTCTGCTACTGTTCATAATGGCCCTCTTTGAATAATCTGCTGTATATCATTTAAAACTCAACATTTTGCCTTATTTCTAAGGCCTGTTCAAATAGTTTTGGCCGTACTCTGATGCAAGTCCCTGTAATTATCCATGCAATTAAGCTGTGTAAATGAGTGACACTGAAAAATTTGGATTTAATTTTTGAAACAAATGCATTAGTAATAAGTATGTTGTTATAGTGATCTTAGCAGAGTATTTTTTATAAGCAGTTTATTTACTTTTGATTAGATGGTAATTGAATTCTGTATGTTAACTCTTACAAAAAGAGTGATCTGGGGCTGGCCTCTAGTTATGGATTTCTCAGAGTTTAATGTGAATAACTGTATATGTTTTATGTTTACGTTGCAGGATTTTTGTTTGCGTGTATGTGTTATGATAGTGTTCAGTTTGAGTGATGACCATAAGTAAATAGATAATTATTTTCATAGTAAAAAATAAAAATACAAAAAATGTAGCGATGTGATATTTATATGTTCCCTTAAGTGATTTTTGTTGAGTATAATTATTTATTTGCTAAGCTATTGCTTTCTGTACTCATGTCATATGAAGAATTTTGTTAACAAAAGTGCATATGCTTATTTCAGTTAGCATAATAATGTTAAGAACTCTGAAAATACTCTTTTATTTTTCATTTGAAAAGTTATATTTTGTGATATCCTAAATTTATTTAAATATATCAAAAAGATATTTTGTTTCAAGTAAATTTTTCACTGTAAGTATTAGATTAATATAAACCATGTCTATATAGAATGCATTCAATATATTTTTGTAACATTTAGCTATTGTTATGCATGTGTATACATACATATATATACATGCCCATGTGTTTATATATATACATATGTATTTAAGTATGTGTGAGTGTGTGTGCAATGTGCATAAGTCTGTTTGTTAATGTACATTTGCTGAAAATTTCTGCATTTTTGTGACCATCGAAAAAGGAATAACAAACATGGAAATGAGTTCTGTATTTAGTGATATTTGTAATTCTCTTTTTGTAGAAAAAAAAATAGTTTTATAGTTGACATTGATTAATGAAACTTTGTACTTAAAAATCATTAAATCTAATTTAAAAATTTACAATAAACTTGTAATTTATAAGGAACTTATTTTATAAACTTTCATTTTTGCTTAATTTTATCAGGATTTTTAAACAGTAGGCCCCCCCCCTTAAAAATGTTTTGTTTTCCCCTTATGCAATTTCTGTTAGGTTATTCATATTTTTTTAATTTTGTTAACTGGACTTTTTGTATAGTTTCAAAGGACTTTCCATGGATTTTTTTCATTTAGCATTGAAATTGCGAAAGATAAAAAATAAATAAAATAAAATTTCAATAAATTATCAAAAAAGGCAAAATATCATGCCTAGTTTTTTAGTTTTAGATTGTTTTCATCCCATGCTTTCAATGATTTTTCTATAACTATATTTTTTCCATCAGAAATGTTTTTTCTTTTTCTTATTGGTTCATTTTCCAGTTTAAAGATTAAATTATCACAATATAAACTGTTTTTTAATAATCTTTGAGTGTTAATTTTTCATTATTCAAGGGAATGTTTAATTAATGAATTTCTTAAAATATATTGATTTTGTTAAACTAATTTTTAATGCCTCTTTAAAATGCAAGATTGCCATATGTATTTCTATTAGTGTGATTTAAATATTATTGATTTGTTATTTTATGTATGGCATCTGATATAGCCCATTTTATTGATTGTTTGAGTCTGAATTTTATTTTTATGAATTATACACCCATTAGTGTTTTTATTATTTACCTTATTAGATGTTTCATGTTATTTGTACATAAATGTGAAAAAGTAAATGTTATCATTTTTGTGATAAAAGATTGGTCAAAAAAAAAAAAAAAAAAAAAAAAAAAAAAGAAGCCTGAAACACATTCTATTTAATCACTGTACTATCATACAGATCTTTTAATGTTATGTTTCTAGAAAAAATAGCAAAAGTTAGACTCAAGCACCCCACATTTATGTAAAATTTGCTTGCTAAAATAACAAATAAGTGAAGGCATATAAGTTGTTTGTATTATTAATATTTAACAGCACTAAAAAAAAGCATTTAAAAACAAATTCCACTTACTATTAAATTATCAAAGACGCAAGTATAGAATAGTTAATTCAAGAACCCTTCATGTTTAAAGAACTTTGCGATTGCTAAAAATGCATATTGGCCCATAGAAGACACATTTTTTTATATTTTTTATTTTCATTTTGTTAATTCAGTGATGTTTAAATTTTAAGGAAATATATGTTAGCATCATTTAAAAAACTATTATTCATCAAGTTTCTTTTCAAGTGCCATACTCAAGACCCTCATTCAAATCAATATCGGAGCATGCAGATTCTCTCTCTGTAATCCTGCTCACCATATTTGTTAGCAATATTCCATCCACACTACTTACTTGTAACTTAGAAGATAGGTTACAGTTTCTAAAATAAGGTTCTTCAAATTTTTTGTTTGACTATGAAAATAAGATAATTTTCATCATGTTAAGAAACTATAAATACTCATATAAACTATGATACTCAAAGATAAATACTTATGTCTTTGAAATGGATGGAATACCAACTTAGATTTATTCAAATGTCGATTTGAAATTTCCAAGTAAATAGAAATATCAAGAATATATATGTTTTTTAAATTGCATACGTATAATTTGAATTGTATTTAAGTTAAAATTATATTTTAGTTTTGAAAATGTAATTTGTTACATTTATCAATCTGATAACTAAAGATTAAGTATCAGTTATGTTATTTTACAATTTCTAAAATAGAAAATAATTTTTTAAATTTTCTTTTAAGAAACTATAAATACTCGTATACATCGAAATATGCAAAAGTAAATACTCATATCTTTGAAATGGATGAAATACCAATTTAAATTTATCCAAATGCAAGCATGAAAATTCAAAGTAAATAGAAATTTCAAGGTAATATTTTTTTAAATTGCTTACATAGTTTGCATTTCAAAAATTTTTTTATTTAAAATTTTATTTTATTTTTGAAAATGTGATTTATTATCTAATATTACCCAATAACTTTTTCAAGAAACTATAAATATTCATATATACTGTAATATTCAAAAATACTTATTTATTTTATTATACTCATATTATATTATACTCATTTATTATACTCTTCAAAATTTATTTTATTATATTATACTCATTTATATTATTTTAAAAAATGTAATTTTTTATTACCTGATAGCTTGAGTTTTTCAAGTATCGATTACTATCGTACAATTTCTAAAATAAAAGCGAATTCTTCAAATTTTTTTTTCAAGAAACTATAAATAGTCATATGTATAATACTCAAAAATACTTATTTATTTTATTATACACTTTATTATACTCTTTATAATTTATTTTATTATATTATACTCATTTATATTATTTAATAAAATTTAATTTATTATTACCCGATAACTTAAGTTTAAGTATCAGTTGTGTTATCATACACTTTCTAAAATAGTAGAAAATTCTTCAATTTTTTTTTTTTTTTTTTTTTTTTTTTTTTTTTTTTGAAGGAACCATAAATACTCATATACTGTAATACTCAAAAATAAATACTCATTTATTTTATTTTTGAAAATGTAGTTTATTATTGCTCAATATCAATTTGATAACCTAAGTTTTGGAAGTATCAGTTATATTATCTTACAAATAGTTACAAGTTACTACATACTTTATATATTCATTAGATGCTCAAATGAAATAAAGTAAAATAAAATTTGGAAAAAACTGCCTGTAGCAGATAACAAATACCAGAAGTGAAAAAAAAAAAATACAATACAATCATAATACACTGTATTTATCTAAAGTAGAATAATTTATTCCACTTTTGTATTTGAGGAATGGAGACAAAAATATTTTTTTCTTATGGTTAAGAAAGAAAATGGTCTCTAGAAATATTAAAAATTAGGAGCTTCAAAATTTCCTTCATTTTGAATCTTAAACATCTCCAAATTAGCTGCATCAAATTTATGTTGGAGATAGGTAATATGTCAAATTTAGAGCTATATTCACAATGTGTTTTAAATAAATTGTTGATTTCATGTTTTAAAATTATTTTAAATACTACAAAGATCTTTTAAAGTGATATGTGAAGATGACTACAAATTATTCTTATTTCAAATTGAGTGATTGGGAATGAATATAAGTGTCTTTGCAAACTACATGTACTCTTTGTTTTTTTTTACTTGTTTTAGATGATTGTTATTTATTGCAATTATTTAAATACTCACAAAATGATGCAAAATAGCTGCATTTTTTTGTTCTATAGATATATTTTAAAAGATGTAAATAATGGCAACTTATTGTTTGTATAGTTGTTGATCTGATAATGAATTTTGGCAAATAAATAAGAAATATGCAGCATCATTTTTTTTTCTTTTATTCAGATTTTTAAAATTTATTTTGACTCATTTAACATGATTGTTATTTATGGCAATAATTTAAATACTTACAAAAATATGCAAAATAGATGGATTTTTTTTATTGTTCTTATAGATATACTCTACATGATGTAAATAATGACAACCTATTGTTTGTATAATTGTTGATCTGACAATAATGAATTTTGGCAAATAAATAAATAAGAAACCTGCAGTTTCATTTTCTTCTTTTACTCATAACCTGGTAAGATTGGAAGCAAGATGATTTAAACAGAAATGAAAATTGTGGCAAACTATCAAAGGAAAATTTCAGCAGCAGTTTATTAAACAGCAATCATTTTAAATAGATTTCATAAGAAATACTACATATTAAATTCTCCTCTAAGTTGGAATTTCTCAAAGATTTTTGCAGATTTATGCCGATCATGACCCCAAGAACCCCAAACAATCCCCAATTCCAAATTACTTATACATGTATATACACATTATTTTATGGACACAGTAACTTCCATAATTCTGCATAATTATCTTCCAAAATTATATGTAAAAATCTCAGTCAAACTTGTTAATGGGCAAAATTAGACCAAGTGAGTGGAAATAAGGAAGAATTTTGTGAAAACAGACAAAACTCCATAACTTCTTAATTATAATCAGGGTTAGAAATGAGCAGTCATTAGTCATCAAATGCAACTAAAATATTGCATTTGACGACCACTAAATTATGCCTAGTCATCAAATTTGAAACCTAATTTTTTTCACTTTAATTTTTGTTTAAGAAGTGCTCTGATTCTTAACTTTAAGTTTTTTCCTTGCCGCACTCAGTTGAAAAACACCTGTTTTTGATAAAAGATTGGACAGCAACACATGATTAAGACCCCTTGCATTTATTAATCACTTTTAAGTCCACTTTACTTTAACCAATAACTGATAAAAATTACCTTAGAGCCATGAGTCCCTTTGACCCCCCCCCTAAAATTCTTATTCTGTTCAAAAATATGGTTTAAAATTCCAATGTACCTCTCAATCACCTCTGAGCTGACTTCATTTTATTTGAGATTTATAAAACAAATTAGTTAAATATTTTTCTAGAATCCATATATTGTAGTTTAATCTGGTTTTACATTTTAATAGAAAGTCTCTTTTTATTTTGTTTTAGTGATTAAGACAAGGATTCACACCCAAGCCTGTGCACCTAACACATAAAAATAGAAATAATATTATTGTTAACATGGTTGTGAAAAGAAATGAGAAAATATGATGTAACATAAAACTACAACCATGGAATGCAGTTTGGCACCTAGAAAAAAAAAAAAAAACTGCAGGCATCATTTACCCCTTACTTAAAATCCCCAATTTTTAACCCTGATTATAATACACACCAAATCAGCTTAAAAATATTACTTCTAGAAAAAGGGCCAAAAATTTATGTATGATAGATTTTTTATATCATTAAAAACCGGCTCGAGGCAAGAAAGTAGGGTTTAAGAAGAAAAAAAATTTGTAATTTCAAATTATGTGAAATCTGCTTGAATTTATTGCAAATCTTCTTAATATTATGTACAACTTTTATATTCACAAGACTTTGATAAGACTAACTCCCATATCTATATAAATAAAAAAATATATTAATATGATTCTGATCAAACCAGCTCTTAAAGCTAAATGAAATTAAAAACTCATCATGCGTGGCCAGATAAAATTGTTGAACTGGCTCTATCTTGATTTAGTTTTTGTTGGTAAAATTAGTACTTCACTTTGAAATCTACCTATGCCTATAGGACGAGCTGGTATAGATTATATATATAGAGGTATGCCTTATTCACTCATCAATAAAGGATGGTACACTTCAATTTGAACCTGGATTTTCATTTATAACTTTTACAGTCATGGGGATATTTTCTTTTGTGAAAAATGTGATGATATTAGGTCAGTGTCCATATGCTATAAAGAGTTCAATTAAGGTGAGGTTTTGAGGTCAATCGCACAGAATGCAGTAAATGTTTGTGCATTAATAGATTATAGTTAATAATATATATGAAAGTCATAAAGTATGATATTCAGGAGATCTTGAGAAAATAAGTTTGTTGGTTTATAATGGGATAAATTTATTCATTTGGCAAGCATAACCTGCCTAATGATTAGGATTATTTCTGATGGAAATATCAAAATTAAGCATTTAAAATAATATAGTTTGAAAATAGTTCCAATCACCCATATCACTGATTTCCCTATAAATTTTAATACAGTGAATAATGTCTTCATTTATTTATTTTAAAAAGTTCCATGTGATAAAACTTATTAAATCCAGTCATTCCAATTAAAGAAATCTCTGCCCCCCCCCCTTCCCTTTGTTATACTTTTAGTATTTCTGAGGGTCTTAGAAACATTCCATTTGCTATACTGAAAATTGTCAACTTCTGATCTTTTTAATTTTCAAAATAGTTACTTCGAAACCTAAACTTTTTAGATTTCTTAGTATTCCTATCAGATATCATCTGACATGGAAGAAAAAGTTTTGTTAATTTCATCAATAAATCTTAATGATTTAAAAAAATAATTTTACCCTATTTCTATAATGACTTTATTAGTCTTTAATAATTATTTATACTTAAATGCTACAAAACCAATATTTAATTTTGATTTTTAGTAAATTTTAATTATGGTTAGAAAATATTTGATAAAAATTTTCACTGTAAAAAAAAAGTCTAATTTGGATTCAAACTCATAAATCTAAAAAGCTTTGGATTTGAGAATTTGAGTGATTGAATGTTTTTGAGTTTGAATCCAAATTAGACTTTTTTTACTATGAAAATTTTTATCAAATATTTTCTAACCATAATTAAAATTTACTAAAAATCAAAATTAAATATTGGTTTTGTAGCGTTTAAGTACAAATAATTAAAGACTAATAAAGTTATTATAGAAATAGGGTTAAATTAGTTTTTTAAATCATTAAGATTTATTGATGACATTAACAAATTTTTTTCTTCCATGTCAGATGATATCTGATAGGAATACTAAGAAATCTAAAAAGTTTGGGTTTTGAAGCAACTATTTTGAAAATTAAAAAGATCAGAAGTTGACAATTTTCAGTATAGCAAATGGAATACTTCTAAGACCCTCAGAAATACTAAAACTATAACAAAGGAAAGGGGGGGGGGCAGAGATTCCTTTAATTAGAATGACTGGATTTAATAAGTTTTATCACATGGAACTTTTTAAAATAAATAAATGAAGACACATTATTCACTGTATTAAATTTATAGGGAAATCAGTGATATGGGTGATTGGAACTATTTGCAAACTATATTATTTTTTGAATGCTTAATTTATTATGATGTACAAAGCACAGGTAGAAAAAACTTCATTAGGCAAGGAAAACATACATAAAGGGTTGATAACTGCTTTTAATTATTTTGTCCAGAATTATGAAAAAATGATAATTTAACCTGAAGTATTTACCTTGAATGATTGAAAATTCATTAGAAGATTTGCACTATTAATTAATAAATTTTAGAAATATATTGCCAATTAAAATTAATCAATGAAATATTTATAGGGATTTTGTGGAATATTTTCAACTCCACTGAAACCTTTTTTTTTATAAAATCTTTTATAGAATTAGGAAATGTACAAATATAATGTCCTCACAATAGAATTATAGAAACATTAATGAACTGAAACTTTCAACCCACAACTTCCCAGCATCAAGAAAGCTGAACAGATGCAAATAAAAGAAAAATCATCCTTTTAAAAACATTGTTTTGTGCAACAAATAAATCTTTAAAAACAAGATACAGTAATGTATCTACTACTGATTGTAAATTGTACTGCTGCTAATCATCAATGTACTAATTAATTTTAGAACTTTTTAATGGCCCTTTAAAAGTACCAAATAGGGGGTATATATAGTACCAAATAGTAAACTATTAAGACCTGGGAGTTCTAGTACATATCACATGATAAATTATGAGAAATGTAAAAAACAATGTACACATTTCATATGTAAGTAGT